>NW_024121377.1:2111418-2433918 GCF_016745375.1 Pimephales promelas | reverse complement strand
GATGGATGCTCATTTGCATGAGTAATGAAGGACAGGAAAACAACAAATGTCACAATATGAGAAGAGGTGTGTGTAGTGAGGAAACAGCAGACACACACGGACAGCATCAGACGCTCTGAAAGCTTTATCTCGATTACAGACACATCTGCCCACGTCCTCCAAATCACTGTACAACACACACACACACACACACACACACACGCTTCCTCTCGACGGGTCCACAACACTGTGTGTTTTCCATGACGTGTGTGAAATCGAGGTCAGGTCGTATGTGCATGTGTGTGTCACTGACAACTTTTTGCGTTGGCTGAAGGTGGAGACGCGTGGCGTGAAGAGCGGCTGATACTTACAGTGTCTGAGAACACACACACACACACACACACTGTAAATATCAGCCCCTCTCTAAGCCACGCGTCTCCGCCTTCAGCCAACGCAGAAAGTTGACATATCTATTTATATTAAAGAAAAATCTACTGTCACCAAAACACATCTGCGTCCGTCTCGCGGGTTATCTTGAGCACAAATAATGATATCAAAGTTGATCAAGTCCTTAAATCCCAGAATATCAGTGGGAAACCACCTAAACACCCTAGCAACCACATATCAACATGCTAAAACCACTTTAAAGCAACATTTTAGCGGTTATACTGTTTTACTTTATTATTTACGATTATTATCACCCTATATATTATGGCGAATCAAACGTGTTTTTTTAACTGTTTTTTAAAACGTTTGTTTTTTAGGAGACCACCTAAATTAAATTAGGAACCTTTAAATAGCATAACAGAGGCACTTTAATGCATTAAAATACATTTAATGCATTAAATATAAAGGTTTTAAGTAAAGCGTTACCAATATTAAAGTGTCTTCGACAAGAAAAATGCTATTTCAGTCTATCTACCTCCAGATTTTGCATTTAATTCATTGCGTTACTTGCCGTTTGTGAGATTTATTAGCAATTTCTGAGTGAAAATTGATTCTACACCACTTTTTCTTTTGGTGTGTATGAGACCAGACATGCGACGCTGGCTGTGGTTTCGAGTGAACTCACTCATCTGATATTAATTTTTTTTAAAACGCACACTTTGATGAAATCATTTTTGAACACTTTTCCAGTGAATCACAGTTTCTCTTAGATTTGAATATTTCTACTTGTAGTGATATTGAACTGTTCCTGTCAGTGTTTACAAGAGATTATCCCTGCCTCGGTTAGACTATTGTAACTCTCAATGCCCCTCAGATACGCATCACACATTTCCAAATAGCTCAAAATGCTGCCGCAAGGCTAAAATTGTGTTGTATTTGACTTTTCTAGCTTTTAACACAAGCTAGAGATTGAATTTGTGGTAACATGACTGTAACGGATGGATGTTTGTATAGCGCAATATTATCAGAGACTTCATTAACACACTGGACAAACACAAGAAACTCTTCATAGAATAACATGGAAGTGCTGACACATCATCATCATCATCAGAGCAGAAGAAAAATGAGGAAAGCGAGGATGCAACACAAATCTGAGACAGTTTGGTCATGTGATCAAATTAATTTAATCTAATGTATATATAAACAAAGTTAATAAGACCTTGACATTCCTTCACTTTAAAAGGCAGGAGATGACACACATTTATGTGAGTGATCCGACTGACAGATTAAGACCTCAATAACATTCAGCTTCACAAGAAATTCACATTCATATTACAGAAAACAAAACACGTTCAGGTCATATTTCACCACAAAATCAAAAAGCAAGACCCTAAAAGACATTAATGGGAGAAATCTGCTTAATTGTCATGAAAAACTTACTGTAATGCTAATTTTAGTACATTCACTGACTAACTGATGTTTTAGTTCAAATTATTATTTTTTGATAAATAATAAATATTACATGTATTTTTTGTTGATTTAATTTAAATGTGTATGAGAATCATGGAAGATTAATAAAAAAGTAATAAAAGGTAATTGTGATTTTTATATCTCGCAATTAATTTTATTGCCCAGAATTATAAGATAAAAATATTTTTTTTTTATTCCGTAGCAGAAACAAGCTCCCATAGAAGAGGGGGAAATACACATTACACTGACAAATGCTGCTTCGTTTTAACCCAATTTTGGATCAAATATGGAAAAACTCAAACGTTGGGTTAAAAATGTAATAAAAAAAGTAACCCAATGGCTGGGTTGTCCATATTTGACCCAAATTTGGGTTAAAACAAACAACCCAGCATTTTTTTAGAGTGTTTGGTAAATGTCATGAAATGTCATAATGCAAAAAACACTTGATGACCCTAAAATAAACTACATTTGGTTTATAAATAATCCATTTGCCAATCCTGTTTTCATGAGGTTCACCTGCTAATGCCTTACTAATCATATGCAAGTATAATAATATGACAATTAATTCTTTAATTATCAACAGGAGGGATGATAAAAAAACGGGAACAGTTCCATTAACATTAATTAATGACAAATACTTTTAAAGCATCTCAGTTTCAGCAATTACCAAATACATTATTAAAATCAAAAGTTGTATCTGTTATTATTTAATGGACCTATTTTAACATGAATTAACAATAAACTGTTGTATTTGAATTAATAAACATTAAGAAAGATGAATAAATACTGTATTGCCCATTGTTAGTTAGTGTTTGGTAAAGTCTTACCAAGTAAGTTGAGTTTTATCCCTGCACTCTAAACAATGCTGGGTTGTTTTAACCCAATTTTGGGTCAAATGTGGACAAACTCAAAAATTGGGTTAAAAATGTAATTTAAAAATGTAACCCAATGGCTTGGTTTTTCCACATTTAACCCAAAATTGTGTGCACAAATATGGACAAATATTGGGTCAAATATGGACAAACCCAAATGTTGGGTCAAAAATGCAATTAAAAAAATTACAATTGAAAGTGCAAGTTGAAGTTGTTGGGATAAAATTTGAAATGACATTTTTAACCCAACATTTGTCCATATTTGACCCAAATTTGGGTTAAAACAACCCAGCATTGTTTAGGATTAGTGTTTAAAAATAAGTCTGTAATGTGCAAATGGACGTGCTGGATGGATAGCAGTGATATTTCGCCTCAATATTTTGGTAAACATAAGCATATTTAGCTCAAAGAGGTAAAACCGAAAAACGAACGACAAATCATGCACTCTAAACAATGCTGGGTTGTTTTAACCCAAAACATGGGTCAAATATGGACAAACAAAAATGTTGGGTTAAAAAATGTCATTTCAAATTTTATCCCAACTTCAACTTTCACTTTCAACTGTACATTTTCTAATTGCATTTTTAACCCAGCATTTGGGTTAGTCCATATTTGGGTTGAAACAACCCAGAGTGTGCACGTTAAAAATGCTGGGTTGTTTTAACCCAACTTTGGGTCAAATATGGACAAACCCAAAAGTTGGGTTAAAAATGTAATCAAAAAATGTAACCTAATGGCTGAGTTTGTCCATATTTGACCCAAAGTTGGGTTAAAACAACCCAGCATTTTTAAAGTGTGACCAAATCATGACAAATCAACTTGTGCTGTTGCTTTTAGCGCCACATACAATCTGATCCAGGAATGTTTAAAAGCATAATAAGGCGGCAGATTATTATTGCACATGCTAATAAAAAAAAAAACAATAAAAATGTTTAACCCCCAAGTATGATATTTCCCTAAGAAGAACCTCCAGTATAATGGAAAAAAGGTTATATTTGTTCCAACAGTATAAATAAAAGAGTTGTCATTAGTATTGTGAAGCAAATCTGTTCAAATGACCAAACCCTGAAAATAAACACGCGTGAACCGGATCACACTGTACAACTGGATAGGTGGCATTTCTTCAGCGTCTTATCACTGCTGCGCATTTTTAATGGTGGATAATTAATAGAAATATAACGTGTGGAACTTCCCTTTCAGACTCTTACATCACATGACATGTTCTTCCTCATCTGACCAGAAGAACCAGCACACAATCCTGTTCCACAACAAAATAAATCAGCGTTATTCACCCTCATGTCACTGTGCTTTATTTCCATACAGTGAAAGCATGTAACGACCGGGTGTAAAAGATACCCATTAATGATATACTTTATGAAAAGAAATACGGGTTTGGTGCGACATGAGGGAAAATAAATGACTCATTTCAGTGCATAGATGAACAACGCCTATGATTACAGGCGAAACTCGCATTTAGGCAAAAGTTCATTTATTGCAGTAATTCAACTTAAAGGTGAAACTAATATATTGTATAGACTCATTACATGCAAAGTGAGATATTTCAAGCCTTTATTTGTTATAATTGGGATGATTATGGCTTATGAAAACCACATTCGATAGAATATTGTGCAAAGGTTTTCATATCTGTGAGCCATAATCATCACAATTATGACAAATAAAGGCTTGAAATATCTCACTATGCATGTAATGAGTCTATATAATATATTAGTTTCACCTTTAAGTTGAATTGAGTTTCACCTCTATAATGTCAAAGGTGTGTGCATGAAAAACACACCTGACACCGTCCGTCTTCACACTCTCGCTTCCTTCAACAACAAAACAAGTCCCCTTTCAGAGTGAATCTCGGTCAAGTACGATTCAGCTCATAATTAACCGCAAAATCAGAAGACAAACAAACACAATAAAGACTATTTTTAAGACTATTATGCTTTTTTGCGGTGTACAAAATATAAATAATGCGTTATTAAATTGTGTGCATCATGATAGTATTTTTTGCATTGTAATAATTTCAGTGAGTTGTGTGTGTGTGTGTAAATATATATATATACACACTACCGGTCAAAAGTTTTAGATCGGTAAGATTTTTTTTGGTTTTTAAAAGAAGTCTCTTCTGCTCACAAAGGCTGGAATTATTTGATAAAAAAAAAAACAGCATTTTTTTATGTGAATATATAGTGAAGTGTAATTTATTATATTATTATAATTATATTATTATTAATTATTATAATATGATAATAGAAAGTTCAAAAGAACAGAATTGATCTGAAATGGAAAGCTTTTGTCACATTAAATCACTACCATTCAAAAGTTTGGGGTCAGTAAGAATTTATTTTTTTATTTTGGGGGAAAGAAATTAGAAAATACTTTTATTCATCAAGGATGAGTTCAATTGATCAAAAGTTACAGTAAAGACATTTATAATGTTAGAAAAGATTCTATTTGAAATAAATGCTGTTCTTTTGAACTTTCTATTCATCGTAGAATTTTGGGGGGAAAAAATGGTACACGACTGTTTTCAACATTGAAAATAATAATTGATGTTTTTTGTGCATAAAATCAGCATATTAGAATGATTTCTGAAGGATCATGTGACACTGAAAACAGTGATGATGTTGAAAATTCAGCTTTCAAATTACATTATAAAATATATTAAAATAGAAAACAGTCATATTTCACAATATTACTGTTTGTCATTTTTTTCACCAAATAAAGCAGCCTTGGTGAGCAGAAGAGACTTCATTTAAAAACATAAAAAATCTTACTGATCTAAAACTTTTGACCGGTAGTGTATGTGTGAATATATACTATATACAACTACGAGCCGGGGATTTCTTCACGAGATTCACTTACACAAGGACTGTTCATTTCAAAAACCCAGAGGAGCCATATTTCACTATTCGAACAGTGTACTCCGTAAACACTGCCGCCCGCCGCTGCTGTTGTTTTATCATCTAACAAACACCATGAATGCTTTTAAATGTTCCTACACACATGCCTATTCCTCAGACTGGTCAAACGGATGCACAGATTCACCCATAACCAACACCACAGCAGGACTATCAACATATTAAATGCCAAATTAGTTATTGGCACCAATTAAAGCTGCGTGATTTTGGATAAACCTATTTTTTAGACCTATTTTTGGTTAAAAAAATGATTCTGAACAGACAACATGTAATTTACTGCTAATGCCTGCATATTTAAAATACAAATTAATTCATTTTAATTTTTTTTTAATCGGTTTGAGTGAATGATTCAATGACTTAGGAGACAAGTCAAATCGTCATTTAGGAATAAGATCACGTGAGTGTTTTTGATCGTGATCTTTTAACTATGAATCGTGCAGTTCCAGCATTAAAAATGCGTTTTTTGGTTGGTTTTTTTTACAATAATCAGAATAAGGACTTGATCGCAGTGAGAGGTTTACAAAACACGAGCGAACCTCTTTACATTCGATTTTATTATTATTCTGGTTATACGTCAAGAGGTGTGTTTATTTGTACCGCCATTCCTCACCTAACCCAAAGCATTGCACAAATGATGAACGCGCATACAGTAGTGTGTTACTGGCCACTGTTTAATCCACTTATGTCATATTTAAAACATTTCTATGGAAATATTGTTTATTATTCTGCAGCCATGATGAATATACCGTAACGGACTTAAAGTTTACTGTAAAGTTGTATTTAAAACACGACATGCACACTTCTGTTAGAGCGGTAATAATGTGTTTACTGCGCTTAAAATCGAAGTACGCCATGCGATTATGAGCTTAATCTCGTTAGATTGATCAAAGTATTGAGTGTACATGTTTAATCACAATATTGCCAAAATCCCATTATAATCGCATTATAAATGTGCATGTAAACGGACGTTGTCATTGAGGATGCTCAGTTTCGTGATTCTTCGGTCGTATTTCATACAAAATATTAAAATTGCATCATAGTATTAAGTCAATAGTATAGAGTGAAAAATATTGTATAAATAATATTAAAATACTAAAAAACAAAAAAATAAAAAACATTTGTGGCTGTCAAATCGATTAATCGAAGTTTTTGTCGATATAATAATATGTATATCTGTATTAGGGCTGTGCAAAGATTAATAGCATCCAAAATAAAAGTTTGTGTTTACATATGTGTGTGTGCTGTGTATAATTATTTTGTATATATAAATACACACACATGCATGTACATATTTATACAGTATTTACGTGCAAATAATTCTTAAATATATACATGCATGCATATGTATTTATATATAAACAATAATTATAAACAGCACACACACATATATTATGTAAAAACAAACTTTTATTCTGGATGCGATTAATCGCAATTCATTTTTGCACAGCGCTAGTGTGATTATATATATATATATATATATATATATATATATATATATATATATATATATATTAGTGCAGGGAAACGATTAATCGTGATTAATCGCATCCAAAATAAAAGTTTGTGTTTACATAATATATGTGTATGTGCTGTGTATAATTATTTTGTATATATATATATAAATACACACACATGCATGTACATATTTAAGAAAATGTGTTAATCTATATTATATATAAATACTTGTATATATATATATGAATATATGAATATGTATTTATACATATATATATATATATATATATATACAGTATTTAAGTGCTTAAATATAATTCTTAAATATGTACATGCATGTGTGTGTATTTATATATAAAAAAATAATTATAAACAGCACATACACATATATTATGTAAACACAAACTTTTATTTTGGATGCGATTAATCGCAATTAATTTTTGCACAGTGCTAGTGTGATTATATACATATATATATATATATATATATACACTTACACACACACACTCGCATATATTTTATATAGATAATAACTTAAAATGCGATTAATCGAGTTGCCAGCACTATAATAATATTACTAACAAAAATAATAATAATTCAAAAGGATTTGGACAGAAAATGTGAAAGTAAAAAAAGCTAACGTTTCTTAAAAAAAGCCAATGCTTGTGTGTTTATTACATTTTATTATTTCCTATTGGTTTTTGTAGTGAAATATGACCCAGATATAACGAGAATAGACAGGGGAAGTAGACAAGTGGCACAGACACATCTTTACCGTAACAACATCTCGTACCCCCCTCTCCAACAACTTCTTAAAGCAAACTTTAAATAGAAAAACTTAACGTATTTCAGTACCAAATTACAAAGATATCAAAGGCTCAGCACTGAACAGTCCGCGTTCACGTTCACAAACGCGCGTGCCGAGCCAAAACTCCCTTTGAGATGCAGCGTAATCCCTTTCTGTACCTTTTGACCGTACGAAATCCAAACCCACAGTTTTGCAGCGAACAATAAAGACGAGTTAAACCACGAAAATGTGGCATCTGTACACGACTAGACCTTCTGAACGGGCGTCGGCGTCGCCCGTTTGCTGCTCTTCTTCATGCGACTGCGAGCGTAAACGCGGAGGAAGAGCGCGAGGAAGACGACGGCCATGCCGAAGCCGCCGACTATGGTGACGGCGTGCCCGTAAAGAAAGCAAGACAGGAGGATGGCGAAAGCCTGCCGCAGAGTCATGATGATGGTGAAGATGGCGGCGCCGAATTGCGCAATGGTGTAGAAGATAAAAAGCTGGCCACACGCGGAGCACACGGAGAGCAAGACGGCGTGGAAAGCGAACTCGGAGTGACGCGACATGAACGCGAGCGAGTCGAAGAAGGCGCCCTGTTCCAGCAGAGAGCCCACCGTGAAGAGGCAGGAGAACAGATTCACGCCGAACATCATCTGCACCGACGACATCTTGTGCTTGAAGAGGTTGTCCTGCCAGTTGGAGGTGAAGCTGTCGAACACGATGTATCCCGCGAGGATGATGACGCCGGAGAAGGTGGTGACGGTGGACAGGTGTTTGCCGGTGGAGCTGGAGAGCAGGAACATGCTAACGCCCACCGAGATCAGCGCCGCCGTGAAGTATTCCCAGTACTCGTAGCTCTTGTGCGAGACGATCTTGCCCATCAGCATCACGGGGATCACCTTAGAGGCCTTGGCCAACACCTGTGATGAAAACAACATGACGGATGACGGACAGGAGCTCATTTGGCAGTCAATCACACGTCAAAGTGTCCGTCCACACGTTAGGAAAGGACTTCTGCTGATAATTTACTCACGATGTCCACGTCTTTCTTCCTTCAGTCGAAAAGAAATTAAGTTCAATGGGGACCAAACGGTTCAAGGTCCAAATGAGAGTTTCAGTGCAGCTTCAAAGGGCTTTAAACGACACCAGACGATGAATAAGGGTCTTATCTAGCCAAACGACGGCTCATTTAAAAAATAAATAAAAAGGTTTAAGTTTTATAAGCACAAATGCTCGCTTTGCTCTGTTCTGCGATGCGCGTTCGTGACTCAAAATCAAAATGAACGAATCTTTTTTCGACTCATTTCGTTCATTTTGTTTGTTGAATCAACCAAATGATTCTAAAAAAGATTCATTTGTTTTGATGAACGAGTTCGAACAGGAGAGTCACGAACGCGCATCACAGAACAGAGCAAGGCGAGCATTTTTGCTTATAAAACTTAAACTTTGTTATTTATTTTTGAAATGAGCGATCGTTTTGCTTGATAAGACCCTTATTCATCGTCTGGTGTTGTTTAAAGCCCTTTGAAGCTGCACTGAAACTCTCATTTGGACCTTGAACCGTTTGGTCCCCATTGAAGTCCATTATATGGAGAAAAATCCTGGAATGTTTTCATCAAAAACCTTAAGACACGGACATCTTGGATGAGTAAATTATCAATATCAGCAAAAGTTTCTTTTAAAGCATTACTGACATAACGTGAGGTCGTTTTTATTTTTTGAACGCGTGGAAATTTTGGACTCATTTCCCCAGAATGCAGTGCTGTACCTGTGTGGGAAAGCTGATGTATTTGAGCGCCTCGTACTGGCACCAGCTGCTGAGGATGTTGGACAGCGAAGCGAAGGAGTACTTGTACATGGGCACCCCGTGGCGGGGCTGTTTGAACAGGACACACCACAGGCCAGACACCGTCAAGGCCAGGATTCGGTTCATGAACACCAGAAACTGGGAATCTTTGAAGCGCTCGCCGCTGCCTTCGGCCTCTGTGGCGCCATATGAACGCGTCATCACTCGCTCCTGAAGAACGCCCCACGTCAGGTATGACGCCTGGATGATGCACAAAAAATATTAAACTCCGAGAGCGCTCCACGATATATGTTTGATTACACCATCAGGATGGTCAAAAATGCACGCTTTAAAGGGATACTCCACTTTTTTTTTGGAAATAGGCTCATTTGAGTTAAACAGTCGAGTTTTCCCGTTTTCGAATCCATTCAGCCGATTTTTCTGATATTTCTAAGAATATCAGTAACCAGACAGTTTCTGCTCTCATTGACTTCCATAGACCAACGCCACTTTTGCGTCATCGAAGGGTAACGCCCCCTTTTGGGGGAAAACACCTCTATACTGTCTATGGGAAAACAAACGGATTCCCATGAGAACAGAACTCGCACTAGATCTGCAAATTTTCTTGATAGCAAAAATGGCACAAACTTAAAGAAGCTAACGTTACTGAATACGGGGTTACAGAGGTGTCCCTTTGAAATGGTCGAAAACTGGATTAATGACCCCACACAGCGGCCAAATATGGACTATTCAGACATCTAACGATACCACTATCTCGTGGAATCGCCAAGTAAGCACGTAGCCTTTTTTTCATTAACACTCACAGTATGACAAACTAGACGATGAATGGATCATATTTAACTTGATTTAAGCTATTGACATAGTCTAATAAGGTAACGTTAGCTGCTAACAGCTAGTCTTTCTAATAGCTAGTCGACAACAAAACTGTCAATAGCGTAAATCAAGTTAAATATGATCCAAGTGACATGGCCTCATCGTCTAGTAGTTTGTCATAGGCTACTGTGAGTGTGTAAATGATAAATAAATAAATAAAAAAGGCTACTTACTTGGTGATTCCACGAGATAGTGGTATCGTTAGATGTCTGAATAGTCCATATTTGGCCGCTGTGTGGGGTCATTAATCCAGTTTTCGACCATTTCAAAGGGACACCTCTGTAACCCCGTATTCAGTAACGTTAGCTTCTTTAAGTTTGTGCCATTTTTGCTATCAAGAAAATTTGCAGATCTAGTGCGAGTTCTGTTCTCATGGGAATCCGTTTGTTTTCCCATAGACAGTATAGAGGTGTTTTCCCCCAAAAGGGGGCGTTACCCTTCGATGACGCAAAAGTGGCGTTGGTCTATGGAAGTCAATGAGACCAGAAACTGTCTGGTTACTGATATTCTTCGAAATATCAAAAAATCGTCTGAATTGATTCGAAAATGGTAAAACTCGACTGTTTAACTCCAATGAGCCTATTTCCAAAAAAAAGTGAAGTATCCCTTTAAACAGCTTATGTACAATCACTGCTCTTAACTAGCTGCTGCATTGTAAGTTAACACACACACAGATAGTAGCGCGTGCAAACACAGATCATTCAATAGTGCAGAAATGTATTGTCATCAACACTGTTCTGCAATTTATCAATAAAATAGCTTAGAAAGTGAAAAGTTCTAACATATATTTCTTAATAACTAAACCCCACAGCTTTACTATTAGTAGATAGAAGGTAGTTGCCAGGTAGAATTAATTCACACGCAATCGCTCTCTCGAACACTAATAGATTCATTCATATAAATGTAATCTTTACTGTGCTACTTTATCTGTATCTGATTTAGAACAAGTGAGAAATGAACTGCGGTTATGTCATGTGACTCGGCTCGAGGTTCAGGGTTATTTGTTCATTACTGACGTCATCGGCGACTGGTCGACGTCGACTTTCAACACATAAATGTCAACTTAAAAATCTGAAGTCTTTCAGATTTCATTCAGTGTGTGTGTGTGTGTGTGTGTGAGTGAGTCTAAACTCTGGAACTCTTTACCTTTTGAAGTCAAGACTGTGTCAGACTTTAAGATGTTCATTTCCAGGCTGAAAAATTGGTTAAAAATAAACCAAAACTGTACTCATTTTTAACTACATTTAATTATTAGAGTTGTATATGATATGCATGTATGCTTATTAGTATTTTTATTATTAGTATTATTTTTTTATTATTATTACTACTATTATTTTTTTATTGAAGTAGCTAATCATATAAATTTTATTCTGTATAAAAGCCCTCCAGGGACAGGAGTTGAAAATTAGCTATAGCTATAAACTTTATATGCAACACTTCAGTGACATGCTTGATCTTGACACTATGTTTGTTTGCATTGTCCCTGTCAAATAAATAAATAAATAAAAGTGTGCAACCCTTATTATGCACAATTGCACACAATTAAAAAGGTGGTTGATTAGGATTTCACTTTTCTAACTTAAGTTAGAGTGTAATGTTGCTGTTTGAGCGTAAACAACATCTGCAAACGCTCAGTTCAAAGCAAAGGGAGATATTTGCTTTTACAGAAATTGCTTTTTAAGGACAACAAACGGCTAATGAGCTTCTACAATCACTAACCCTTAAATTTACATAACCCCGCCCCCGGGACACGATTTATAGATGATCAAGACAGAATATGCTAATCAATGACTAGAAGATAACTACACATCAGCTTCATATATTCATCAACTAACGTGTTGTCACTTCTTGAGTCTCTCCATCTTTGTCGGACATATAAAAGGCTAAAAGTTTTTGAAGTTTTCAGTGCATGTCTGTGTGAAGTAATCAGAGCTTCTAACAGACACACCCAAGCTACACACAAGCTCTTGTAGCTCCGCCCTCTGTGCCGGGAGCAGCAGCTCATTTGCATTTAAAGGGCCAGACAGAAAACGAGGCGTTTATGCTCACCGTCAAAAAGTGACAATTTTAACATGCTATATAAAAATATCTGTGGGGTATTTTGAGCTAAAACTTCACATACACACTCTAAGGGACATCAGAGATTTATTTTACATCTTGTGAAAAGGGCATTATAGTATACCACCCGTTTAAGTTATTCAGTGTGGCGTCAGATTGCCATGTGACACGGGGACCTTACCTGCAGTCCAGCAGCACAGAAGATCAGTCTGGCGGCCTGTCGAACTGACGAACTGGACTCAGACTCGTTTCTGGCCGCCGTCGAAACATCATCCAGCAGTCCAGTTTTAGATTCATTCCCAAACACACACGTCTTTATGAGAGGAAAACAAAGCCCACGGCCTACAAACACATGAGCAGTGTGTAAAATCAGGTTTATCAAGTTCACAGCCCGCCATTAATGCACAACATCAAATTGTCTAGATTACTGAAAGCTATGTTGAAATACAAACTTTGTATTTGTATATGATTATATTGGTGCAAGCAACTTTGTATAAAATTATAAGTGGGGAAAAATAAAATAAAATGTAAGGTCCTATTTGTTCAAGCATTAACTCAAATGTTGTTTTTCATCTTGGATGACATGGGAGAGAGTAAATTATCAGTGAACTAATCCTTTAACTCAAGCAGGCCCCGCCCCTTTTATTCTGCGTATTAATTATTCAAATGAGGAATGTTGTTTTTACAAATGGAACCTTGTTCTAAAGTGATGCCAAACAAAAATGCTGTGCATGACTACACAAAAACTGAGAAATTCCAACGAACCGGTTTCTAGATAATTGACTCGTTTGAAGTAGCTGATGAGGAAATATCCAGGGATGATGATGGTGGCGTATCCCAGAACATTGAGGAACAAGCGGAAGAGCCACACGTCCTGCCAGCCGTCCAGCAGAGACACATCTTCAGCATCCGCTCGCACAGTCGGCAGGACACACAGCGCCGCACACACACACACACTGAAGGGAGAAGATTAGGAACAAAATGATGCTGTTTATTCTTGAAGACAGGATGCGTTTGTGTAAGAAAAATATCCATATTTAAATATTTATAAAGTAAAATAATATAAAATAACCAACATAGGGATTCGACTTACAGGGATAGTTCACCCAAAAAAGAAAACTTTGTCAGTAATCACTCGCCCTTGTGTTGGTCAACCCCGTAAGACTTTCAGACTTTCGAAACACGAATTAAGATATTTATGATTAAATCTGAGAGCTCTCACTCCTCCATAGGCTTCTATTGTAAATGAAACCTGTCGGCCCAGAAAGTTATTAAAGACATCGTTAAAATGGTCCTTTATTAATCTCCCAGAGCCTGTGGAACACTTTAATGATGGCTAGATGCACTTTTATGATGGATAGATGCACTTTTATGATGGATAGACGCACTTTTATGATGGATAGACGCACTTTTATGATGGATAGATGCACTTTTATGATGGATAGATGCGCTTTTATGATGGATAGATGCACTTTTATGATGGATAGATGCGCTTTTATGATGGATAGATGCACTTTTATGATGGATAGATGCGCTTTTATGATGGATAGATGCACTTTTATCATGGATAGATGCACTTTTATGATGGACAGATGCACTTTTATGATGGACAGATGCACTTTTATGATGGATAGATGCGCTTTTATGATGGATAGATGCACTTTTATGGATAGATGCACTTTTATGATGGATAGATGCACTTTTATGATGGATAGACGCACTTTTATGATGGATAGATGCACTTTTATGATGGATAGATGCACTTTTATGATGGACAGATGCACTTTTATGATGGACAGATGCACTTTTATGATGGATAGATGCGCTTTTATGATGGATAGATGCACTTTTATGATGGATAGATGCGCTTTTATGATGGATAGATGCACTTTTATGATGGATAGACGCACTTTTATGATGGATAGACGCACTTTTATCATGGATAGATGCGCTTTTATGATGGATAGATGCACTTTTATGATGGATAGATGCACTTTTATGATGGATAGATGCGCTTTTATGATGGATAGATGCACTTTTATCATGGATAGATGCACTTTTATGATGGACAGATGCACTTTTATGATGGACAGATGCACTTTTATGATGGATAGATGCGCTTTTATGATGGATAGATGCACTTTTATGATGGATAGACGCACTTTTATGATGGATAGATGCACTTTTATGATGGACAGATGCACTTTTATGATGGATAGATGAACCTTTATGATGGAGAGATGCACTTTTATGATGGATAGATGCACTTTTATCATGGACGGATGTGCTTTTATTATGGATAGATGCGCTTTTATCGCGGATAGATGCACTTTTATGATGGATAGATGCACTTTTATGATGAATTGATGCACTTTTGTGATGGAGAGATGCACTTTTATGATGGATAGATGCACTTTTATCATGGAAAGATGCGCTTTGATAGAAAACTTCAAAACATAAATGGCCATTCAATGCCATTATAAAGCCTGGAAGAGCCATAACATTTTTAATATAACTCTGATTGTATTCGTCTGAAACAAGGAAGTCATATACACCTAGGATGGCTTAAGGGTGAGTAAATCATGGGAGCTAATTCTTATTTTTGCATGAACTATCCCTTTAAAGACAGGAGCCTGCAAGAACACTGAAACGTCACATATCTGCAACTTTTCTCCATAATTTTGTGTGTGTGTGTCTTTTGGGCATTTCTGGAACGTCCCAGGAGTCTGATCCCAGTCCAACAGAAGGTCTTTGTGCACAGAGCTGGACTGCAGGATCGACACACACACTAACCTCTATTCAAACCCTGCAGCGTTACCTGACACCACAGATTACTGCACGATTAGAAGAACTGGATGAACGCTTCATTACAGACGGCGTCCCAAATTCAGAGAATTATAATGAAGAGGCTTCATAAATGTGTTTATGCTAAGAAAGAATACAGTCAATAAACAGATCCCAAACCTTCTGACCTGTGAATTTCTATTTTAGAATATATCAGATTAAATCAGATTAAATAAATAGCATACAGTATACCAGTAAAGTTATCACAGCTTCCACACAAAATATTAACAGCTCAAATATTTCCATTATTGATAATAAATCAACATATTATACTGATTTCTGAAGGATCATGTGACACTGAGGACTGTAATGATGCTGAAAATTCAGCTTTGCATCACAAAAATAAATTATATTTTAAAGTATCTTAAAAAAGAAAATATTTATTTTAAATTGCAATAATATTTTTCTGTATTGTTGATCAAATAAATGCAGGCTTGACGAGCATAAAACAATTCTTTCAAAAATATTAAAATAATGTTTCCAAACTTTTGACCGAAACTTATATATGTACGTGTGTATACACACACACACACACACACACACACATATATATATATATATATATATATATATATATATATATACACACATACACACACACACTGGAATAACGCTCATCGAGGCTGCATTTATTTGAGCCAAAATATAGTAAAAACAGTAATATTGTAAAATATTCTTAAGATTAAAAATAACTGTTGTCCTTAAATAAAATGTATTCGTGTGATCAAAGCTGTATTTCCAGCATCAGTCTTGAGAGTCACATGATCCTTCATAAGTCACTCAATTATTCATATTTTTGCTTATCAGTGTTGAACAGGTTTTGCTGCTTCATATGAAGTTGGAAACAGTGATACAGTGTTTTCATGATTTCAGACTGATGAATAGAAAAGAACAGCAAGAAACACAAGTAAACATTCACCAAAGCACACAAGACATCATGTGCATTCTTTCTAAAAATGACGTGTCACATGTCAATGTTACAGTGTTGCACTAGAAGTGACTGTGACGGCGGATATAGAACATTTAAATGTTATTGTGGTGTTTCATCATCATGTTTCAGTACCTCCATGGAAACAGAGACATTTTCCAGCAGCCGCCGCTCCGCCTGTTCAAAACTCCCTAAAACAGGCGCCGAGGGTCTCCACACGAGCTCCTGCGCGGGTCATGTATCGTTAAAGCCTTGTACCTGTAATTAAATAAGCAACAGCAACATCCAGGATCCGGATCCGGACAAATCCCGTGTGTTTCTGACCTGAAACTTCTCGGCCTGCTTCACTCAGGAGTTCATTCTGTACTGAGTGACGTGTTAACACACACACACACCACACCGCTTCCGGTTGCGAATGAAGACACACCTTCACATATCCGTGTAGTTTCCACTTAGATATTGTGTTACGGGGTTTCGGTAAATATTTGAGTGTTTTATTGTTTGGCAGGCGTGTTGACAGTTGAGAGAGTAAATGTCCTTGTGTTTTTTTTGGGTGGGGGTTGGTTCATTATTCTGTAGGAAGGACCTTTATTTTGTAATTTATTCTGAAGTCACGCGTCACTTCAATCTGGGATCATGAACATATATTATAATCATTGCCGCTTATCTGTGATTTAAAACATTTATAACATTGTATTAGAATATTGAGGAGGACACAATTCCAAAATTTAAAAAATACAGTTAAATATATATCTATAAAAGTTTTGCTTTTATTGCATGCTGTAATAAAAGTAAATATTAAAAATAAACAAATATGTATTAGAAGATAGAACATTTACAAGATTTACTAGATACTCATTTAATTTGAGCTGCTTCCCCGTTTTATATATTATAAGTTTGTTATTTCTAAGCTATTTTTCCTCAATACTCAAATAATTTCACAAAATATTATTTAAAAAATATCTTTAGGTATCAGATATTGTAAATATATATTGATTAATTTGTACAAAAAAAAAGTTTCAACTAAATATTTAGGTAAAAACATCCAATCAGGTTTCATCTGTTCAATTAACATGAACTAACAATTAATAGTTTCATTTTAAATAAATAAACCCGGTCCATAACGCTTAACCCAAAACATTAACAAAAAAATTAATGAATACTGAATAAAGAAATGTTTAGCAAATTTTTAGTTAATTTGTGCAACAACTGGACCTTATTGTAAAATGTTACCAATTTGTTATATTCTAAAATGATGTATTTTTTTATACATTTATACAACTGCACAGTAAATAAAATAAAAATATCATTTTCATAAACAAGGAAATGTACTTGTTTTGCTAGAAGTAGAAACGAGTTTTAACCCGTCTTCTATGGTGTAGTTCACATGAATGAGATAATGTGTGGTGAGAATGAGGAAGAGTGATGTGGCACATGATGGAAAAACACACATTTACAGGAACTTGTTTTTGTGTGTTCTGGTCATTGATGTTTCCCATTATCAACGCACTTGACAACTAGAGAACATTTCTCCTCTTAACTTAATCCAAAACATGAATCTGTCTCCACCAGTGTCTATTTGGTTTGTTTTAGACGTAGTATTTGACACTGCAAGTAAACAAGATCCTAGAAAGTTTATCATTTGCATGTGTTTCTAAGTCTTAAATATTCAAGCTGTTTAAAACCATTCAAGCACCAGATGTGAAAAAAACTAAATTCTGTACTCACACACACGCTGTTATCTGTTCCTCTTTAGTGTCTCCTTGCACTTGTCTTGTACAGACACATTCACACAAAATGGTCTCAAAATAACTATATAGTCAAGTATTCTTTAAACACAGTTGGTTATATATGAACATAATCAAAGAAATCAGATGTGCATCAGTATATTGGATCCGTGCGTCAGGTCTTAAAGTGACAGCAGCCTATAAATACCTGCTAATAAAAATTGCTTTAACATACAATTTAATTTATACAGTGAAAACTAAATAACATTTCTATACCTGATAATACTGCTGACTGTTCACTTGTCTATAATAGATCCGTGTTGATCCGATCTGTGACTAAAAAAAAAAAAGAGAGAAATATTATATGATCCAAACCACGAGTTTGTGATCGGATGCACCCCTAGTACCCGAATCATTAAAACAAGGTCTTGTGTTTAGTAGAAAGAAAACGCTGCACGTAAATATTAAAAGTACTTTTATTGGCACTATGACCTGTTTCTTGGAAAACAAGTTTGCAAAGCAGTGTTTCGCTCATCTGGTTTACAACAGCACAGTTTTGCTACAAAAACATCAATATTGCTAATTAGAGATCAGAATGCATTTGTGCTGCTGAACATGTTCAACAGACCACATATAACACGAGTTGTGTGCGCACTTCCCGACCGAACTCCGTGGGATGAAGCGGCAGCGAGTAATTCTGCACGAATGGGCGGACGCTGTTCCCGCTCAACAAATCAACCAGCACGATCATCACAGGACAGAAACCGTTGCGGTGATCCTGCAACTTCAGAGTTTTTTTTGTTTGTATTTTTTTTTTTTTAAAGAACATGCCGTCCCTCATGTTTAGTTACATGTCCTCAAGTTCGTTACAGTCCTGCCCATGATCTGAATGTCATCGAAGGGGAACAAGGCCAATATCTGCAAAACAAAAAGGAGAAACTGTGACCACACCATCCTATTTCTGATGTAAAGCGTACAGAGAAATGGAATGGATTATACAAAGTGCGTTGACGATAAATGATGCCCAATAATGTGTTAAGAACATACGTAGGGTCAATTGACTA
This sequence comes from Pimephales promelas, assembly GCF_016745375.1. The sequence continues at coordinate 2,414,737 of NW_024121377.1, read as the reverse complement.
GATTTCGGTATCCTCACGCCACACATGCATACATATTAAAGGAGTAGTTCACTTTAAAAAAAACATTTGCTGATAATTTCCTCACCCCCATGCCATCCAAGATGTCCACGTCTTTCTTTCTTCGGTTGAAAAGAAATTAAGGTTTTTAAAGAAAACATTCCAGGATTTTCTCCATATAATGGACTTCAATGGGGTCCAAACGGTTCAAGGTTCAAATGAGAGTTTCAGTGCAAACTGTTCAAAGGGCTTTAAACGATTCCAGACGATGAATAAGGGTCTTATCAAGCGAAACGATCGCTCATTTAATAAATAAATAAAAAGTTTACGTTTTTTAAGCTCAAATGCTCGCCTTGCTCTGTTCTGAGATGCGCGTTTGTGACTCTCCTGTTCGAACTCGTTCATCAAAATGAACGAGTCTTTTGGTTGATTCAACGATCGTTTCGCTTGATAAGACCCTTATTCATCATCTGGTGTCGTTTAAAGCCCTTTGAAGCTGCACTGAAACTCTCATTTGGACCTTGAACCGTTTGGTCCCCATTGAAGTCCATTATATGGAGAAAAATCCTGGAATGTTTTCATCAAAAACCTTAATTTCTTTTCGACTGAAGAAAGAAAGACATGGACATCTTGGATGACATGGGGGTGAGTAAATTATCAGCAAAAGCTTTTATAAAAGTGAACTACTCCTTTAAACTTTATCTCAAGTAAATAGGGCTGGGCACTCCTCCCGAAATTCAGATCACAATTTTATAACAACAACGATCTGTACCATTGAGAATATCCAGACTGAAACAAGCCTATGGACTTGCATAATTTAAAACACAGTATTGCATTAAACAATCCAGAGTTAAACTTTGAAACACTGCATACTGTAGTCTTCAGCGTATGAATTAAATATACATTAAACCTTATTTAAACTACTCGAGTTATTCAGTCAAGAGCAGCGAGGGATTTTGGCGGTATTTAAATTAGGCTTTAAGACCAAATGCATGGATTGAATAAAATGACATTATAGTATTTATTTTATTATATTTTCAGTTCAATTGTATGTGCTTTGGTCATTTGAATTATTTTTTGCTTTAAGTTTGTTTCAGTAATTTTAGTACTTAAACATTTCATTTTTGAGTTGTTTTAAGCATGTTGCTATGAAGTATATTCCCGTTTTCATTTAAATTTGTGTCTAAAATTTAGCCATGTACATTTGTTTTATATTATTCCACTTAACTTATTATTTTATTTCAATTTGCGTTGACGTTTTTTTTTCCGTTTATGCGTTTCATCTAATATTTATTGTATTTCAGCTTTATTTCAGTTCACAAAAAAGATTCTTAATAGTTTCAGTTGAAAAGCTCTTTATCGAGATCATTTGTAGATGAGGATTTGCGTGAGTGTGTATATATATATATTATATACAGTATATGCATGTATGTATATACAGACATACACGTATATACACACACATATACTGTATACACATATACACATATATACGCACACATATATATATATGAAGAGTTCAGATGCAAAAGCCTCTAAATGCCATTTGAAATTTTCTTCTTTAATGATGATTTTTATCAAACTTGTATATTTAAGTTCAGTAATTTCACTTAAATGGCAACGATAATTACCTATTAATTGTTATTTAAGTGAAATTACTGAACTTAAATATACAAGTTTGATAAAAATCATCATTAAAGAAGAAAATTTCAAATGGCATTTAGAGGCTTTTGCATCTGAACTCTTCATATATATATATATATGTGTGTGTGTTTACGTATATATTAGTATTCATGTATTTCTTCGAATTATTTGTATATGCGACCAGAAGATGTTTGTAAAATAAGTTTGTGGTGTCTTGTAATCCCATGTGGGATGGGCCAAATGTTTGCAATGACACAGAAATAAAAAACTGAACTTGAACCGCACTGATTCAGGCTCGGTTCAGTCTTTAGCACAGTTAGCTGGACACTAAGATAACATGTATCCACTTACATCGTCGTTGCCGTCTGCTAGATCCAGGGCTGTTTCGTCCTCCATGTTTCGGATCATCTTGTCGGCTCCGGCCTGGCACAGGAGGTTGGCGATGGCGGCGTCCTGTCGACCCACGGCCAGATGCAGAGCGGTGCAGCCGTTGAACATGACGGCGTCGACGTTCGCCCCTCTGTTCAGAAGCAGGGTCACGGCTGGCACATCGTGGAGCTCCACCGCCACATGCAGCGCCGTCTTCCCGCTCGTTCCCTCCTGGACCACACAAGAATGAGGAAACACGTGGATGTTTGATCTGGAGGCTGAAGGAGTTCAGCAAGAGCAACAGATCCGGTTGAGCCGCTCACCTGAATGTTCAGATCCACACCGTTCTTCATCAACAGCCGCATGAGGCGATGGTGCTTGTGTACGGTGGCCACATGGAGACATGCCAGACCTGCAATAAACCACAATATTTTATGCCTTGCTTAATAGAGTACACATTTATTCATTTAGCTGATGCTTTTATCCAAAGTGACATATGTCAGAGGTCGCACGCCTCTGCTCAGGGACACATTGGTGTCTCGCAATGGATTCAAACCCACACCAAAGGCATGTGTCCACACTGCGCCATCACCACCCGAGTACATTTTACATTTATGCATTTGATAGATGCTTTTATGCAAAGCAACTTGCATTACATTCAATGTATATATTTAATTAGTTCATTAGGAGTGTAACGATGCCCTCACGTAACGATTCTGAGCTCACAATATGATATTATTGTGATACTCCATGACAACAAAAAATTACCGTTGATCAAAACGCTAAATTTGATATTAGCTGGCTTATTGTTTTCTCTCGTGTTTACCTTATTGTCCGAGCAATATTGTTTTTATTTTTTTTAGGTGTGACATCAAGATCTGTCCGGGGACAGCAGATGTAAAATAGCCTATTGGCTAATTCTGGCACACTGTACATTTAATCATGTATCATTAGTGTGCATTGTCCCTGTTAAATAAACCTGAAATAAAATAAATAAAAATAAATGACATTGTGTGTGTAAATGAACAGTCTTGGACTTTGTGCTGGAAACCCAAAGCGCAGACAATTCATGTTCTTAAAGATGAAAATACAGATTTATTTTAGACAAATATTCTTGCACTCTTTCCCTGACTAGATATATTTGAAATAATGTAGCATTTTTTACGGGACATTATCGGGACACAAATATTCCCCCATTGCATTAATATTCATGTATAGTCTAATCAAATACACTAAATTTCTCACACAGAATTTATTTCATTTTGAGTGAATTATACGCAATACAAATCGTCACTATTAGAGCCAGACCGATATATCGGCCGATATTAGGCATTTTCCAAAATATCGGTATCGGCAGTTATAATGGCCGATAAATTAATATTTCAAAAATAAAATAAAAACGGACGAAATCATCTCTCCTTGGCCTGTTATATTGAAAATGTATGTTTTACAATTTGCAGTATGACGTTATCTATTGCTATCATCGTAGACTAGCTAACCACAAAGCTAGCTAATGCCACTATCATCAGTGGAAGACCGCTAACGTTAACATTAATGAGCTTTTTCTGCCTAAATAAAGTAATGATTACTGTATTTATAACTAGCATATCTCTAGTTACCGTCCCTGCATTGTAAAATGTAAGTTAGACTTGTGAGGAGTGAACATTTAGACATAGAGAACAAGTATCAAACATATCTTGAGCAGAAAAGTTCACTTTTCTTTTAGGGAACTAATGTAGAAACTGCTCCTCTGACACAGAGAAAACTGAATAATGATGACAACGTAATGAAACCCTGACACTGGAAGTCCATTAAAATCTCCAGGGCTTTTTAATGCCAACTTCCTCAGCTGGCACGACTAAAAACGTTTCTGTTCACTAAAAACCCTCATGTTATGATGCTAGGGTGTTCTGGATGCTTTTGAGCATGTTGCATAGTGGCATAAGCGTGTTAAAATCAAGAATAAGTATTAAGACGAACAAATAGGGGATGCAATTCAGAATTGGCCTCCATTCAATTGAATTCATGAATTGGAATTTGAATTGAAGCCACAGGAAGTTGAGTTTCAATTGGAATGACAGGAAGTGGAATTAAATTCATGGCATTTCAAAGAAATTCCACACAGTCCCACAACAGAAAGAATGTGTTGAATCTCACATACATTCAGTGTTAGGAAGGTTACTTTGAAAATGTAATTGCTTAGTTATACAAGTAACCCATTATAAATGTGGTTTGGATTACTTAGTAACTAATTGAATTACACATTTAATTACCTTAGTAATACAGCTAAATACAATTACACTCATTTTGTAATTTAACCCTCTGATGGTCTTCCTTTATGAGTCAGAAGTGACCGGACGCCTAAAAATGAAACTTATTCCATCCCAGTAAAACCAATGCAATTTATTTTTGTTCTATAATGTTTATTCTTTTTAATTTAGTATTTTGAGACAATTTGATTGAATTTATTAATATTTATGCAATATTTATGGTCTATTTTTTCCAATGGAAATATATGTATATATTTTTTTCTATATATATATTATTTTTAAAATACAATTTTTAATGCAGTATTTTTGTTTAATATTTTTTGAAGAAAATTAGCACCATCTGGTTACAGTATAGAGAAAAAGCGTAGAATCATGGTGTAACTGCTAGATGGCATGTACAGCTCTCTATGGAGAGGCATGTGAATTCCCCAGCTGTTTATGAACACATTTTTTTTTTGGTGGATTTTAATATATAATTGAAACAATCTCAAAAACTATTTCTTATTAAAAAAAAATAGTAAAAAAAAAAAAAATGTGAATTTTTGTCAATTTCCCATTCATTTCCTATGGGGGTCATTTTTGACCAAAGACCAAAATCGTGACAAATTTTTTTACGACCACTTAGCATGCTCGGATCATGAACTCAATTTTTTTGTATTCACATATCTAATGCCAAAAAAGTCACCAAGTATCATAACCTTCCGATGAAGCTGTGATTTTTAATAATTCAAAACAGAAAATCAGAAGTGACCGAGGACCATCAGAGGGTTAATAACATCATTTCATTACACGTAACTAGTCACTCTACAACTCTGCATACATTTTGTTCTAATATATATATATATATATATATATATATATATATATATAGCCAAATAGTTTTTTTCCCCATAAAGATTGACTAAAGTAATTCTGGGAAATGGAGTCATGTTCTATCATCTTCCACAAAAATAAATCAAACTTAATTATTTGTTCTGTGACTAGAGATCCAAGTATCGAACCAAACTGTGAATTTTGCGAACCGATACACCCCTAATATTTTTTATAAACGGATTAATTAATGGGGGGGGGGGGGGTCGGATTCCCACTCCTCCCACCAAACAGTCCCTTACCTCTCCAGTTCTGTGTTTCCAGCACGTTGGCGAGTTTTCTGGGGGAGGCGTGGTGGACCAGCTCATTGGCACAATCCAGGAATCCGTGCTCACACGCCACATGGAGAGCGGTGTTTCCCTCCTGGTCCTGGAGCTCCAGCGAGACCCTCTTTTCCAGCAGACCCTTCACTATCTTGGGCTGGTTCAGGTATGTGGCCAGGTGCAACGGCGTCTATGGACGTCAGAATAGAGTCAGCATCCGACAACGCTGTGTTATGTAGGATTGTCATGGCTAATCACTCTTTTGACAACAAAAACAAAGGCAGTTTGATGAGAAAAATACAACTGATGGGTTTGATACTGGACGATAACACCAAAAGTCATTAAAGGCTGACTGAAGTGCCTTGAAACATGCAGTATTATTCAGTGTGTTGATGCAATTTCCAGTGAAACGGGAAGACAGGGCGGGACAGAGCAGCTCCTCCCCTTTTTTAAAATAGCCAATAGCGTTTTGTTTGCATCACAAAACTCATTAAAGCCGCAGTTTCCTCCTAATCTCAAGCCGTTGATACGTTTTCTTAGTCTAGTAGCTAACCACTGTAGGTGAACCTGGAAATGTTGAGTTATTGCAGAAATGTGAAGTATGGGTCCCCAGCGTACAGAAACTGCCGGATGCTACTTTGCATATGTTGAGCAATTTTCATATTTGCTCATATTGCATTGCAAATATTTGCATTATTTGCTTAATCGTCCATTTTGACCAGATATTTTGCACTCTATGGCCAATTTCTACAATATTTTGAGTGGTTTTAAAGGTTTTAGAGGATGGTGATTTCATTTCTGACATTTTCAGATTTCAAAGAGCTAATTTTATTGCACATTTTGATTTATTTAGGCCAATTTTTATTACTTTCAGGCATAATTTTAGGTTATTTTTATGGTAAACAAAATCTTACATTTCAGAATCATGAGTGCTCTTATGCATTGTTGTTTTCAGGGTGTAGTGAGGCTGAATCCCCTCCTGACACTTTTAAAGATTCAAATTGCTTTTTGGATAAACGATGAATCTTTGTTAGGCTAAATGTTATGCATTTCTGGAGGAAAAAGCAATGCGGGGATTTGACATAACTTGGATAATGCAACTGTACAGCTTTTTCAGAAACCCAAATGAGATGTGTGGTGGCAAACAATTGTCTAGTACTGAATAAAAGACAAAAATTTAACAATTGTTTAACAATTATTTATTTTCTAGCAAGGAAAGGTCAACAGTCATACAGTCATTACAACAAGTGCCTGCAGAGAGTGTGACAATGAAGTGTAATTTACGAATATTAAGGCGATATAAGAAGAATAATATAATAAAAATAATTAAATTATAAAAATAAAAATATTTGCAAGGTGAATTTCGACTTTAAAACTAGACTACGCCCCCTTGCTTTACAACATACTTATTACAAATACAACAGCTAGCTGCAACAGTTTATTTCATAAAAAAATAATCAGACCTCAAGAAATGTAAGCTCTTGTGATTTCTGAAATGTGAAATTATTGTGTTTACTAACAATTTTTTAATTAATAAAATCTGAAATTAATAAAAATGTGTCTAAATATATCCAAATTTGTTTTCGAATTACCATTTTTGGGTCTGATAGTGCCAGAAATGAAATCACCATCCTCTAAAACCTTTAAAACGACTCACATATTGTAGAAATTGGCCATAGAGTGCAAAATATCTGGTCAAAATGGACGATTAAGCTAATAATGCTAATTATGCTAATTTGCTCAACATATGCAAAGTAGCATCCGGCAGTTTCTGTATGCTGGGGACTTCACATTTCTGCAATAAAACTTTGGTGTACTCAACATTTCCGGGTTCACAATGGGGCTCAATGGGCTGGCTACCTGACTATCTGGTCTGCGTGACTCGATCACATGATCCGCTCCGTGTATCGTGGTTCTCATGACACTAACGTGAAACCGGACTTCATGGAAAGCATATTTACACTGAATCGTTCCCGATCCCCTATATAGTGCACTATGTGCCATGTACAAAACAGTAAACGTTTGAAAAAGTGACCGATTTCAGCCGCAGCGTCTATTTATAATGTAGGGGGCGGAGCTTCAGATTCTAGAGAGCAGTTGATTGGACAGAAGAGCTGATGAGAAGCTGAAGTGCAGTGATGTCATCAAAATCATTTATCCTTTTTATCTTCTGTCATTGTTTCGGAGCACACTAGCTTATACATTACAGTAAGGCTAACATATTCATACTCACAGACAAAAAAAAAAGTTTATGCAACTGAATATGTCGGGTTATCATGGGGACCGTCCCCGTGTCTCTCAAATGAATCGATACAAACCGCAGTTTTTCAGAGCTTGATTAGTGTGCCTGACTGTGTGGGTTAGAGCATTAACCCCTTTTGATTTAATGACAATAAGATTAATTTATTCCAAAAATGAGGGAATGCAAAGGATTACTCAATCTGGGACTGTGTCAAAAGGAAACATGTGATTTTAGCTGGCGTTTGCTGATGACGTGGCTTTTGGTAAGAGCAAAGCAGCATCAGTATTACTCACAGCTTAAAGTGCTGACTGTCAGATTTGTGCAGTTTCCTTCAGACTTCACACCCTAATGTGATTAAACATCCTTCTGACCCAAATCTGGCATCCTCTCGTTTCATTAAACTAGCATCAAAGTCAACACATCTGTGTTAGTAACTCATTTTAATTTAATAACGTGACACATTTCGGACATGCCGCAGGGTGTGATTTTTATCGGGTTTCTTTTTAGGCAGAGTGAGTTATTTAAGTTTCAAGAAAGATTAAACAAACTTTCTTTTTCTGAATAACACGCACTGGTGAATCATTGATGACAAGCAGCTGTAAACCATTTATTTCATATTGTAATGTAAAACTAGCCAAACAACTAGAGGATTGTGATCGTAAAAAGTCCAGTGTTCCCACACCTTCAGACCAATGCATTTCCATCATTCATTTCTAATACAGTGTCTATGCGCAAACAGTCGCCTTTTGCCGAACTCGCTCGACTCCCTTTTCCCGTCACATATCAGATCGGGAAAAGAGGAAATAGCCCTCACTTTATAGCCCTTAATCCTGTAATTGTGGACAAATGTGGGCTCAGAGGACTCAGGTGTGATCCTAATTTTTATTTATTATAAATGTTATATCACTGTCTTCGATAAAGTTTTGTCTATCCATTTATGGTGTTTTTTTTTTATTTTGGGGGTATTCTTGAATTTATTTACTTCACAAAGTACCATATTTTCTATTTATACCATGGTCTGGGTGAATACTCGATTCTGATTGGCTGCAGGGTGTCCGTTAAAAAGTGATAGAGGACACCTAGTAAAGTAGTTCTGGTGAAACTGCCTGTTTACCATTCGAAATTAATAAATAAATGCGCTGCCTACAACGGCTGTGAGTAACCATAGCAACAGGCAGTCACATGCTCTATCATCTAACGTTAGATATTATAGCCTAATACAACAATGAGCGACTTCGTGCTATTTCTTTTAACATTTATGGAGAATATGGCAACTTTGACGACTGGTATGCTGCTGAAGAAAGAAAAAATGTCAATAAAACGGAGAAAATTACACCGCTGCTGGTAACGACGTAACTTGCGACCATAGTTGGATAACGATGCTTTCGGGAAACGCACCCCTGAATGAGACCCTGCGGGAGTTTTACGCAGCTGTCCAGACAACCAAGGCAGGAGAAGGCTGAACGTTACAGCGTTTCAAGCCTAAGGAGCCTGAGGCAAATGACCCTCTCTTTGATCTGATTAATTTATTGCCCTCTATAACGTTAAGCGCAAATCGCTGGAGCTCAGAGCTAATTGTTTTTTTATTGTTGTTTGATTAATTGTTTTATGTGTAATAATAAAAAAAAAACTATTCCTACCTTTGTGTTTCATGAAAAAAAAAAAAAATGCATTTGTGAACCTGAAGGGAGCTAAGCGGACTATAGGCTAAATATCTCCGGTTGCTAAATAAACAGTAGGCAAGGCAAGTTATTATTTGTAAAAACTAGATTTAGCCTAATTAAAATATAAACTAATGTTTAAAAATGTTTTATTTGGCAAGTGACCATGGTATAAGCGGGTTAATGCCCTCCGAGGTGTCCATTGTCAGGTTTTAATGGACTTCGGCTGCGCGTCGGCCGGTTTACGCCTCGCCGTCGTCCATTAAAACCTGACAATGGACACCTCGTCGGGCATTAACCCTTACGTAAATTATGCTTATTTTTATGTTTTATTTGTTTTAATTTTTTTAACTACATTAAAATATCATTCCAATAAGTTCTTAGAGCTAAAACCTAAAGATGAAGTGACTTTGCTGTCACCTGGTGTCTTATTTTGGCTTATTTTAGAACGCTCTAAATTACAGTTTTTCCCATTAATTTCTACGGGTGCCCATTTTTGACCCAAATACAAGTTTTTTTGTTCACCCACTTAACATTGCAGAACTCAAAAGAGTAAAAAAAAAAAAAATAAATGTGTGTGTTCAGGAGGCAAACTTAGGAAAAGTAGCCATGTCTTGTACCGTTCAAATCAAGGGAAGTATTTTTAAAAAATAAATCAAAATTATTTTGCCCACATTTGTCCAGAATACGGTTTTAGGGTTAACAATAAAGTGTTTATTGGTTAGGTGTATGGGGGGCTTTATTGTCCCAATGAGGCGCCATCCATTTAATATTTTGAATAAATAATCATTTACATGTTATTATTGCATACAACAACAATCCAACTACTATTTACACTTATTGCAAAGAAAATACTGTTATTTTTACATCATGTAAATAGAATCCATCGCTGTTTTCTCTTTATGTAACCGCCCTTCTAATATGGATTTCTGATTAAATATTTTAGTCAAAACTAGAAGCATTGGTTATCCCAATGGGATTTTAATAATGTTTATGGTTTTTCCAGGCCATTTTACAAGGTAAGAATTTGAAAACCCCTGTTTCTTTTTACTTCTTTCCACAAATTGTCCAGTAATGTATGAGTTACGAATCTTTCCATGTCGAGTTTGTGAGTAATAACCTGAGGTAATTTTACAAGTAACATCACACCCTGAATGGTTCAAATGGCATCAGAGGGTAATTCACTGATATTTCCAAGTTTCCATGACTGTGAATATTAATCGATTTGTTGACCTCTAGCAAAATACAAACTAAAGTTCATTTTGAACTATAACAATCATAAGCAGGGGGTTTCTCTAGTCCAGAAAGCCCCTCGTCTGTTGTCACTGAATAAACCCCAAATTTCAAAATAACAATTGAAAACGAGGCTGTCAAACGAGTGTAATAAACACCTTTGATACACACTCGGGGAGTTTCCCCTCAAAGGGGAAACAGAAATAAGCAAGCTTATTACAGCATTCAACAGTTTTTCTGTTCCTTCAGGGACAATTCATGAAACACGAGCAGAACGGATTTCTGTGGAAATCACTCGTGAACTTGTTATGCAATCGTGTGTGTGCAGATCTTAAAGTGATACCTGATACAAGTTGTTCTGAATATCCATCAGCTCTGGAGGAAACAGATCTATCAGCTGACGTGCGAAGCATTGCTCTTCGTGGATGATGGCCAAATGGAGGATCCTGGAAATAAAAAACAAGTTGCTGGTTAGAAAAACTGAAGCAGAGCCAACGGTAAAGGGAAGGAACTATCAAGCAAACCGCAGTCTAAAAGCAGCACATTTCACAACGTGTGATGGAAAAAAAAAATAGGTCGAGAGATACTGAGAAATATGTCACGATAAAGTGTCTCGTTGACGGCGGTTGGTTGCGCAACACTGGAACTTTTGCGCATTATTAAACGCATTGGTATCAGAGGTCGCCCGATTAAACCTTTCGGATCTTGCAGTTACAAGAAAGACAGCGCAGCCGATTTAAAACACAGATGAGAGAGGTGAAAACATTTCATCTCTAGCAAAAGGAAGATTACAATTTGCAAGACCACATTGCGCCAAATGTACTTTTTTTTATGCAAAAATACTTAAATATGACTTTTTCATGTATTTAATACACATGCATCTGAGTCACAAGGAGCCAGTACATTAATACACACTCGTTGTCTTCTTTTCCCATCTTCTGTTTCCTCACAGGTGTGTAATTTCTCATCTACTTTCCCCGCATGCGATAACCTAGTCTTTCCTTTTACAGTAAGCCAGAAGGAAACAGGTAGAAGCAAGTGGTTTCAGCATGTAAATAATGTGAGAACAACCTCGGTGTCATCAATCCCATTGTGGTGAAACGATCATGATTCAAATTGTTTTTCGATGCATGTGAAATGAACAGGTTTAGTTTACCCACAAATGTATTGCACCTCAAGAGAGATTATTACAATGGCTTTCGTACCCATTTAATGGGAATAGTGCTCCAAAAAGGCATTATTATTAGAATCATAAAAAGAGTCTGTAGCGGTTTAGTGGATAATTATTAAAATATGCACACACAAAAAAAAAAGGTAAAACTGAGGCAGTACCTTTAAAATGACATATTTATACCTTTCCTTGTTTACCCCTAAAGGTTTCATAGTAGTGCCTTGAGGTATATAATGCTACTCTAAGGCTATGTTTACACGGAAACGATTCTGAACTTTTTATTCTGCGTTTAGACGAGCGTTTTGGGTGGAAAATCCGCGTGCATATGGTGACGCAAAAGTGTGTGAAATTCAATGTAGTATGCACTCCAGGCGGCTAGGTGGCGATGTGAAGCACTGCCACACAACGACACCAAGTCCGCGCGCCTGCGTACAACCTTCACTGTCAAGCAGAATTTAGCGTTTTTACCCTTTACATGGGAACGCGGCGGTGGAGCGTTTTTAAGATTTCCACTCTGGAGGGTGGTTTCACTTTTTTGCGTTTTTAAGCCGCCAAAATGCCGTTGCCGTGTAAACGAAAGGCACATCCGATAAAATATTTTTACGTTTTCACCCGCGAGCGTTCTCGTGTAAACAGGGCCTGAGGTAGAAATATGCTTTAAGGGGAAAAAAAGGTACACTGTAAAAATAATCGTGATTTTAACGGTAAAAGACCGTGATTTTAACGGCTACAACGCAAAACTGTTAATTTGTTAACAGAAAGTTTCCGTACTATATACGGTAAATAACTGTGATAGGTCTAACGGTACATTTAATGTAATTTTACTGTAAAATACCGTTAAATTTACAGTTTTTGAAAGTGAAAAAGAACAACTCATTGTATAATTTACAGTGAAAAAACGTAAATTGACATTCCCACAATTCCCTGCGTGACACTTCACATTTGATGTATTTTTGTTGAAATAACTGTTTCTTCATAGTTTTCTTGTTTTTGTACATTAGGATTTTATGTTACATTTAATGTTGTTAAACTAATGCATTTTTTTTTTTCATGTTTTTCAATTTCATGTGTGTTACCATGATGGTGTTTAATGTTTGTTTGAATAAATGCAGCTTCTGTATATAAGTATTAATTCTCTATATGGAAAACTGCTTGTAGTGAGCTTAGATTGATCATGTGACTCATCACTGTTGTGATCATAGTTGATTGTCAGTGTATTACAATGGTACAAAACAGATCTCAATTCTTCAATAGATTGGTAAATTAGCATTATATCAGAAAATGAAATACAGTTTATTACTGTAATTTTAAGTTAAGTCTGTAAAACCAATAACAGCGCTACAGTATTTTTGACGGTAAAGTTCCGGCAACCACAGCTGCCGTTTTTTTTACTGTAAAAATTACAGTTTTATTTTTTAACAGTAAATGTATAATATTAATGAGAGTGTATTGTATGATAAAAAAAAAAAATACTTCATTTTTTGGGTGAACAACACATTTAAAAGGTTTCTGAGCTGTGTATAATATGGATTAAGATGCTGTGTCTGTAATATAAAACTGACAGGATGGAAGTGAATCCCTAAAGTGGGACTTTAAGAGTGTTTCATGGCCCGTGGCGTTACTTTTAGGTATTTAGAAGCATGTTCTTTACTCTTGATGACACTCAGGGAAAAGTTTTTTTCTTTGCAACAGCAACAAAAGCAGGCCAAAGGTAAACCATGGCAGCCCACTATGATTCAAGATGCATCACAATGCAAGATGTTCTTGAAATAGCATCCTGGTTTGTCACTTTCAAAACTCAAAACCGAGAAAGAAATGAAAGCAGGGTGACATTAACTACGTTGTGTACGTGCCCACTTGTGTGGTGAGTGTTTGCGTACGTTTATGCTCATATATGTTACGGTTGAACCGCGGCCTGGTGTAAAGGTCACTGCTTGCATAAACATGTTTACGTGACATGCGCTCTTAAATATACAGTGCATTAAAAGCACATGAATATGGGTTTAAAACAAATGCTTTGCACTTTCCAAAAGCCACCATCATAGCGTGTTTTCTGGCCCGACGAGGGGAATTCCACTGCATACTTCTGCTTTCTTCTCATGCGCCATAAACAGCAGATCCAGTTTCTAGACGTCTGTTAACTGACTGAAAACTACAAAATTTCATCTGTCACATCATGAGAATGTGTCACTCAGCACACTAAAGCAGGCGTTAAAATGAATCAGCTTTAAAAATGTGTGTTAGTTTCATGTTCACCAACATTTTTACAGTTTCTGACCGTAAAAAAACAAGCTTTGATTGCTCTTGTACTGCAAAAGGAATGAAAGGCAATGTTATTCAAACATAATCTTGATTTACCGTTACATGGGCTTTAATAACGAGAGCTCAACAACACGGACTTCAAACTTTCATCCTCAATAAACGTTTTACACTGAGTGCCAGATTAATAATGACTTCCTATTCACTCTCTGTATGATCATAACATTTGGTAAATGATGAGTGAATGCCTTGCCCTTGAATTAAATCCAGGCCATTAAATGTTTGTAAAGGTTTAAAGAAACATGCTGCACACTTTCTGAACTCTATTCACCTCCATGCCATATCTATCTATCCACCAGCCTTGCACTTTAATCTGAAAATGGAGCAATAATATAAAGATAAACACATAATAAATGAGTTCCAGCCTTGGATACTGATTGGTCAATACTGCAGGATTTAAATTAAGCACAAATAGGTCTATATTCTGTAATCACTTTGAGATTGATTATAAATCACGAGCATTACTGCTTATATAAAATGAGAGCATCTTATAAAAAAGTACACTTTTTTTTAGTTAAAAATCCATTTACCACAATTCTTCCGCTAGAAAAAATAGTCACTGCCATAACAGAACGATGCAATGTAAAAATCGACATTTAGGGGCTGCAGTGATTAGATTTTATAGATTAGATAGATTATAAGCACGACTGAAACCCGATTAGAATCACACGTTTCAAGTGGTTTTCCCAAATACAACTGAAAATGCAACTTTTAATGACTTTAGTCTCAAAATTATTCATGGTAAGCATGACTATTAGAGTCGAGATATTTGCGTATGTCCTGCATGACAGGAAAAGATGCCACATAAATAAAAATCTGCAAGTATACACCTAAAAGTACTACGTAGAATGAGAATCCGTTCAGTAAAAACGATGTTTTATCGGACGTGTATTACTCCGCGGCGCGCGAAGTTGTCAACAACACCCTTTAATCGGGATCTTATTGCCCTAAACCACTTTAATTAAACTCACAAATATTTTTACCCCATATTTACACATTAAAACACGCATTTGAACTTTCAGAAACGTATCAATGAAATTTAAACGTACGTGTCTCCATCGTCTGTAACAGTGGTTAGGAAATTCACTTCCTCTTCAGTGTATTCACAGTCAGTCGTGCGTTCACATTTAGAAATGCTGCATTCCTCGATTAAATCCCCCAAACTGTCCACTGTTAACGACGAAGAAGCGTAAGCAGAGTCCAGTCGCTCTTCTGTGCCGAGTTTATCCTTCTCATCAGAACTGTCCAAACTCCCGTAATCTCTGGAGAGAGATATCGATTCGATACCGGAGTCAATCCGATTGTCCAATTCAAATTTGCGTTCTTTCTCACCGCCGCTTCGCGACATTTCGGAGCTTCGATGCGTATCTTCAATGAAGCAATGAAATGGTGAAACAAAGTAAAATCACCGTGACATTATGACACCAGAGACACTCGCTTTTGTTTCTCATTCCACCTCTGGTAACTCCGCTATCCTCCTCAGATACTCCCTGACTTTCCAATGGCTCTTTCACGTTAAGTTTCAGGTTGAGCTAAACACCAGACAAACTCTGTAAGTTCATGAAAATGCATGTGTCTGTGATGTGATGAAGGAAGCGGTGTTGTAGGCGGAGTCAATGCGGCTTTCAATCCGTCTACAGTGGGAATTCCCCACAGGGAGTGGCAAAAACCCATATCATTATCGATCCAATCCAAACACACATGGAATCTCCTGAAAGCCCTCAAATACAAACCTGTTCTGTATTTTGGGCTGCCAAGAACTTCCTTGAACAACCTGTGACTTGATCTGACAGGCGTTATTAAAGTCCCTGAATTGCAACACATCATGTATGGGTTTCCAAGATTGCATCTCATAATTTTAGAGGAGAGCATTTATGTTACATGCATTGTTTTGTGACTTGTCTGTCTGTTGTAAGTTTTGGTGGACCAGAAATATGTCAAATTAAACAATAGTATGGAACTATAGTCTTTTGTGTTGGTTGGTGTTAGCATGCTTTGCATAGGCCTACTACTAACAACTTGCTCTGGATGTGTAAATTAAGTAAAACAATTCATCACACGTGCACATGAATGCATAGATTTTGTATTTTAAAAATCCACCTATATTCAATTCTATCGTACTTGTTGGGAGATGTTTCGTTAAACAGAACGGACAGTATCATCAATGACCAGCAGGTGGCGCTGTAGTCGGTCTTTAAATTCTGTAAAGGCGTGATTGATGTTTGAATGGGTTCCCCCTATTTGTGTTTGTAAATTGATACTATTTCAATAATAAAAAAAAGTTTGAATGGCTCATTTTTACATTTGAAAAGTCAAATAACTCCACAACAGTTTGTCACAGGTCTTTTCATTCTTCAGATGAACAAGTCATATGACCTATGATGGCAACAATTTGAGTTAATGAGTACAACAGCATATATAATGACTGCATATCCACTGTATTTTAGTTTTGATCATTGTTGTCAAAGACATTGGCTGCATGAGGAAAAGCACAATATTCCTAAAACATCCTTTGTGCCAAACACTGTTGAATTCCCAATGTTTTGCAAATGGAAACCACATGCATAGAGTCAAGGTCACGTACGATTCTCGATTCCTCAGCAGAGACGACTGGGGTAGATAAACAACTCTCTCTCTCTCTCTCTCTCTCTCTCTCTCCTTCTCTCTCTCAGACTCTCTCTCCCTCTCTCGCCCCCGTTACCTGGATCTGTGCTGCGCATCCGCGTGGATGCATCTCGCGCCTCATTGTCATTCTTTCCGCGTTCATGCGCTTCGCTGCTGCTTCATTTTCCATACGATTTCTGGATCTCGCTGTGGGTCAGATTGGCTTCTTTTATTTCCAACGCACCAGCCTTAAAGCAAATGATGTGGACAGCCAACGATCCCGCAAGTGTTTAGTTCTTCTCAGACTCTGAGGACACAGAGTGCGCGTGCTGTGTGTTGCTGATCTCGTGGCCAGGATGATTCCTCGCTGAGGATCCTCTATGATGGATGTTCATGTTCCAGTATCTTCATCTTCTTCTTCATCATGTCTCCAGCAGCTCCGGTCACTGACAGCAGTGCTTCTGATGTCCTGCACGAGCACGAGCACACGGACGCGCCGCGGGAACTGGTGAGTTTGATCCGCTGAGGGAAACCTTTGTTAGAAACCGCGACTGAAGATAATTAATAGTATCTTTATTTTGTATGTCTCACAACATGCAAGATAGAGAAGCTAATATATGCAATAATATTAATGTTTAATTGAGACATGCTGTGCATGTGAATACACAAAGACTCATATCCATCTACTGTAGGCTACTGTAATAATAGATGGCATAAAAATTAAGAGTCATATTTCACCACACAATCAAATTGATAAAATAAATTATAATTATTTTTTCTTAAAATACTTAGCATTTATATGAAATTGAAAAGCACTCTTCATTTGATTTGTATCTTTCGTTATATTGTATTTATTTGTGCTTTTGTTTGTAATTTGATTATTATTTTATTACTGACTCGACTGTTTGCTTGTCTTTAATAATGTTTTACATTTATATTAGTTATAGTAGTCGAAATTGGCATAAATAATTGGGCATTCATTTTCACTGGTAATATTTTGGTGCGATTACTGCCTGTTTTTGCCACAACAACAAAAAAGTCACGTTGTGTGGCAAATATAGATATATATATATATATATATATATATATATATATGAGTAATATATAGTTTGGTTGATTAAGAAAATAACATGAATTAAAATTCCTTAAAAATGTAGCCTATTTTAAAATAATTTTATAAAAAAAAAATATTATTTTAGCTATAGATTTATATAGGCTACACATAACCATCTATTAAACATTAATCATATTGCATGTATTTGCTTCTCTATCTTGCATGTTGTGAAACAGAATAAAGATGCTATAAAATATGATTGTATGCTTTTATTTAAATAAATAATTAATTTTTTGGGGTGTGAATATGACCTGCATGTTTTTATGAGATTCACCCAAAAACTGTTAAGTCATATTTAAGTTGTTTGTAATCATATATTGATCATATATTTTCATAATGACTTGGCTGCAAAAAGAGGGACCTGAATGTATTTGCCACAATAATGTCTTCAAATAATAAAAAGATTATACTCTTTATTAACACAATGATGTTTAGGAGCATGTTAAGGGCCATCCTGACTGCAACTAAACCCCAGAAAGTCATTGTCTGTTATGTCACGTTACTAAAATGACCAACTCAAGAGCACTATAATAGTCTGAATGAAAGTGGGACACCTCGCTCACACGTCCCAAAATATACAGGACGATCCCAGCAGAGAATCCTCTCTATATCTTGCCTGGAAGCGCCTCAGGGTTTGGGCTTGAGCACATTACAGAGGCTTTGTTTCATGCTGAACACATCATTGGCTGCTGATTAAAGATGGTGATTAACTATTGTGTTCAGTATTTCCTCAGAAGTGCTTCCCCTTTGGGTCGATGAAGCTCTTTATTCAGTAATTACGTTTCAAAGGGCCTACGAATGATGTGCATGAATACGTGCACTCAAAGAAAAGTGATTTTAACTATAACCTGTTTACAAAATTATATTATATTTAAAGACCCACCCAATTATAAGGTCAATGAGGTTTCTGAAGTTGTGTTTGGGATTTAACAAGCACACACATCTGTTAGTGTCAGATTAACCCAGCGGGGTTATTTAAATATCACTGATATACTAGTAGTGTTTGTTAATATTTTTAAGTATAGTTCATGTTATATTTTCTGTTTTCATTGTCATTTTAAGTTTTAGTAATTTTGTCAATCTATTTAGTAATTCAATTTAATAAAAATGAGAAATGTTGAAGTTAATGTTATTTTATTTTAAGCAATACATTTTTTGTTTATTTTGGTTTATTCCACATGCAAACTCATTTAAATTCATAATTATTTCAAGTGAATGTATCTTGATTGATACATGTTTAGATATTTGTATTGGAAAACAGGACAAAAAAACTGAGGAAGATACTAATATTTCGCAATGTATGCAACATTTAATGGCATGACTTTCACACTAGTGTGGAAATTAACACTTTATCTGTTTATATGGCCCACACTAAATCGAGTTAAAGGATTAGTTCACTTTTAAAAAACTTTTGCTGATAATTTACTCACCCCCATGTC
The DNA here is from genome assembly GCF_016745375.1 of Pimephales promelas. The sequence goes on along the minus strand of NW_024121377.1, from coordinate 2,395,541 downwards.
ATCCAAGATGTCCATGTCTTTCTTTCTTCAGTCAAAAAGAAATTAAGGTTTTTGATGAAAACATTCCAGGATTTTCTCCATATAATGGACTTCAATGGGGACCAAACGGTTCAAGGTCCAAATGAGAGTTTCAGTGCAGCTTCAAAGGGCTTTAAACGATTCCAGACGATGAATAAGGGTCTTATCTAGCGAAACGATCGCTCATTTAAAAAATAAATTAAAAAGTTTAAGTTTTAAAAGCTCAAATGCTCGCCTTGGTCTGTTCTGTGATGCGGGTTTGTAACTCTCCTGTTCAAACTCGTTCATCAAAATGAACGAATCTATTTTCGAGTCATTAGGTTGATTCAACAAATGAAATGACTTGAAAAAAGATTTGTTCATTTTGATGAACAAGTTTGAACTGGAGAGTCACAATTTGGACCCCATTGAAGTCCATTGTATGGAGAAAAATCCTGGAATGTTTATCAAAAAACCTTAATTTCTTTTCGACTGAAGAAAGAAAGACATGGACATCTTGGATGACATGGGGGTGAGTAAATTATCAGCAAAAGTTTTTTTTAAAGTGAACTACTCCTTTAAACATGCTACTTTTTACACTATTATTATACTTGATAAAGCACTGTTAGTGTTCACCACTATGTTAGTGTTTCATAAACCAATCTTTTTTCTGCAGAATGTCCTCATACAACCTAAAATTCATCGGTTCCTCAGTGACTTCATATTATTGATCAAATACTTGAAAGAATGTGATGAAACTGAAATACTAAAAAAATAATTGCATTGTATATTAATGGCTGAGAAATACTTCATAAGGGCTACTTGTCACGAGTGCTCTCGTTCCCGCTGAGAGCTCCAGGGGCCGGGCTAGAAGGTAGAGCGGATAATTATGGAGGAACGTTATCAATTATTTAATGCCTTCTGCCATGTTAAGTATCTCATACTCAAGAAAAACATAAGAAGCAAACTTATTATAAATATATGCAACAAGCACCAACTTCCAGGCACCTGAAGTCAACTAAATCAGGCAATGTGATGACACAGAAGTTGCGATGCACATATATAAAGTGAAACGCTTTCTGGAACAAGAACAAATGTGGGCGGGGCTTGATTTTCTCTGTTGGGAATTGATTGGATGGTGGTGGTTTGCTATTGGCTGATGTCTTTTTTTCCACTTTCATCCGGATTTCTACGAGGGAAGCGTCTATGGGCGGGTGAATGAATGCTTTTTTCAGTCTTTCTATCTAATGTACAAAATAAGCTTGCACAATTTACATATGAACACGACTGGAGATGACAGAAAAACACCTGGAGGTCATCAGTTTTAGTTTCTGTTCTGACAGTTGCAAGACCAGCCGAACACTGTGAGTGTGTGTTAGACATCAGGAATGGAAAGAGGACATTGTGTTTGGTACATTTTTCGTCTTCAAACCAAACTTGGGGGTCTTCAGTCGACATTTTAAATCCCGTCTGGCTAGAGCTCTTCCCATAATGTTCCCGCATTAGATCAGCGTTGTTGGAGAGTTGTTGTCTTTTGTGACTGTTTGAACACATTTGACCACATGAGCGACGCGTTTACACTACACAAACCATTTTCGACCCCATTTACTCCTGATTTACACCCAAGTTTGATTTGAAAACGAATAATGTACCAAACACACTTACAGCATTCGGCTGGACTTGAGGCTGTCAGAGCAGAAACTAAAGCTGATGATCTCAGTGTGTTTTTCTTAGTGATGGGTACGAGACCGCCTATGCTGAGTCCGAGTCAAGACCGAGTCTTTTAAGGGTCGAGTCCGAGTCAAGACCGAGTCTTTGAAGGGTCGAGTCCGAGTCAAGACCGAGTCTTTAAGGGTCGAGTCCGAGTCAAGACCGAGTCTTTGAGGAAGCAAGTCCGAGTCGAGACTGAGTCCGTTGGTTTTCAAATACAGTCAAGTCCGAGTCAAGACCGAGTCTTTAAAGGGTCAAGTCCGAGTCAAGACCGAGTCTTTGAAGGGTCGAGTCCAAGTCAAGACCGAGTCTTTGAGGAAGCAAGTTCGAGTTGAGACTGAGTCCGTTGGTTTTCAAATACAGTCAAGTCCGAGTCAAGACCGAGTCTTTAAAGGGTCAAGTCCGAGTCAAGATCAAGTCTGATGGTTCTCAAATACAGTCGAGTCCCAGTCAAGACTGAGTCTTTTAAGGGTCGAGTCCGAGTCAAGACCGAGTCTTTGAGGAAGCAAGTTCGAGTCGAGACTGAGTCTGTTGGTTTTCAAATACACTCGAGTCCGAATCAAGACCGAGTCTTTGAAGGGTCGAGTCCGAGTCAAGATCAAGTGTGATGGTTCTCAAATACAGTCGAGTCCGAGTCAAGACCGAATCTGTTGGTTTTCAAATACAGTCGAGTCCGAATCAAGACCGAGTCTTTGAAGGGTCGAGTCCGAGTCAAGACCGAATCTGTTGGTTTTCAAATACAGTCGAGTCCGAATCAAGACCGAGTCTTTGAAGGGTCGAGTCCGAGTCAAGACCGAGTCTTTGAAGGGTCGAGTCCGAGTCAAGACCGAGTCTTTGAGGAAGCAAGTTCGAGTCGAGACCGAATCTGTTGGTTTTCAAATACAGTCGAGTCCGAATCAAGACCGAGTCTTTTAAGGGTCGAGTCCGAGTCAAGACCGAATCTGTTGGTTTTCAAATACAGTCGAGTCCGAATCAAGACCGAGTCTTTGAAGGGTCGAGTCCGAGTCAAGACCGAGTCTTTGAAGGGTCGAGTCCGAGTCAAGACCGAGTCTTTGAGGAAGCAAGTTCGAGTCGAGACCGAATCTGTTGGTTTTCAAATACAGTCGAGTCCGAGTCAAGACCGAGTCTTTTAAGGGTCGAGTCCGAGTCAAGACCGAGTCTTTGAGGAAGCAAGTTCGAGTCGAGACCGAATCTGTTGGTTTTCAAATACAGTCGAGTCCGAGTCAAGACCGAGTCTTTGAAGGGTCGAGTCCGAATCAAGACCGAGTCTTTTAAGGGTCGAGTCCGAGTCAAGACCGAGTCTTTGAGGAAGCAAGTTCGAGTCGAGACCGAATCTGTTGGTTTTCAAATACAGTCGAGTCCGAGTCAAGACCGAGTCTTTGAAGGGTCGAGTCCGAATCAAGACCGAGTCTTTTAAGGGTCGAGTCCGAGTCAAGACCGAGTCTTTGAGGAAGCAAGTTCGAGTCGAGACCGAATCTGTTGGTTTTCAAATACAGTCGAGTCCGAGTCAAGACAGAGTCTTTAAAGGGTCGAGTCCGAATCAAGACCGAGTCTTTTAAGGGTCGAGTCCGAGTCAAGACCGAGTCTTTGAGGAAGCAAGTTCGAGTCGAGACCGAATCTGTTGGTTTTCAAATACAGTCGAGTCCGAGTCAAGACCGAGTCTTTGAAGGGTCGAGTCCGAATCAAGACCGAGTCTTTTAAGGGTCGAGTCCGAGTCAAGACCGAGTCTTTAAGGAAGCAAGTTCGAGTCGAGACCGAATCTGTTGGTTTTCAAATACAGTCGAGTCCGAGTCAAGACCGAGTCTTTTAAGGGTCGAGTCCGAGTCAAGACCGAGTCTTTGAGGAAGCAAGTTCGAGTCGAGACCGAATCTGTTGGTTTTCAAATACAGTCGAGTCCGAATCAAGACCGAGTCTTTGAAGGGTCGAGTCCGAGTCAAGGCAGAGTCCGTTGGTTTTCAAATACAGTCGAGTCTGAGTCAAGACCGAATCTGATGTTTATTTTTGAAATTAACTTAAAAAAAATGTGCTGGAAAAACAAATCTCGAGGACTCGGTCTGAAAATTATGAGTCCTTCTCCTCCCACTGTGGTCCGAGTCCGAATCAAGACTGAGTCTGATGGTTTTTTTTAAATGAACATAAAAAAAATGCTGAGTCTGTTGGTTTTTAAATACACTCGAGTCCGAATCAAGACCGAGTCTTTGAAGGGTCGAGTCCGAGTCAAGATCAAGTGTGATGGTTCTCAAATAAAGTCGAGTCCGAGTCAAGACCGAATCTGTTGATTTTCAAATACAGTCGAGTCCAAGTCAAGACCGGGTCTTTGAAGGGTCAAGTCCGAGTCAAGAACAAGTCTGATGGTTCTCAAATACAGTCGAGTCCGAGTCAAGACCGAGTCTTTTAAGGGTCAAGTCCGAGTCAAGAACAAGTCTGATGGTTCTCAAATACAGTCGAGTCCGAGTCAAGACTGAGTCTTTTAAGGGTCGAGTCCGAGTCAAGACCGAGTCTTTGAGGAAGCAAGTTCGAGTCGAGACTGAGTCCGTTGGTTTTCAAATACACTCAAGTCCGAATCAAGACCGAGTCTTTGAAGGGTCGAGTCCAAGTCAAGACCGAGTCTTTAAGGAAGCAAGTTCGAGTTGAGACTGAGTCCGTTGGTTTTCAAATACACTCAAGTCCGAATCAAGACTGAGTCTTTTAAGGGTCGAGTCCGAGTCAAGACCGAATCTGTTGGTTTTCAAATACACTCGAGTCCGAATCAAGACCGAGTCTTTGAAGGGTCGAGTCCAAGTCAAGACTGAGTCTTTAAGGAAGCAAGTTCGAGTTGAGACTGAGTCCGTTGGTTTTCAAATACACTCAAGTCCGAATCAAGACCGAGTCTTTGAAGGGTCGAGTCCAAGTCAAGACCGAGTCTTTAAGGAAGCAAGTTCGAGTTGAGACTGAGTCCGTTGGTTTTCAAATACAGTCGAGTCCGAATCAAGACCGAGTCTTTTAAGGGTCGAGTCCGAGTCAAGACCGAGTCTGTTGGTTTTCAAATACACTCGAGTCCGAATCAAGACCGAGTCTTTTAAGAGTCGAGTCCGAGTCAAGACCGAGTCTTTGAGGAAGCAAGTTCGAGTTGAGACCGAGTCTGTTGGTTTTCAAATACACTCGAGTCCGAATCAAGACCGAGTCTTTTAAGGGTCGAGTCCGAGTCAAGACCGAGTCTTTGAGGAAGCAAGTTCGAGTCGAGACCGAGCCTGTTGGTTTTCAAATACAGTCGAGTCTGAGTCAAGACCGAATCTGATGTTTATTTTTGAAATTAACTTTTAAATTAACATTTTTTTAAAAAATGTGCTGGAAAAACAAATCTCGAGGACTCGGTCTGAAAATTATGAGTCCTTCTCCTCCCACTGTGGTCCGAGTCCGAATCAAGACTGAGTCTGATGGGTTTTTTTTTTAATGAACATAAAAAAAATGTGCTGTAAAGACAAATATCGAAGACTCGGTCTGAAAATTATGAGTCCTTCTCCTCCCACTGTGGTCCGAGTCTGAGTCAAGACCGAGTCTTTGAAGGAACAAGTCCGAGACGAGTCTGAGAAAGCAAAAATCGGTCTTGAGTCCGAGACCAGACTCGAGTACTACATCACTAGTTTTTCTGTCGTCTCCAGTCGCGTTCATATGTAAATTGTGCAAGCTTCTTTTGTCCATTACATTGAAAGATCTGAATTAGTCCATACTTTAGACGCGTCCCTCATAGAAATCCGGATGAAAGTCGAAAAAAAGAGACGGATTAAAACGTCGGTGTAAACAGGAATGTCTCCCCCTTATCTTGTGATCCGATCGACCGAAATACATTTTAAAATCTGGTGTAAACAAGCCCTTAGAGTGTCCATCCCATTTTTTGTTTACAGTATAACACATCCTTTCTTGAATTTTCTCTATGGGGGAAAAAGTGCCACAGATCTACTTCACAGATCCTTTTCTCTCGTTTATATCTTTACAGCAACGACCCTTGAAGCAGTCCCTGAGCAAGTCCCTGTGTCGCGACTCACACTGGAAATGCCTTCTTCTGTCGCTGCTAATGTACAGCTGCGTGATCGCGATGACCTGGTGCCAGGTCACGAAGGTCACGCGCCTCTCCTTCGACAGCGCCTTCAAGGGCAAGTCCATGATGTACCACGACAGTCCCTGTTCAAACGGCTACATCTACATCCCAGTGGCTTTCCTCGTCATGCTCTACGTGGTTTACCTAGTCGAATGTTGGCATTGTAACTCGCACAACGAACTTCAGTTCAAAGTAGACCTGGAGAGCATCGCCGAGCGCGTGCATCGCATGCAACAAGCCACGCCTTGCATCTGGTGGAAGGCTATTAGCTATCACTACGTACGCCGGACGAGACAAGTAACTCGCTACCGCAACGGGGACGCTTACACGACCACGCAGGTTTACCACGAGCGCGTGAACACACACGTCGCCGAGGCCGAGTTTGATTACGGGAACTGCGGGGTTAAAGACATTTCCAAGCACTTAACAGGCCTCGACAGCTTTCCGGTGACCAGGCTACGCTTCACCAAGTGCTTCAGTTTCGCTAACGTCGAGTCCGAGAACTCCTATCTGACGCAAAGAGCGCGTTTCTTCACCGAAAACGAAGGACTTGACGATTACATGGAAGCTCGGGAGGGGATGCACCTCAAAAACGTCGAGTTTAAGGAATACGTGCTTGCGTGTGCAGATCCGGATCGCTTGCCTTGGTACGCGTCGCAGTTTAGCTTCTGGTTGGCGGCGACGCTGACTTTATCCTGGCCGTTGCGCGTCCTAACGGAGTATCGCACGGCGTACCTTCATTATCACGTGGAGAAGCTTTTTGGGTTTGACTATGTCGCCGTTACGCCGCTGGACGAGAGGCCGTTTTGCCGCCGCATCCCTCGGGTAAACACCATCGACAGCACAGAGCTTGAGTGGCACATTCGCTCCAACCAACAACTCGTTCCCAGTTACTCCGAAGCCGTGCTAATGGATCTGGCACAGCAGTCCAGCTGTAACACGTCCGCGTCTCGTGGGATCGGCGCGGCCGGTGGAAGTGGCTTCGGTGGATATCGGCAAAACTGCGAACGCTGCCATCGGTCCATTAGCAGCTCGTCGATATTCTCGCGTAGCGCATTGAGCATCTGCAACACTAGCAGCCCGCGATTACCCTTCAGTGGCAGCCGGTTCTCGCTGGGACGTTTGTACGGTTCACGTCGTAGCTGCCTTTGGAGAAGTCACAGTAGTAGCTTGAACGACCCCGGCTGCGCGACGGAAAGCACGCGATGTTTGGCCGGTCAGTCAGCCAATGAGGAGAGCCCACCTTCTCCACCGGCCTATCAGGACGCGCTGTATTTCCCCGTACTGATTATCCACCGTAACGAGGGCTGCCTCGGTCATGACCGCCATTCATTGCACCATAACGGATCCTGTGTGGAGACGTCGTTATAGCGTTTGCAAATGGACGTGGAAAATTTATTCGCGAATTGATGATTCATGATTTGTGGAACAGACTGGTACTGAAACGGCCACGCCCAAATGAGAGAATGCTTAATTTCCCTCCCAAAATGTACAATAGCACAAATGTACAATAACATTTATTTTGACAAACACATTAAGAAAGTACATCGGGTTTCGTTTGAGTTCATGTTGACTTAAAATGAAAATTGCAAACGGAATGGAACTTTTTTTCCTCTTGCTTTGGTGATTCAGAAATGTCAGTTTCAGTGGTTATGCAAAAAAAAAAATTATGATAGCACAGAAATAACTTACACAAACACTGAATTTCATTTTATTACATTTCTTCATAACAAATGCGGTCTGATTTTATTAGGATATTAAAGGTTAGGTGATAGTTCACCGTCTGTGTCTGGTCATACGGCCGTGACCAGAAATGAGATTATAGTCTGTAAAGTTATAAATATTAATATTTTTCATAGAAAAACACATTGTTTCGCTTCAGAAGGCCTTAATTAACCCACTGGAGTCATATTGATTATAGCCACCCGAATAATTTACCTTTTATTCCTAATTTGTCAAGTTTTATAAGTAATCCATCCTTCCACAGCATATCATATGCTTTTTCAACGTCGAAGAACACAGAAATTACACTTTCCATATTAGTTTCCTAACTTCTAAGCAGGCCTCAGGCCTCTAAACACTGATATTCTTCTGATATTTAGAAGAATATCAGTAACCAGACAGTTTCTGGTCTCATTGACTTCCATAGTATATATTTTTTTCCTACTATGGAAGTCAATGAGACCAGAAACTGTCTGGTTACTGATATTCTTCTAAATATCAGAAAATCGTCTGAATGGATTCGAAAACGGTAAAACCCAACTGTTTAACTCTGGGGGAGTTGTAAAATTAGCCTATTTGCAAAAAAAGTGGAGTATCCCTCCAATTCTATGTGGCATTGATTCCATCAAGGTGCTGAAAGCATTCTGTTGGCCCATATTGATAGGATAGCATCTTGCAGTTGATGGAGATTTGTGGGATGAAGGATCCCAAAGATGCTCTATTGGATTGAGATCTGGTGACTGTGGGGGCCATTTTCGTACAGTGAACTCATTGTCATGTTCAAGAAACCAGTTTGAAATGATTCGATCTTTGTGACATGGTGCATTATCCTAGGAAAAAAGTAGCCGGCTTATTTTTTCTGCATTTTTTACAGTCTATGCTTATTACAAACTTTTTACTTTTGAGGTTGTGAATGTGCTGTTTTTGATTTGGGACAAAACCAGTCAAATATCAACTTATTTGAGTTCATCATTTTATTACCATTTTCTAAACCATTTTCTAATAATGTGAGAAATGTTGAAGGTGTCCGAATGCATTTTAATTTCATTGTTTAAGGATAATAGCTCTATTAAGAGTAATGGTTTGGTTATTTTTGAATGAGTTTTCAGTGGCCTGTAGTGATTCGCTGGCAGGCACAGCATGTACGGCTCAGACTTCGGCATTGGTACCATAGTTGTGATTGTGTTTGCGGGCCTGGACCTGATTGGCGGATAGAGCCTCATTGATGCAGAGCAAACTGTCCTGACCCACATCGGTCACCCGAACGTCACACTCCACCAGACTGCTGTTGTGGGACATCCCTTCCTCCAGAAGCTTTCCTCCGTCCTGTAGGAGACACACACACACACACACACAGGAGATGTGACGTTTTATATGGATTATACACAAATCAGAGACATAACTGTGAGAGAGGATCATTAAGTAAGTCCTAAAGGGTTGATTGATTTCATTCAAGACTTTCTACTTAAAACCAAAGTGAACATGAATTCATGTTAAATGAGACGTGATTTTATCTATCATAAACGAATGTGACGGTAAAAAGAGCGTTTTACAGGAGTGTAAACGTTAAAAAAGACAACATTTCACCACAACCAATATTTGAAGATTCATTAAGACCAACACCACCGTTTAAACGTTTAAATTAAGTATCTTATCCTCACAATTTATTTGATTAAAAATACAGTAAAAATTATGAAATATTATTACAATTTAAAATAACTGTTTTCTATGTGAATATATGATAAAATGCAATTTATTCCTGTGATCAAAAGCTGAATTAGTCAAGTCTTCAGTGTCACGTGATCCTTCAGAAATCATCATTATTAAATAGTATTGGTGATCAATAATTAATTTACATTTGCATTTTCTAATATGATGATTTGGTGCTCAAGAGATTCTGTGATAAATAGCAAGTTCAAAAGAACAGCATTTATTTATAGAAATCTTTTGTAACATTATACATGACTTTTGATCCAAAAATGATCCTTTGTTTTCAGAGAATCAGAACTCATTTGTATAAAGAATTGGCAAAATAATCTATAAAAGCCCAACCTAACTGCATAATATATATGACAGTTAACATCTGCATGACCTCTGACCCTCCTGGTCTGGAGTTTCATAAGAATCATTACAAGCTTCCTTGAGGCCGGTTTAAAATTCACAAAGCTTGTTTTTATTGTTTTTATTATTATTATTATTATTAATTTTCAATAATTTCATAACTTCGATATTCGATTATGTCTGGGTCATATTTCAAACAGAATGAAAAGGAAAATATTTGACATAATTAAACCACTTTTTCATCACTATTAGGCACATTTCCCTTTCAAATGGTCATTTGGGAAATAATAATAATTTTCTCAAAAAATATTGGATATGTAAAAGCACTAAAAAAAGCACTAATTTCTTTTTAAAAATTGTACGTACCCCAGACTTTCGAACAGTAGTGTGTAATTTTCACCTTGTGGGTATTAAAATGGGCCGAAATAAATCCTATGTACTGACACTGAAGGAAGTATCACTACGTGTAAATTACTACGTTTTTGGTATTATTGTTAAGCTTTGCTGCATAAAATGATTTAATAAATGAGAAAGGCTGCATTACCTACAGGAGCCTAAAATAATGACAAGATACAATATTTTAACAGCAACCACTAACCCACACCGACTGAAAAAGTCAGAAGCATTTTGATGAAAGATTACAAAGAAAATTAATTGGTAAATTAATGGTAAATTCACATTAAGACCAGAAACATGTATTATTAAGAAAGCTAAATTTGATTTTATGTTGATGAATTCATGTCTTCTTTTCTTTTTAATTATCAGACCATCATAATTCAGTATGATTTTGCATCAGATTTTATGGTAATGCTGAATATCTGAAGGTTGAGCATATCACATTTTACAGTAAGATCTCTTGACTCTGAGTGTGTAGACTAATGTTTCGGGTGTGTATACAGCGCCTGAGCTCTTTCCTTGTTGTTGAAATATGATTTGCCTTGAAACGGAGATGGAAGGAGCAGATAAATGCAGGAACCATTTGGACGACTCGTCCCAGGAGAGAGGTAATCCCCATCCCACATGTCTGTGTGTTAGCGCACATCTATCCGGCTTCCATGAATATTGAACGTGAACGACAGGGCTGTATCGTTTCATATTCATCTCTTTACAGACAATTAAATGCTTTAAAACAGCCTTTGTTTTTCCATTTCCGCGAATATTAGAGAAAGCAAATGTTGCATTATGATGCAGTGGTGGTTTCCAGAATGCTCCTATACTTGTTACAGTAATTTGTTTACTCTATAAGAACCAGGAAAGGTCTTAATAAACTGCAATAATTTAATGCAAAAAGTGATTTTTGTCTTGTTTTCCAGTACAAACATCTAAACATTCTTAAATCAAGATACATTTACTTGAGATGCAAAATAGCTAAATATTGAGTATTGTTTTATGAATATTTGATTAAAATTTAGTGAACTTAGAGAGAAAATATTTACCAAAACAAAAACGTTTATTTTCTTACCCCATTTTTTCTTGTTTTATACATTTTTTCTTGTTTAATTTTGATGCATTTCTCAGAAAACATCTTGTGTTTTTTGAACAATACAAAAATACTGAGTATAAGAAAAATCATGTTTTTTATCTTACTTGAAGAATGATTAGATATTTGTTTAGTCAAAAAAAGATAAGAGAAAATAAAATATAACAAAAATACACATACAAAATATTACGTTTTCTGAAAGAATGATCAAAATGAAGTGGTGCTAAAAATATAGAAACATATCTGCTAATGGGGTAAGAAAAAAATAAACCTTCAAGAATTTTTTTCTTACCATATTGGCAGGCTAGGTATTTTTCCCCGTTTTAATAGTAATTTTATTTATTTTATTTTTTCCCCTTTGTTCTTGTTTAATTTGGCGTCTTCTTTTCTTGTACTGGGAACAAGATAAAATTACTGAGTAAGAAAACCATAGATATCACAAACCTCAAAACAACCTTTTGTTGTTATTAGCAAAATACGACAGCAGCGTTTACACCGCCACCGGCGATAGTGTCAAAGTGCCCAGAAGTCATTCATTTTTCAATGAGTTTTGCCGCTCTCGCGGCGGCGGTGTGAACGTACAGTTAGCTTCATAATGGACTTCAATGGGGACCAAACAGTTCAAGGTCCAAATGAGAGTTTCAGTGCAGCATTAAAAGGCTTTAAACGACACCAGACGATGAATAAGGGTCTTATCTAGTGAAACGATCGGTCATTTCAAAAATAAATAAAAAAGTTTAAGTTTTATAAGCACAAATGCTCACCTTGCTCTGTTCTGTGATGCACGTTCGTGACTTAACTCGTTCATCAAAATGAACGAATCTTTTTTCAAGTCATGACTCAAAGGGTCCTAGATAAGACCCTTATTCATCGTCTGGTATCATTTAAAGCCCTTTGGTTTGTACTGAAACTCTCATTAGGACCTTGAACCGTTTGGACCCCATTGAAGTCCATTATATGGAGAAAAATCCTGGAATGTTTTCACCTCAATTTCTTTTCGACTGAAGAGAGAAAGACATGGACATCTTGGATGACATGGGGGTGAGTAAATTATCAGCAAAAGTTTTTTTTTAAAGTGAACTACTCCTTTAAATACACAATTAATTACATGATCATACACCCATTGCATTCAAACTAATGTGACCTTGAGAGATGGAGTGATCAGACGTGTAACGTTACACTGTGACGGTTGCTTATCTCATCTGGTTAGTGCAACCAATCGCACAACAGCTATCTGGCGTGTCATTTACACCAACTTTTGTATAAAAACTGGCGACGTCCTGGCAAGATCTTTGACTAGTTTACTGGGTTTCGTTGCTGGAAACCCGCCAGCCAGTGCTTGAGACGTCACGTGCAAAGAATGAATTGGTTGAAAAGATGAAATTAGATGAGAATGTGTTCAATTTCATATTCTCAGGTTTACTCACGACTCCCAGTCTGTTGTTGGACAGGTTTAGGCTCTTGAGGGTCCCGTTCTCCGCCAAAGCCTGAGACAGCGCCGCGGCCGAGGGCTCCGACATGTTATTTCCCTCCAGGTGAAGGTTCACTAAAGTCTTGTTCTTGATCAGAGCCTGAGCCAGAGCTTGACCCCCTTCATCCCCGATGTGGTTAAGCCTCAGGTTGAGGGACATCAGCGTGGCGTTTCTGGCCAGAGCATGAGCCAGAGCCTGAGCTCCTGAAGCTCTTATCTGGTTGTTGCAGACGACCAGCCTCTTCAGCTGACTACGGTTCAGAAGTTTCCCGATGGCTCGGGCTCCGCGGTCGCTGATGTGATTATGGGAAAAGTCCAGCTCCTGCAGGGACGGGTGATCCAGCAACTGACTCACAAGCAGGCAACACTTCTCATCGTCCACCCTACTGCGATGGATCCTGAAGACCTGGTGAGAAAAGTTCAACCAAATGTCAACACCGATGCTCTGACGAATGCCAGCAGGACAAAAAAAAGCTGGACTGTATGACGTTGTGATATATTTCAAGCCTTCTGGAGTCTTAACATGATTTTATATGAAGACCAGGCATTAGAGCCAGACCGATATATCGGCAGACCGATATTAGGCATTTTCCAAACTATCGGTATCGGCAGTTATAATGGCAGATAAATGAATATTTCAAAAATAAAATAAAAACGGACGAAACACGCTTGAATCATGTCATGAGTGTTGGAGTTGTATAGTTTGTCCACCAGAGGGCACTCTACACCGTCCCTGTTGGCAACACTTGTGTATAACGCGCCACACATCCAGCCAGAGTCGGGCAGAGAGAACCAGTTATGCATTATCATATTATTTTAGTTAAAACCCATAATTAACTACAAATAACTAATGTTAGGGAAATCTGTTAATATTTTGTTGTGTGTTTCTGAAAAAAAAATAATAATAATATCGGCCGATATATAGGAATTTAAAACCAACAAATATTTGTATCGGTCGGTTTTATATCGGTCGGGCTCTACCAGGCATACATGTTAATGTAAATTTTCTTTGTACTTCTAGGGGCTTTACAGTCTTTAGTCACTATATGCGTTCTTTGTATGAAGAAAACAGTGTGAACATTCTCATAAACATCTCCTTTTGTGTTAGACAGAAAAAACAGATGTAAAGTCCCCCTGTAGTCAATCATTTTATCCCTTAAAACTCATCTTTGATCAGCAAAATGAAATATTTAAAAAAAAATGCATGGAAAACAATGTGTCACGCCTTAAAATATCTTGAATGTAACTCGACACCCTTGCCTCATTTAGTATATGCGGTTCTATGAATATGCTAATGAGCCCCGCCTCCACTCGCACAGCTCAGAGATCCACTGGTTGACGATCACACGTTGATCTGGTCGTTTCAAACCATGTTTTTAAGACTGTCTTTGGTCTCAGCAAAATACTCAGCAATGCTGTCGACTTATGAATGTCTTAAAAACACCACAGGGGAATTTTAAAGGATTAGTTTACCCAAAAATTTAAATTCTGTCATTAATTACTCACCCATTACTCATGTCGTTTCAAACCCGTAAGACTTTCGTTCAACTTCAGAACACAAATGATGAAGAAGAACGAAACAGAACATGAAACGAGCGGTTTGTGTGAGAAAATGTACAGTATTTATATCGTTTTACCTCTTCTCAGATCTGTGATCTGAGGGTGCGGACACTTTATGGCTGTGCTTACTAGAGGTAAAAACGATAAAAATTCTGTTCGTTTTCTCACACAAACCGCTCGTTTCGTGTCTTAGGCCATCAATGTGTACTTACATTTACGAGTCATTAAATCAAGTTTAATTTTGTCTTCTCTGTGCATGCTCTTTGAGGTGGTGACCATAGACCTCCATTATATGACTGAGAGACAAGAACGGTTTGACCTAAAAATATCAAAATTGAAACTACTGCGGAAACAAAGACACCTACATCTTGGATGCCCTTGAGGTAAGATAAAACATACCAAAAATTAATTTCAAAGTGAACTGTCCCTTTAACAATATCTTAATTTGTGTCCTGAAGAAGAACGAAAGTCTTACAGGTTTGGAACGACATTATTAATTTTTTGGGTGAACTATCCCTTCAATGTGAACCTATATTTTGCATAGCCAATAAAATGTTTCTGAAAACTGAAAAAACACTAATAATAACTGAACCTGTAAAGTCTTGCAGGAATTGAGGGCTTTTGCCAGGGATTCACAGTCTCTGAAGGTGAACTCAAACAAGTTCCACTCAAAGTTCATGCCGCATGCTTTCACTCCATACACCACGCTGAGCTCTTCCAGGTTCGGGAGTTTGTCGAGCAGAATGCGGAAATCAAAGTGATCAATGGAGGGTCCTTCACTGCCCAGATCACTGGCACAATCCGAACGATCGTCCTCGTCAAAACTGGCCGGCTCTTTGATGGGCGGCAGCAGCTGAGTGATATTAAGGCGCTTTACGTAGTTTCGACACAGTGGCACCAGACACAGGACTGTCTTGGTGTCAGTTTCATCTGGGATGAAGAGTTCAACGATGTTCTCTAAGTGACGCTCGAAGAACATGCGTTTCCAGCTGTTGCCGTATGAGGAGACGTCACAGATACGCCAGCGACGTTCACAGCAGCGCTTCCAGTAGCTCTCATCGCTGATGAGGTTTGCGCAGACGGTCAAGGGAAGAGACTCTGGCAGTCGCTGGAGGACATATGCTTTATACTTGGGCTTGAGTTCATCCAGAATGGGGTTCTCTGCAAAATATTAATGCACAGAACATGCTCATGTGCATATTGAGAAGAGAACATCCTTTCATTAATAACAACTGCAAACTAGTACAATACATCCTCAAAAAATGGTATGAAAGCTGTCACTGTGGCAGTGCCCTTTCAAAAGATACACCACAGTTTAGAAAATGGTAATACAATATGACAAGAACATAAGAGTTAACGTTATCAAATCCATTCTTCTGTTAGACTTTCACAAATGAATTAGGTTTTTGGGTATTATATGTCACAAGTTACTTTATTTTGCTATCCTCACTACTTACATAAATAAACTAGTGTCCTGCACCCAATAGTAATAATTTTTTTTTTAAATTATATCTGGTGCCTTATTTTCCCATAAAGTGGCATATTAGTACCTAAATGGGACATATTAGTTGCTTCTGAAAGGATACTGCCAAAGTGACAACTTCATTTTTTGAGAGTGTATAAGAAGCTAATTCTTAGGGTGTGTTTCAGCTTTGATCACCGAAATAAATTTCACAATATTACTGTTTTTTTTGTTGTTTTTTTTGTATTTTTAATCAAATAAATACAGCCTTGGTGAGCAGAGACTTCTTTTAAAGAGACTTCTTTTAAAAACATTAAAAATATCACCAATCCAAAACTTTTGACTGGTGGTAACGTTAGTGTATTTATATGAAGCTTATTCTTAGTGTGTGTTTAAATTCTTAGTTCTTTTGGTCCGATATATAGAGTGAATTTGAAGCTTAAACTTGTGGTAGTGGGTTATATGAATGAATAAACTAAACGATAGGCTATATTTGTATTGTTTACCTTCAAAGTGTTTTATAATATGCTGTAGGCAGAGTGTTGTTAGTGAAGGAACCAGTGCCAGCGACCACTCCGGATCCTCCGCGAACAAGGTGCGCATTTTACGCCCGTCAGCGACTCTGGTCCCCGGCCTCATTCCCCTGGGTGTCCGTGAAGACTGACTCTGAGACATACCGCTAAAACTGACACTCCTTTAACAATTAGATACATTAAATATGACTCGTATCATAAATATAAAGAACATACATTAGAATATACATTAAATTCATTGATTAAATAGTTTTACGACTTACTTTCCGTTCCTTTGTAACGTTTGATGTTACCATGGTAGCAGAGACGTGCTCGCGCCCTTCAGTACGTCACTTGCCTCTGATCACGCGCCAGCCTCACACATGATTAAAATAAACCATTATCCACACATCCATCACACTATGTAAAAGAGAAAAAGACAAAGTAAAAATGAAAGAATGTAGAACGAGGACTGTCAGTCTAAAAGTTGAAACGCATATTATAAAAGGCAAAAAAGGAGATCGCTCAGATTGTAACGTGATGATTCGCAATTAATTAATTTCTGCATCACACAATAAATTACATTTCAAATGTGTTTTGCAGTTCACACAAGCCCATGAATTCACTTCACAGACGTGAAAATCACTGTGAATGAGGGCATCACCTCCTGTATGTGGGGCTGATCATGCAAATCATAATCATCAGTATAAAGTGCCTTTCCCAAGCTCAAGGGAGATCATGATGACATCAACAAGATATATACACACATAACCTACATTTACAGATCATAAAACCACCAATTCATATGATCAGAGTGACTGTAAACAAGTCAAAGAATGAAAAATGCATTTATAACAATATATGCATTATGAATGAATGTGAATTAAAAATGTGTATTTGAGAGATGATTGACACATCTGAAAATTAGGTCAAACCTCAGTGTAACATATCCTGAATCTAACCGCGTGCAAAACCAACACAACCTGGGGAAAAGATCATCTCAGGATTATAGATTATGAATAATTTATGAATTAAACAATTTAATTTCATAACACACTTTGCATCAAATGCAATTAATCATCCACCAAATCTGCCTAATGTAGTAAACAGTAGTGAATCATCATGTGGTGAACCATTTTATATAGGGCGCCTATATACATAATAATGCCACTATTGTTTTCTTTAGCTGAGAATAGAATTGGGGTGCGTTTACATGACAATGACATTTTTTTTCTTTGCATCGTAAACGCTTTACTATTGTACATTCCTGGCCAGTAGATGGCGATGTCACTTGACGTCACTGTTTTTCACAAATACACATGAAAATTAGGCTTTTAATGCTGTTTTATTTCTGCGTGTTGTTTTTAATATGCTTTAAGAATACCCATTTGCAAAAAAAGTATTGCAGTGAAGCAAAGACAGTCTCAAAAACACAGTTTGAAATCGCTGGTGTTTCTGACGTCACAAATGACCTTTACTAGGCTCATTTGCATATTCATAGAACCGCGTATACTAAATGAGGCAAGGGTGTCGAGCTACATTGAAGATATTTTGAGGCTTAAAATGAATTTTGAGAATTAAAAGGAAAAAACTTTTAAATATGTAATTTTGGTGATCAAAGATGAGTTCTAAGGAATAAAATTATTGCCTACAGGACGACATTAAAACACGACAGCGTTTTCAACTAAAGAGAAACTTTTTATGAGTTCTGGTCGTTCATTTACACAACAGCTGAGTTTTAGGGGCCTGAAAATGCAAACTTTTGAGAGCGGGATTCAAAGTACAAGTTTTTGAAAAAGATGCGCATGATGTCACCATTTTTACAAATTAGCTTTTTTTGTACAAAATCGTACACAGTACAAAAACTGGGTAACACTTTATTTTACAGCGTCACTGTTACAAATGCTAATAACTATAAATCAACCAAACTAAACCCTGATCCTAAACCCATAGAAAGTAATATTACTCAGAACTTAAATATATAATTATAGTTGAAAAAAGACACCTTAAAATAAAGTGTAAACAAAACTTGCACTTTTCAAAAGTTTCTGTTCGTCCTGCCAAAACCCCATTGTCTTGTAAATTAACAACCAAAACACACACACAAAAAAAGTTTTAAGGGGGAAATTGTGTCAATTATAAAAGCAAAGATGGAAAGTGCTTGACTGTCATACAAAAAGTGGCCCTAAAAACAGATGTTATTTACTTAATCCATAATACAATATTTGTCCCTTTTGATTTTTGGATGAAATATGATCAACGCATTTTCGTAAATTAATCAAAGTCACATCTCAAAAGGTTTTGAGACAGAATACATATATTCAGAGAAATGCACTATATGCATCAGATCACATTGTGCATCTTGACCGTCTAGACAAACAACTGCATAATCAGCATTAACCTCCAAACCCTCATTACGCTTCTGTCAGCCTCAGCATGAACAACCATAAACTCAGCAAGAGAACAACGCTCGACTGACACCCTGAAACTGCTGAGATTTCAGCACTCGTCCATATCGCCCCAAAAGCGAATGTCACGCTTCATCAGGATCCGTGTTTGGACACATCAGCCTTTTTATACCAGACAAACAAACCCAAAGAAGGTCCACATTTGAGCTTCGAGATTTGAACAAAGAAATCTGCATGAAGCAGTTCTGGTTAACTAAAGATGCCCTGCTTCAAAATAATGGTTTTACTTTTAATCTGCAATATGTATAGATATAAGTGTATGTAATGTTATTAAAAGAAATGATTAGAGCTTATTTATTTGAATAACAAAATGTCAAATTAATCAAATAGGCCATCGTAACCCCACTATTGGGGTAAACTTTTACAGAACACATTAATGACTTTTGATATAATTCCTATTCAAGTGCCATTAATGTAAAATACTAAATCAACCATTCTATTTAAAATAAAATTGACAATTTAGTTGAATAATTGAATAACCGATGCCAGTTCAGTCTGAAAGGTCAAATTATCCTCTGACTGTAATATGAATATTTACATATTTAACTGGCCATGTTTTAATTGAAGATATGTCATAATATCAACACTATGAATGCGAATAAAATTATTTCACTCACCTAATTTGTTTTAATGAAAGCAAATATGTCTGAAATGTACATCTAATTCATGGAAAACTAAAAAATAACCCCATTAATTACAATAATTATTAAATTTAAAAATAATAACACAAACAACATCATGTTCTGTGCAGAACACACTAGTTTCTATGGGCTTTGCTGCATCAGTTCACTCTTAAAAATAAAGGTTGCAAAAGTGGGTTTTCTCAAGCAATGACCGGGAAGAAACATTTCCGGTTCCTCAAAGAACCTTTCAGTGCACATTTCTTAGAAATAACCTGTTTTTTCTTCTTAGAAGTGCTTTTTCCACTATAAAGAACTTTCTGTAGAATGGAAGCATTCGGATGTTAAAGGTTCTTCATGGAAACATCAAAAAGAGTAGCCTGACTTACTCATACTGGCATCCAGGCAACAAAAAGAACCAAAATTTAGCTCATTCTAGATCATCATCATTAACAGAAATACCAATTCTTAATATATCAACTATAGTAAAAACTAAATGTTGATATCTGCAATTGAATTTTCAGGCTGCCATTAAAATTCAATTGTTGATTTCAAGAATAAGCATTTCCGCGAGTGATGACGTCATTTTTACTAGTGAACATTTAATTCCTGATATCAAAATATGTCATTGTATCTTGTAGAAATCGAATTCCGGATATTAAGAATTAGCGTTTTAACTAGTGAAAATTGAATTGATCAGTTAAAGTTAAAACGCCTTTGCAGGCGGCTTCAACAAGCACAGTCACGCGCTTCTTCTCACGGTTTGATTATTTCATTGGAATCTTCCTAAAAAGAGATCGAGTCACTCATATTGCGGCACTCCTGCATTAACTACCAATGCAACATGACACGCGAGAGAGAGAGAGCGAGAGAGAGAGTGTGTGTGTGAGTGTGTGTATGGCAAGCCGTTTTAGCTTTTATTCATTTCCAGGATATGAATTCTTGATATCAACAATGTAATTGCTGATATCTGTAATTGTATTTTCACTAGTGAAATGTCACCATAGGCTGCCATTCAAAATGAATTGTTGATATCAAGAATTGATTTTTTACTAGTAGAAATATCATTTTTGATATCCATAAATACATTGTTACTAGTAAAAATGTGAATTCCTGAAATCAATAATTAAATTGTCACTAGTTGAAATGTCTATTCTTGATATCATCAATTCAATTGCTACTAGTAAAAATTACAATTTTTAATATCTGGAAATGTATTTCTGATATCAATATTATTTCAGATATCTAGAATGGCTTTCTTACTAGTAACAATCACATTCATGATATCTGAAATTAACATCGTCACTAGTAAAAATTTAATTATTGATATCAAAAATGAACATTGTTACTAGCAATTCAATTGTGGATATCAAGAATAGACATTTCAACTAGTAACAATTGAATTCTTGATATCAAAAATACATTTTTTACTAGTAGGCTAATTGTATTTCTGATATGTGAAATTGGAATTTCAACTAGTAAGAAATCAATTCTTGATATCAACAATTGGTTTTGAATGGCAGCCTATGGTGACATTTCACTAGTGAAAATACAATTGTTGATATCAAGAATTACATTTTTCATATCAAAAATGTAATTGTTGATATCAAGAATGTAATTGTTGATATCAATAATTGTTATCAACAATTAAATTCTTGATATCAAAAAATTTAATTGTTGATATCAAGAATTCATATCCTGGAAATGAATAAAAGCTAAAACGGCTTGCCATAGTGTGTGTGCTAGCGCGCGCTTCTCTTCACGACCCTATGTTCACGACACATCAATGACAAGAGCGCAAGAGCCAAGCCGTGGCCCGTCACTGTCGTCCCAGTGTAATCCCACATGACAACACACACGCTTCCCATGTAGTGAGTACTAACAGACTGGAGTGACGATGACGAAGAGCTCGAGATGTTGGCGGTGACGCGCGCTCTCACGCACGCGGCCCGATTGGTGAATCACAGCGCTGGCGCTCGACAGATGCTCGTGCCGATTCTGTGCCTTTAGAAGTAAACAGTGGTTAAAGGGTTAGTTCGCCCCAAAATTTAAATTCTGTCAGTAACTAATCTCTTGTTAGACTTTCGGAACACAAATTAAGTAATTTTTTATTAAATCTGAGGCTTCTAAGAGACTGAAACGTCCCGGCCCAGAAAAGTTAGTAAAGACATCGTTAAAATAGTCCGAGTGACGACAGTATCTTTGTGCGCAAAACAAACAAACAAACAAAAAGAACGACTTTATTCAACTATTCATTTCCTTCTCAGTAGGCCTTGAGTGAGAAGCGCAGCACTTCTGTGATAGTGATGGCTCAGAGAGGGAGTACCATGGGTGAAACGGCCTATTTGCCACGTAAACTATTGAATGGCGATGCAGAGGTGAACTATCTGGAGGATTGGGCTGATGTTCAGTGTGACCACGAAAAACCCTTTCTACAATGTACGGCCCATCTTCAGTGCAGTGAATGAGTGAACACACATCTCCGTGAAACAAACCCTCATATCTCACTGCTGCCCTCTTGTGTCAGACACTGGACAATGCAGCAAAAAAGCATGTTCCCATTAAAACCAACAATCAATACCTCACACAGACAGCCTCATCCGTTATAATGGGAATTACAGACTTGGTCACATCATTCGCTTTCAGTGTGTACAAGCGTGTTCAAACTAAAAAATGCCTGAGAAACTTTGTGGGATACAGCTAAATGGATTTAAATGAGAAAATGTGCAGCTTCATAGTTCAATACACTCACCAGGTCATTCTACGTCACTTCACACACAATCACAGGCAGGGTAACTATGGCAAGCCGTATTATTAACTTCCAGGATATGAATTATTGATATCAACAAATAAATTTCAACTAGTAAAAACTACAATTCTTGATATCTGTGACTGTATTTTACTAGTGAAATCTCACCATAGGCTGCCATTCAAATTCAATTGTTGATATCAGATGTAATGCAATTCTTACTAGTATAAAGAACAAAATTTTCATTAGTTGAAATGTCTATTCTTGATCTCAACAATTGAATTGCTACAACTGACAATGTCAATTTCTGATATCATGAATGTGATTTTTACTAGTAAGAAAGCCATTTTAGATATCTGAAATTATATTGCATTACAGATATATATAATTATATATATATATATATATATAATTATATTACAGAAATACATTTTCAGATATCAAAAGGTAACATTTTTACTAATAGCAATTTAATTGTTGATATCAAGAATTAGCATAGCTGTCAACATTGAACACTGAAAATAAGGGAGTTTTCCCGGAATCCATCCCCAAAATAAGGGATTTTATTTTTTTTACACGATTCTTACCCACAAACTTTAAAAATAAAGCACTAATCCTTAAAAGTCTAAAGAGTTAATAACTAGCCTAGAAACTAGTGTCATTTAAAGAAAAAAAAAATCTACATTTGGATTAGTGGTGTGTTGCTCTTGCCTTTGCGACAACAATTTCAACTGTTATCACATCTTCCAAAACCCACAAAATAGGGAAGTGGGCTGTCTGTTTATTTCAATTACATTTACACATTTTGTGTAGTTTTAAAGAGCCTATATTTAGCCTGGTGGTGGACCGTCACTCAGAAGACACACTGTTGTTATTGTAGCCTATCGTATCTTTATATCCTCCTGAGGCCCAGAACGTTTTTTTTCCAAAAGTTTTTTCTTCTTCTTCGTGTAATCACATTGTTAAGAGCATAAGAAACAAATGGAAAAAAAAGAAAAGATATTTTATTCATATGTTATATGACCTTAAATTATATATAGGCAAAACTAATGGCAATATAAATCGATTAGGCTATTATAATTATTATTTGTTTAAATTACATTGATATCTGAATTTATGTAAAAACCTTGACTTTCAAACATCAAAATGTAAAATGTAGGCTATTCGAGTACAAAATGACATATAAACATCGTTTCCTATTTTTTATTTATTTTTTTGCCTGGAAACGCTTTCAACACGCTTGCATGTCGCTTGAAAAAATAGGCGTCAGTTCTATTTCTAGCATGCACGCGTTTTCTGGAGACGCGCGTGTCACGCAGGCAGTGTGCAAGCTCTTAACATGGGAGCCGAAATAAAAACGGACACGCCACACAGCCAGTGTGTCTCCGGCCAGCGCGCGCGGCGCCGCATCCGAGGATAAACGACTTCAAGCCGAATCAGCCCGAGCTCGAACGTCTCACACAATCATAGTAAAAAAACGGGATATTTTACGGGAAGATACTAAAACGGGAAGACAGCGGGAAAAGAGCAAAAATACGTGAGAAACCCGGAAAAAACGGGAGGGTTGACAGCTATGAGAATTAGCATTGTTACAAGTGGAAATGTAATATCTGATATCAAAAACTGCCATTGTTAGTAGAATAAAAGTAATTCCTGATATCAATAACTATAATTTGAAATAGTGAAAATTGACTTGCTGATACCAAGAATTCAATCCTGGAAATTAAAAGTTAACACGGCTTGCCATAGGGTAACACACTGATCCGACAAAACCTGAAGCGTTTGTTGCCAATGCAGTGTGAACTGGCCTTTAATTATCACAGAACGCTCTATACGGATGGAATTGCAAAATAATTGTAAAGTTTATTTTAACACAGAAAGCCCAAAACAAATCATACAGTGAGCTACAAACATAAAAATAGCATGGCTAAATGAAACAAACGAGCCGTGTCTGTTGTTCACGAGTGTTCCTCAGAGAT
Organism: Pimephales promelas; assembly: GCF_016745375.1. Next base: position 2,371,672 of record NW_024121377.1, on the reverse strand, counting down.
AATCGTCGTCCTCGGACCAGGACGAGTCGTCATCGCTGGGGAAATGAACCAGTTGGAGCAGAGAGTCGTTGGAGTCGGAGAGTATGGAGCTGTTTCCCTGAAAGAAAGCGTCACTGCTGCTGCTGCTGCTGCTGTCGCTGTCGTCGTTTATTACCACGACTGTTGGAGGGACACTCGCTTTCTGGCCTGAGAACACACGTTAGATATTCAGTTGTTAGGTATGACCTTATAGCACCATTTGTAACTTGACCTTAACATTTTGAGCACCACTAATTTAAAGCAAGACACTCCCGTTTTGTCATGCACTGCTCAATTTTGAGATTTTTGGCTTTTCATAATGTCAGACAACATTAAAAAGACACTAGTAGCCCTCAAACCATATTCACTTTATAGTCCTTAATCCTGTAATTGTGGACAAATGTGGGCACAGAGGACTTTTAAGAGGACTTTTACCCCTTTAAGTGTTTATTTTATTCCACTTTACCTATTTGAATCTGTAGACTTCAATTATAATACATATATCTTTAAAGGCAGTGAGTTTAAATCAGAAATCTCCAATTCAGCAGCTTTACAATCTGTTATTTATTTATTTATTTATTTTTACAGAGGGGTTTGTTCATATATTACATTTACCTGATTTTATGCAGCATTTATAAAAAATAAAAATAATAAAAACATTTTTTTTTGATGTTCTCATTTAAGAAGTGATAAAATGAGATGTACAAAATCCCCTCTGTAAAAACCTTTAACTCTAGTATGTCTAGAAAATGAAACTTTGACATTTTGAAACGGTCTTTATCCAAAGTTCAGTTCTGGAAATTTATGGAAAATCCTTCATATTTATTTAGATAATGCCTCATTTGCATATTTAAATGTGACATTTCAGAAACCTTTTTCTTAAGCAATTCTTAATGTAAGCAAATCATCTGGGGAAATACCATGATTTCTACGTAGTTAAAGGTGCATTGTGTAATATTTAGGAGGATTGTTGACAGAAATGCAATATCATATCCATAACTAATGTTTTCAGTGGTGTATAAAGACCTTACTTAATGAACCTTAAGGCCTGTTCACACCGGGACGAATTTCGCGCGCGTTATTTGTCGACGTTTAACGCCTCGTGACTAAACAATGGGCGCCAATGTGAGTGTTCACACCGACGCGAAAAACGCAACGCGTAAAAGCGTCATTTTTAAAAAAAACGCCTCGGGTTCGTTTTTTTGGTTTGACGCGCCGCGTCAAAACCTATCCAACCAACGAGATTGGCGGGTTTGCTCACGTGTCTGGTACTTCTGAAGTTACAGTAAAACACAACTTGGGGGCGCTCAAACACAAAACGGTCTTGAGCACACATACGGCGAAGAAGAGATAAGATACCTATGGGCAAGATGAATGCTGAGCTGCCGGTCTCGGAGCATAAAGAGCTATAAGATAATATTTATATTAGTATTTCTGTAATAATAGTATAGTATAGGGTGACCAACAGTCCTGTTTTCTCGGGACATGTGTAAAACGATCACTTTGTGCTTTACAGAAATCTGAGTGGAGATGAGAACTGCGCATAGTGTGCATAATGTCAGTTAGATTTTGACAAGTGAGGAGAGGAGATAACCGCTCTACCGACTCTTTGTATTCTTTCTTTTATTTTATTTTTCTATTGTGACCAGATGTTTGTTTGTGTTTTTTTTTTCTCGCTCGATCCCCGTGTATGAGGACGAGTGTGACGTTTGAGTGGTTTTATTAAACGCGGGGAAATACGACAACTCTCGTCTCTCGTGCATCTGTTCATCCGACAACTGCTATGTTTTTATCTCTGGGCAACATCTCAACTTTGCGTTACACATGTCCTGTTTCCACGTCCTGTCCTGACTGTTTTTAAGTGATGAAAATGTCCTAGTTTTCAAAAAAAAACTGCTGGGAAAGATCAGCTCTACAGCAAAATATAGATGGGCAAACAAGGTGGACGAGGAAGAAAAACAAGATAAAGAGGATGAAAACTAAAGATATAAATAGATTTTGTTAGTTCGTTTTTGTAAGTTTGTGAGAGCTATTTTTTGTTACATTTGGAGGCATTTCTTTTAGTTATTTATTATTTATATATTTATTTTTCTAATACAGAAGACATTATTTCTATCATTATTTCATTCATTTTTTCTATCTGTCATAATAAAACATTGAGACATGGATATGATCACCCTAGTATAGTATTCTATTATTATTTCTGTTTTACATTAAGCGCCATCTAATGTCAAGGAATGAATTTGCATGTTCGCTCGGCTCATCGTCAGCGAAAAACGCTTGGGTGTGAACACAAAAAACGTGTTGAAAAACGCTGACGAATAACGCGCGCTGATATTCGTCCCGGTGTGTACGGGCCTTTAGAATGAGACATTTCTATCTACACACACCACGGGTCCGCTTACATCGACACGTTTCTACAGTGGCCCTAAACTATGTTGTTCTTCGTAAAAAGAAGCTGCTCAGCGAATAAAACACTGACACAATGATGAACAGGTAACAATAATAGTCGCAATTACATATTGTTTTACTGAATAATTAAGTAAAGCTAATTTATTCATTTATCTTTGTAAAGAAACCTCATTGCTGAACTGGCTCCTGTCGGCCACCGTAACTTCTGCTGGGTGCAATCGCAACCTCACCACTAGATGCCGCTAAAAATCACACACAGTACCTTTAAAGGGTAACTAAACCCCTGGTCAGAGCCAGACTCCACCCACTGGGAATATTTGAAAATGCTGAGAAAGTGGGCTGACCCCAGCGGAGATAGAGGGGACGAAATAGATGCTAAAACACTTTATCCTGGCCGTTTGCAATACTCGCAACTCCAACTCCTGACTAGCTACAGTGGTTTTGACGAAACAAGCTGGTTTTTATAGTGCCAAGAGCGTGGTGAGCTGAAACGTATGTACGTCACGAAGAACCGCTAACATCCAATAGGAAAAATCAACTGCAGTAGGAACCTGAAGAGGGCAGCACTAAGACTTTTTTACACTATACATTGTTACTATACACAAATGTCAAAAAAGTTACTCGAATCAATGACTGGTATTAATAAAGATCCATTCTTACAGATCATTAACTAAAAAAAGTTGGTTTAGGGTTTAGTTACTCTTAAATGTTTCAACCAAGCGTGCCGTTTCACAAGCCCTGAAAAGTGAAGCCAAAGCGTCTCGATCGCCCCCCCGGTGGCCGGTCCCAGTATAGGTCATAAACCCCGCACATGAGACCAACTAAACAATTAAATTACACTTCACATATGGACTCTGTCATTTATTGTAGTTTTTAATCACGCTGATGTAATTTCAAGAGTTTGTTTTTAAAATCAGTTTGTTTTTAGTTAGTTATTTGATGCGGTGGTGTGACGTCATGATTGACAGGTTCTCTGAGCGAAGTAGTCACTGAAGCACCAACAGACTTGTTTTCGGGATCTTCGGAGGACTGTGGAGATTGGAGCTTTAATTTAATATATAAATTTCTATAATTCATTTTTAAAAAATGCAGAAGCCTTCGCTTCTCAAAGACCCGCATCAGACAGAAGACGTGGTGATGTCACGCACCTCTCACCTTTCCGCTCGTTGATGAGCCCCAGGCGTCTCTCTCTCATGTCGGCGCTCAGGTTCTCCACCATGCGGTCGATGCAGTTGTCCAGGACCAGAGAGCGCGTCTGAGACGTGATGGTCTGCCAACACATGGGACACTTATCCTTGCGTTTACGCCACTCTCGGATGCAGTGCTGACAGAAGCTGTGGGCGCAGTTCAGCGTCACGGCCTGAGGGGTCAGAGGTCACAGAGGTCACAAAACAGGATATTAATTGCAAAAAGTACATTTGTGGACCTAGTTTATTTTTGTGGCATGACGTTACACAAATCCATCCTAAAAGGTCTTTTAAAAACAAAATCTGTGATTGGTCACTTATAAGTGAGATGGCCAAGACTGGACTAATGATAATGAAAATTCAGCTTTTCGTCACAGGAATAAATAACATTTTTAAATTATATTCAAATAGAAATCACTTATTTTAGAATAGAAATCAGTTTTCATTGCATTTTTGATCAAATATATGCAGCCTCGGTGAGCAGACGAGACTTCTTCCAAACTCAGAAAAAAAAAATCTTACTGACTTTTAAAATGGTAGTATTTGGACACTTTAGCCACAGTATTAATGTATTAGCATAAAAAAAAAAACGAAACATCAAAACAAGCAGGATTTATTTTAAAGAAACTTAGACGAAATTTTTTTTTATATATATATTATCAAAATGAACGAATCTTTTTTCGACGAACGAAATGACTCGAAAAAAGATTTGTTCATTTTGATGAACGAGTTTGAACAGGAGAGTCACGAGCGCGCATCACAGAACAGAGCAAAGGCGAGCATTTGTGTTTATAAAACTTAAACTTTTTTTATTTATTTTTGAAATGAGCGATTTTTTCGCTAGATAAGACCCTTATTCATTGTCTGGTGTCGTTTAAAGCCCTTTGAAGCTGCACTGAAACTCTTATTTGGGCCTTGAACCGTTTGGACCCCATTGAAGTCCATTAATGGAGAAAATCCTGGAATGTTTTCATCAAAAACTTTAATTTCTTTTTGACTGAAGAAAGAAAGACATGGACATCTTGGATGTCATGGGGGTGAGTAAATTATCAGCAATTATCATCAACTCCTTTAACATAGTCAGAGTCTAACGTGCTTTGTGTAACGGTCTATCTGAAGTCTGACTATCTACTATATCTAAGCCGTAGTCAAAGACTATGTTTGTGAAACCGACCCCAACTGTTTGAACACTTCCATTGGAGTTTTTCAATAAAACACTCAACCTACACTTCTACACCTACACACTTTTTGACACAAGTGAACTTTTATAGAAGAGAAAGTTTTGATCTTTCGATAAGTCTGTGTTCTTTCCCTGTCATTCCTTCATCCGATCTTTTCTTTTTTACCTCAATGAAGAGCTCTGAACAAACGCTGCACTGCAGTTCGCTCTCCAGCACTTCAGTCATCTGTGTGACCACTTCTTCTTTCTGAGCTTTGGCCTTCTCTTTCTCTTCCTGTGGGAGGAAGTCAAATTATTGCACAAAAAATTTTATTTTTACTTCACAAAATCTGGTCACCGGTCACTCATTTTAGCCAAAGAAAATGTTTGTTTGCATGACATGATTGTTGTGGAGCTTAAAAGAGTTTCAAATCGCTTTCATTAACAGGGAAAGAACGGCTAGAAGAGTTTTACAGAAAAATAACAGCATTTTATTTTTGGGTGAACTAATCAAATTTACATTTTTTGTTGTCTATGCCGATTAAAAATCACACTGTGTTCATGCTCAACTTTCCCATGATTACCTTTGTAACTTCCAGCTCCTTGTCTTTGGCTTGAAGAGCTTCCTTGAATCCTTCCCGAGCGTGTTTGAGCTCCTCAATAACTTTCCGGTGCTGTCAAAGTCAAGGAAATCGCTGTATAATACTTGCGTTTAACTGTAAAACATCGCAGTGTAATGGTCAATGTAATGGTCTTACCTCTTTTAATGCCTCCTCAAGTTGTTTTTTCAAGCCCACCTCATTCTGTTGTGCTTTTTCAGTCTTGGGGAAAACAACATATACGAGTCAGCACAGACACAACTACCATGGTTTTATATAATGAGCTGGAGCCTTGTGTAATAAACTAGATGTAAACAATGTTATTTTTATTGGTGGATCATCCTAGAAACAAGAAATGCGTCATTTTTCTAGTGATAATAAGATAATAATACTGTAAATATTAACACAGGTAATAACAGGTTAAAAACAGGTAATAATACTGTAAATAATGTTCAGTTTCACTTCATACGACGTCAATGCATCATCAAGAGCCACAGGTATTAATCTGGTTTTGTTTTTTTTGACTCTCAAAGTGACAGTAGCCGTTGATTAACATTATATGAATCACCAAAAAATTATATGTTGGCTTTAATTAATTTTAATTTGTCAACAGGTTCCACATAACTGGATTACGTTAAACAAACATAATTTGTTCATGTAACTTCAACATAATGGAATTATGTAATTTTAAATTACCCAATTTAATTTCCTAACATGATTCAAAGGCATTTTATTATATTCATTCATCTATTTATATTTCATTTGATTCAGTGACATTTAATAAAATTGATAGACTTTAGCTAGATATATGCTAGCAGAAGCACATATTAGCATCTTGAATGCTAAGATTTACATGCTCCTTCAATCAAAGCGATTGAAAATAATGAAATCAGCCAAACAAAATGCTCCACTCATCTCCACAATGGTAACCCACTGTAATTTAAATGGTTTAATAATTCCAATTTAATTTAACATTAAACACTATTACACACTATCAAGTCTTCCCCTTTTCTAAATTTCTCAAAAAAATATAAAATAACACTTAATTTTAACATTTATTCTCTCTTAATTCAACAATATGCAGAGCATGCTGGGAACTAAAAGCACTGCCCAGTTTCAGTTAAGGCAACACAAATCAATCATGTAATCCAACACAAACGGATTAAGTAAACTTATAAAATTAAGTTCGGGCAAAATGGCAGTCGGCTCGCACTATACTGCCACCCTCTGGATGTACACATTTTTTTTCCTTAACATAAATGGTTTGTGTTTAGACAACACATTAGGATTTTGTACTGTTAAGTTGAGACACAATTACATAGATCTTAATAGAAAAAAAAGTAGGGCTGTGCAAAAATTAATTGCGATTAATCGCATCCAAAATAAAAGTCTGTGTTTACATAATATATTTGTGTGTGCTGTATATAATTATTTTGTATATATAAATACACACACATGCATGTATATATTTAAGAAAATGTGTTATTCATATATAAAATATTTATATTTGTATAATATAGATTATGTATTTATATATATATATACAGAATATAAGCGCAAATAATTCTTAAATATATACATGCATGCATAGGTATTTATTTATACAAAATAATTATACACAGCACACACAAATATATTATGTAAACACAGACTTTTATTTTGGATGCGATTAATCGTAATTAATTTTTGCACAGCCCTAAAAAAAAGTAAAATAACACAATTATTATAAGTAATCTACATATAAATATATTATGTAAAGTGCACAACCTCCCTAGTTCTTTTTTTTTTTTTTGAGTGAGGACCACGGTTTCTTTCAGGTAAAACATTACTGTTTAACTGAAGAAAATAAATCACCTACATATTATATCGCCTGAGGGGGGGGGAGTAAATTAACACAGGGTTTGTAAAGATACTGTAAAATTAAATTACAGGACTTTCAAGGACTTTTCAAACACTACTTTTTTGGTTTTCAAGGGATCTCACTTATCAAAACACTGAAAGCTGTCTCATATACTTGAATTATATGAGCAACATCACGCTCATGGCCATGTGAAAAGGCTCTATATCAATATCAGTATATTATTTTATCAATAAAATTAACTATTTTCTAATATAACCTATTATCTTCCAGTAATTCGAGCAATTTTTCAGAAATATGGCTGTTTTCAAGGGTTTTCCAAGACTTCAATTTCAAAAAGTCAAATCCAAGTACTATAAGCACACTGTACGAACCCTGTTAATGGCACATTTTTATTTTTGGGTGAACTAATCCCTTTAATAATAGCAACGCTGGTCAACACCACAACTTTGATTGGATTGTAATGGTTGTAATTTAAGAATGCTTTGGAATATATACCCAAGTTTGGTCTTGTTTTAAAGAAAACACTCAGCAGAATATTGCTGAAGTGAAAACACTTCAAAAAATGAAAGTATGAAAAAGTTATGGAAGTTTAAATTTACAGTAAATTAAATATACTGTACTATATATTTTTTATTTTATATAAAATATATATTTTATAAAATATTTTTTACTCTAAAATTTCTATAAAATCAAAGCCATAGATCTTATCAAGTTATGTTCCAAATTTGAAGTTGATATCACAAAAATTGAAGTTCCCATGAGATTTTGTTTAGGCGTAGTACCAAAAATAGCCACCGGGTGCCATTGAATTCCATTGAATTTAGTTGTATACATTTTGCCTTAACAAATTAATACATTTCTGTCCAAATATCAATTCTGTCACAAAATTTGGAACCTTGAGACTCTGACCTTTCTGACAATATCAGTTTTGTCAAGATTAGAAAAGGTTTTGATTATAAATTATGAAATATATAGATGCCCAAAAGGGGAGGAGCCTGATAAAATAAGTACCGTTTCTATGGTAACGCAACTTTCAATTATAAAACCGTTTTCACACGATGAATTCTGAGTTTATAAGCTTTCAAATGATACCTAATTTATGATAACTACTAAAATATGTGATATAATAAAAAAAGGTGATAAAAATAATATATTTTAGAGGATAATAAATATAAATATTATCATTTTTAGAGGATAATATTGTACTATATTTTTTTATTTTTTTATTGAAAAATACTAGATTATATGTTTATTATGAACTTTTAGCATAAAAACAGAAGTTTCAATGATTAAAAGTGGGTGCATCGACTTTTTGTGACAAAGGTCAAAACTCCTGTTATGAAGCAGATTTTTTGAGGTGCACTCTTGTCATAAATTCGTCAATTACTCTTCCTACATAATTTTTAACACAAAACAGGGGTAGAATATCTATTTAGAAGTCTTAGACCTTTCCAAAAATATATAATTTGTCATAATTAGATTAGGATTTAATAGAAATATAGTGAAGTAAATTTAGGTGTCCCGGTACCGGGACGGTGACAGTTAAGGGGTTAACTCATAACAATATCTTGCATGTCTTTTTTTATTGTTTACACATATAGCGTCTTTTTCTATAATGTTTAACTTTATTTTAGAGTAGTTTACAAGTTCTAGTTCTATTATTGTTATTATTGTTTTACATTCTTGTCTAGTTTTAGGCCTAATAACATCTGGCAAAGGGACTTCCGATGAAAACTAAACTAGCGTTCAGGCTAATTTGGGTACATTTACATTCATGAATGTTGATTAATGTACACCATCCCTTCTATTAATAAACATTGATGCTGCTTCCTCTATTATTACTATTTAAAATAGTAAAATAGTATTATTTAACTCATAACAATTTATACATAATGTTGTATAATATGTTTAAATACAATTAAACATTTACAAAAAGATGATATGAACACAATAAAAAAATAAAAAGATACATATACACACACATATATATATATATTTTTTTTTTATTGTGTTTATAATATGTTTAATTGTATTTTATATAGTTGTTAATAAGTTCTAGTTTATTATTGTTTTACCCTCTTCTTGTCTAGTTTTAGGCCTAATAACATCTGGAAAAAGGACTTCCGATGAAAACTAAACTAGCGTTCGGGCTAATTTGGGTACATTTACATTCATGAATATTGATTAATGTACACCGTCCCTTCTATTAATAAAGATTAATGCTGCTTCCTCTATTATTACTATTAATAACTTCATTAAAATAGTATTAACTCATAACAATCTATATATTTTTTTATATACAATTATATACAATATAGTTTATTATTGTTTTACCCTCCTGTCTAGTTTTAGGCCTAATAATAACATCTGGCAAAGGGACATATATATATACATATATATGAAGAGTTCAGATGCAAAAGCCTCTAAATGCCATTTGAAATTTTCTTCTTTAATGATGATTTTTGTCAAACTTGTATATTCAAGTTCAGTAATTTTACTTAAATAACAATTAATAGGTAATTATCATTGCCATTTAAGTGAAATAACTGAACTTAAATATACAAGCTTGACAAAAATCATCATTAAAGAAGAAAATTTCAAATGGCATTTAGAGGCTTTTGCATCTGAACTCTTCATATATATATATATATAGACACACAGTATATATAAAAATGAACAAAATTAACTTTTTTTACAACAAAAATTAATCACTGAGCTTACTGATGCTATTTTCTTCGGGAAACAACTTTGCATTATTTCCCTGTTATCCCTGTAAAGCTGCTTTGAAACACTCTGTATTGTAAAAAGCGCTGTATAAATAGAGCTGACTTGACTTGATGTCGGCTCACCTCCAGGCGCCGCTCCTCCTCACAGAAGGATTTCTCCAGACACTCGATGCGTTTGAGCGCCTGCTCCTTCTGCGACCTCAGCTGACCCCGCAACACCTCCAGCTGCGTCTGCAGCTCCTGCATCTCCCGCTCTCTCTCCGGAGTCTGATCCCGAAGCCGCTCCAGCTCCGCCGCGCGCTTCTGCGTGTCTCCAACACGACTCTTCAGGACCATCAGGCTCTTGCTGTAGCGGTGAACGCTAGCCAGCTGCTGGCTGCTATCAGTGCTAGCGCTCGAGCTGCTTCCCGCTGCATCACCGCATCGCTCCTCCTCCAGAGGTTTAGAGGAAAACTTGGCAGTTTCCCGGCGTTCCCCGGATGGGCAGGCCTGCGCACGTGACTTATCCGAAGAGGAGCATCGGTACAGCTTAGGTTTGGACTGATTGGTGGGACACGGCTCCGACTCGTCGTCTCCACCATCCAACTTCCTCTTAGAGTTTTTCAGTTTTTGAGCTACAGGAGCGGCGCCAGACTCTTTGTCAAGATTCCCAGACAAGAACGATTTGACTTCGTTGTAACTCTTCCGCACGAGGGTGTAGTCGAACTCCACGGGGTTGCCGTCGAGAGGGACGCCGAGTCTCACAGAGTCTCCCTGATGGAGCAGGAAGGGATTCGCTGGAGGTATACGGCTCCCGTTCACCCACACGCCGTTCAGGCTCTGGGTATAAAGACAAACAAAAACATTAAAACAACATACAAGCACACTTACAGTTCTTTTTTATTATTATATAGATAACACCAGTGTTATTTTAGTATAATAAGGTACTATTATAATAATTATTCATATTTTTTTCCATTTTAATTAAAAAAATGTAACTTTTTTTGTACATGATTGTTCTATAACAATATTAATTCATAGTTTAGCTTTATTAGCTCATTTTAATTTTAGTAAGTTTTGATTTTTATTATCGATTTTGTTTAGATAATTATTTTGAGGTTTATTTTTATTTCAGTATGATTAATACACTACAATAGAATGCATTCATATTTTGGAATTTGCTTTTTATATTCTCATTTTATTAAGTTTGCCATGTACTTTTGTCATTTTTATTAGTGTTATTTACATTTAGGTTTTGGGTATGCATTATTCTTCTAATAATTTAATGGCCTGGTGTCAATTCTTCCTATATATGGCAAAAGTACATGACAAAATACCTAAAACTGAAACAAATGAAAATATAAAAATAAAAGCTAATTCAAAATATTAGTTTAGAAATGATACTAAAATAACACTAACGCCATATTATCATAGTATCATTTATAAACTATTTTAGTATTTATTAATATTTTGAATTAGCTTTTATTTTTATATTTTCATTTGTTTCAGTTTTAGGTATTTTGTCATGTACTTTTGCCATATATAGGAAGAATTGACACCAGGCCATTAAATTATTAGAAAAATAATGCATACCCAAGGTTAGATGTTAGAGAGAGAGAGAGAGAGAGAGAAAGATATTCAGCGTGTGAGTTTATGTGTCCCTCAACAGTGTTCATCAGCAATATCTCTACTACTAATACTAAAACTGTAAGTTTTTAACTTTTTAGTTAAACTTTTTAAAACTAAAAGTTGCAACAATATTTTACTGATTAAATCCTCAGAGTAGCGCTGACGACATGTTTCTATAGACCATGTAAACAACACTGGTCCAGAAGCACTTCCTGTTTCAGTTTTTTTACACTACATAAAATCTTTAAGATGTTTTCTTTACATGTGAAATAAAGAAAACAGTTACAAACTGAAACAGGAAGTCCTTCTGGACCAGTGTTGTTTACATCTTGTGAAATGGTCTATACAAGTGTGTGTCCGTACTGTGTGTGTTGAGCAGGAGAGAGAATGTGCTTTTCCGTACATAAAACGTTTGGCCAAACATGGAAATAGTGTCATTTTTATCCCGTTGTTTACTATATTTATTTGCTTGATCACTGCCATTGAGGGTTTTATCTCTTTAGGACATTTGAAATCACTGAAATCATTTGGAGAATTGATATGGAACCAGAGCCCATAAAATGCTGGAATGGACACTCAGACATATAGACTGATAGACTGACGGACTCATACTACACCTGATTGTCCGTCACTGTCCACTGTCCGTCGTCGTTGTGCTTGAAGACACAGTGATTTCTGGATATCATCAGTGGACAGCTGGCTGACAGAATCTGATGGGTCACATTCAGACCACGACCAACCGAAACCTGAGTAAAAGAGCAGTAAGCAAGCATAAATGTACATTATGAAATCATATTGAGCCATTAACCTATGACAAACAGCTGTGTTTCTTAAAATTGCCTTACATTTCATTCAGTTTGAGTTAAACTGGACATAATTCACAGTTTTGACTGCATCATCAATGGTGTTCAGTGTTGTTTTTATTTGGATTGTATCCGACAAACTCACAGCTACAAAGCCCAACGTAAGGCTTAATTTAGCCTCAGAAATCTTAATGTGAAACTGAGTATATGAATATAAGTATAGAAATATATACATTCATGCTGTTTATTCTGTAAACATGCACCTCAGAGTCCTCGGAGAGATGCAGCCAGTCACAGTCTCTCCCCACGCGCTGTAAACACCATATTTTGTCTTTTTCAGAACTCTCTTCCTCGGTGTTTAAGGAAGGGGGTTCTTCAGTCTTTTCCATCATTCCTGCGCCATTAATTAAATTGAAACTCTATTGTTTTTATTGTGTGTTGTTGTTGCCCGCCACATACCGCCATGAAGCTGCAAGAGTTTTTCACAAGCCCACAGCGCTTCCACTCCACGCTTCTGAGCGAGTCACGTGACGCCAAGCGGAAACTCTGATTGGCTGCAGGGTTTTAGGATTGGAGATAATTCGCTGAGTGACAAATGTGTTTGCCTAGTGACGGTTGGTTGTTCTCCAACAGGGGGCAGTTGGCGGCTCAGGGGACCTTTTTGCCTTAATTTTCAGATTTATACACTAAAAGTTTAATCTATTAAATGTATAATTTTTTTTAAAGATTAGTACCCGCCTTACAAGTGGAAACGAGTGCAGCTATTTAGATAAAATTATAATTATAAAAAGGCCCATCGAGTAAACACAAACGCCTGTGATTGGGTCATTCAGATACACGATAAGAAAAGTTTCAGATATCACGTGACAACGATCGGCAATCTGACTTCTGGGAAGCACAAAATCAATTAAATCAAATGGATATTTATTTTAAAATACACGACACAAAGCTTAAATATCTTACTTATTTAGTTCTATCATACCTGACTATTTAGAAAGAACGTAAACTGGTTCATATTGTATTATACAACTAGGCCTATGCAAAAAGAGTCATGACAACAACATTTTAGATAGCAGTGAAAATTCACAATTCTCTTTTTAGCAATTTTGATATCACAACTTAGGGTGACCATATTTTGATTACCAAAAACCAGGACACTCGGCCCGGCAAACAGATGGGCCTATATACTCAAATGATACTCGAAGTTTACTCAAAGATACCTTATTAATTTCAATACATTTAAAGTAGGTTATGCCTCCTCTTTATGGATAGAAAATTGTTATATTGTTATTTGTAAACAGGACCTGGAAAAACAGGACAGTTGGTCACCCCATCACAACTAAAACTACTAACCTAACTAATATAATTTTAAAACATTTCTAAAGAAAGTAAACAAACAGTAAATAAATTAAGAACAAAGTCAAATTACAAGCAAAGGACCAAATAAATACAATGAACAATATAACACAGAGCAGTGTTGTTGTTTTTTCTCTCGTTTGATTCACATTAAAATCATAAACAGCCTCAGGGATATTAGGCTACTGTCACTTTAAAAGGGAATCGATAAACTGATATGGTTTCACATGTTTTCTTCCTCAACTGTTTACGTTCACTTAAGACTTCAACTATGTATACTATGATACTCACTATTTTTTGACACAATTGACGCCAGTTTTTCTTGAATTTGGTGCTTGGTGAGTGTCAATTTTAGTTTATCTATATTTACATGTGGTAGCCTGTATCGACAGGAGCAACCCCTAGTGAAAAACTACTCTAGTACTAGAACTACAATGTTGCAATTTAATATTTCAGGTTGGTTTGCATAGACACAATGATCTCAGTTGTTAACTTCTGAATTTATTTATTTGTTTTGATAAGACTCACTAAAATATTACTTTTGTTTCAGATCTTATGTACATTTAAAATTGTTGTTTGCCAGCGAAGTGTGAAGGTCTCTGAAAGTAAACAAACGCAGGTTTATTTGATCGGACATCCAGCTGGTGCATCTGTTCACTGAGCAGATAGACAAACAGTTCAGACAGATCCTGATGAAATATATAGCATTTCAAACGGAAAAAGGTCATCATTTGATTCACTTTGAAGAAATTTTGGGTTATAAGCGACTCACAAATAAACTCCTTCCTCAGAAAAATATTGATACAATTCATATGAATTAATTTCCTCTACTGCCAGTGTCTTAACATTTTTAAATGTCATTAAAAAACTTTCTGAATTATATATATATATATATTATTTTAATGACAATTAAAAATGTTAACAGGTTTAATATATACACACTACATACATACAAATTCAGTTTTAAAAATATGTTTGGGAAACAAAGTCATCAAAAAAGTACCCCTTATTCATAAATTTATTACATCAGAGAACACAGAATTACACAGATGTGATTTGGTATTTAAACTCCTGACCGACTGCATCTTTGGCTCAAAGCTAAAAGATAAAAAAAATGAATATGGCTTTTAGAGATAGCATTACAATTTGTTTTAGGAAAACAAAAGATTTACAAACATATCTGCATTATTGTCTTACCCGTACAAAAGAGAAACAGTCACTAGAGCAAGCAATACACACTTCAGACACTCAATAACACAAGAAAAGAGTGCATTTCAGATCAATTCCCACTGAAAAACATTTGGCAACTCTTTTAAGCATGTCAGCTTTTCCTCCTTAAACGCAGAACGGAAAACACAGAAAGGAAACAGAGGATCGCGCAGAGAAGGTCAGCTGAAAAAAATAGCAAAACACCTTTGACCCCTGGAAACTCTCCAAGCGGTGAATATCTTTGGATACATGTCAGCATTTCACAACTTAGAAGTTTACTGTCCCTGGAAATTTTGCGTTGCTGTGTCCAAAAATTAAATTCTGTCACCGTTTATGATAAGTTTGTAATCAAACATGTGTGGGGCACAATTGACCTCCATAGTGTTTTCTTTCTATGGAAGTCAATGGGGTCCAAAATTGTTTGGTTAGAAACATTCTTCAAAATATCTTCATATTGTGTTCAGCAGAACATAGAAACATATACAGGTTTGGAACAACATGAGGGTGAGTAAATAATGACAGAATTTTCATTTTTGGGTGAACTGTCCCTTTAAATGCTGAGAAAATAAAGAGACTCTTGCAGGTAATTAAAAGTCTGCAGCCAAACCTGTTTAACTGCATTACTCAGACCATTAATGGCCAGTTTCACAGACGAGGCTTACGCTAGTCTTAGACTAAAATGAACGTTTGGGCTGTTTAACAGAAAGCAACTTGCATGGAGATATCTTATGACAGCGTCATTGTTTTGCCTCAAGATGCATGTCTTTTTTTTTCTTCTTTTCATAAAAGCTACATAAACATCCTAATTGAACTAATCCTTGTCTGTGAAACCAGGCCTTAAACTTAAAAAATACTGAGCAACATTTCTGCACAACCATTCCTTTCATCTATGTACATTCATGTTAAACACAATGCTTGACGTCAGAAAAAAGAAGAAATGATTGTCTAGACCCAGATTAGAAAGGACAGGGGGAATACAGGAGGAAACCACAAATGCAAATTATCTAAACTGCCATGTGCAAATTAAAGAATGTTTGTAAGGCACATTACAATTTATCACCGAATCATTAGCCACATATCTAAACATAACACCAAAACATGTCCCAATGTAAAAAAAAGTAAAGAAACCGACCCAAAGAAAGACAAAAGGAATGTTACATTCGAACAACAAAACAATAAACAGATGTTCACTGGAAAAAAAATATTAAAATGCATGCAATTGCAATACACAATATGCATGCATGCTTGTTTTTTGCAAATTAGACCTCATAAATTTTTATAATGTCAGTAATATTGTAATATTTAAAGTCGTGAATCTTATCCGGCTCACTTTTCACCACAAAGTCAGATTAATCAATAAGAGAGGTTTTATATTATCATCTAATATGCACAAACATGAAGCCAGTTTTTGCAGCACCATGTATTGTAGTGTTGTGACGTTATTTTCAACACATTTCTACTCATTATAATCATAATGCAAAACACCAGTGATAGATTACAGGTATTTAAATTGTAAACCGTTTATACATCATGCAGTTCTTCTTGTACTTCCTTCAATGTATGCTAATTTAATTTTTGTAAAAGTTGTTGCACATCTTTTTACGTAAAAATATCATCTTTAATTTAGTGTTTCTTTGTCATTATTTACTAGAAATCTCAGTAAAACTTTACAATAGGGTCTCATATGTTAAATAACATGAACTAATCATGAGCAATACATTTGTTATTCCTAGTTATTAAAAATAGAAATGTTCAATGTTTGTTCATGTTAGTTCACAGTGCATTGACTAATGTTAACAAATGCAACATTTGATTTGAATAATGTTTTAGTAAATGTTGAAATGAATCAATTCTAGAAGTATTCTTAGTTCATGACATGTTAATGAATGTAGATGTTAACTAATGAAGTGTTGAGTGAAAATTGTAAGTCCTGTACTAAAACATTTTTTCAGTATGGGAATTAGCAAAAAACACTCATTGTAAAGTGGTATGTAAAACAATCTTTGATTTTGGGGTGAAAAGTCGCCCTTTTTTTTCTTGAAATGCATCAAAATTTTTCCAGTTGCAATATTTATATATTAATATTTATCTAAATATATATTTTTTTAAAGTTGATGCACTGTGGAAAATGTTGCCCATATGGGTAACAATTTACTTGAAGGGGTGTGCAAGACTGACATGACACCTTCATAATCATGACATGTTTATGCATGTTTATGACAACTGTCATTTCGCTCAATTATGACATTTTGAATGCAAATATGTCTCTTGACATAAACAAATACATCATAACCTGTCAGTGTCTTTGTCATGACAACTTTGACATTAAATGAAGTTAACCTGTAATGTGGTTGGCTTTGACATTGGCTGTCATGAGGCCATTATTATAACTATTTTTCATGAGCTCAACTACGTAGTACTAATTGAATTTGTCTTTAAAGAGTTATAATGGCTTCATGACAGCCAATGTCAAAACCAACCTAGGTGCTCTCTTAAGTTTGATAATGAATCTGACAGGTCGTGTTGTCTTAGTAAAGTGAAGTTGTCATGACAAAGACACTGACAGGTTATGATGTATTGGGGTCATAACAAAGACATCCGTCATATTTGCATTGACACTTAATGACAGTTGTCACAAACATCCATCATATTCATGTCATCATGTCATGATTATGAAGGTGTCATGTTTCTTATGCACGTATGCGTCTTATGCACACCCCTTCAAGTAAAGTGTAACCCAAATGAGAACATAGATACTATTTCAGTCTTTTTTAATTAAAAAAAGTCATGTTTAAGTCAACGTTTCTTTGTAATTATTTGTGTATTAATCGTAAATCCTATCCAATTAATACACAAATAATGTGGGTAGGGATAGGATTTACAATTAATACACAAATAATTACAAAGAAACGTTGACTTAAACATGTTTTTTTTTAATTAAAAAAGACTGAAATAGCATCTATGTTCTCAACAAAGACATCTGTCATATTTGCGTTGCCACTTAATGACAGTTGTCACAAACATCCATCATATTCATAACATATGTCATCATGTCACGATTATGAAGGTGTCATGTTTCTTATGCACGTATGCGTCTTATGCACACCCCTTCAAGTAAAGTGTTACCCAAATGAGAACATAGATACTATTTCAGTCTTTTTTCATTATCATGTTTAAGTCAACGTTTCTTTGTAATTATTTGTGTATTAATCGTAAATCCTATCCAAAAAAAAAAGAAAGAAATTCAGCATGGGCATTACAAAAAAAAAAAAAAAAAAAAAAAAAAAAAAAAAAACCCCGTAAAACATTAAGAAGCAATTATTTTTGGGGTAAAAAGTTGACCTGTTTCTTTCAAAGAGATTTTTGCATACACACACACACACAACATGTAACCCTGATATTCTGAATGGCAGCGTCCAGCTCAGAGTCGAGCGGCGTAGTTGATGCACAGCGTGTGATCGCGCACGTCCCCCCAGCCTCCGTTCTTCTGGTGAGGATGATGCTCCGCCGGCCCGTGGTCCGTCAGCGTGAGCGCAGGAGGGAAAAGTGCCGAATGTGCCTCTTTAAGAGCCGAATCCACCCTCTCCTGAGCCATTTCGGGCCGGCAATCCTCTTTCTGATGCAGGCCGCAGTCGCCCGTGTGAAGGACCCGGCTTCCACGAGCCACCAGGACCTTGAGGGGTTTCGAGATGCACGTACCAGACAAGTTCTGGAGGGTCCAGTCCCAGTTATAATCATCATAGGTGCAGAACGCATTGTTGCATCCCATCAGTTTATAGTAGAGCTCTCTGGAGATTCCCATTCCTATGTTGTGCTTGGTGGACAGCCATGACGCCGTCTCGGTTTTGCTGGAAAACTCGTGAAACCGGGATAAACCGTCGTGGTTTCCTAACGCGAGGACGTCGCAGTCCCCGCAGCTGGTTTTCCTAAGCTCGGTCATGGATTTGAAGTACGTGTGGAAGTCAGGGAGAAGATAGTTGTCTTCCTCGATGAACACGACGTATCCGTTGTATCCCAGGAGAACCCGCACTCTTTCGAACACAAAATGCAGTTTCCACCACCAGTGGTGTTTGGTTTGCGTGATGGACGCCTCCCTGTAGTGTCCGTACGAGTCCGGGTGCTCCGCGTTCAAACATCCCTTTTTAACGGCGTCCTCCTTCGAGATGTCTCTCGGACAATCTTGAGGATCTTGTCCTGGGAATTCGTTGGGATACAGCTGAGTGCTGTATGGGAAATAGATCTGGAGGACCCTACAGAACGTGATTCCCTTCACCACGTCAGAGATTTCCTCTGAGAAATAGTCGTGGCTGAATATCAGAAGCGTGTTTTGTATGCCATTGACTTTCTCCAGGGATCGAACGAGCATTTTGAGGTACGCCGGACGATTGTGGACTTGGACGACGACCACCATCTCCGGCTCCAATGGAAACTTGTCTCTGTTGTGAATAAACTGCTTGTAGTTGCTGTCGTAGATGGACTTCCTCATATCCTGGATGTTGCTGTACTCAAATTTCCCCATTGGTACAGTATCCTGAGTGTTGTCTTTTTCAGTCACCACCACGTTTGTGCCCTCTTTAGTCCGTTTGATGGAATAAAACAACATTATAAAGACACTTAAAACGACGAGGAGCACAATAAAGTTCTTCTTCAACAACCGTAACCTCATTTTCAATGTCAAAGCGGCATGGAAAGCAAACTGTGGGTCATGTGCTGCTGTTACACGTCTGTGGTGGGCATAATCCGGGCATTTTCACAGGTGAAACACGAACATGGTTCTGTCAAGAGAAGTTCATGAATGAGTTTTGACGTCTGAACCCGCGAAATAAACACGCGATTCATGAAGCGAATGATTATAATTCGTCGTTTTCGATTAAAATGTCGTAGTTTGTAATGCGAGAGCTACTCACCCTGATAAAGTGTCATGTGCAACAAAGTTGCAAACAGGAAGAGAAAGTGCTGTGAGAATGAGGAGGTCTTTAGCGCTGACGTGTACTTGCAGTCAACAGGAGCACGTGATCGCTCCTCCTCGCTCGCGCAAGATCAAACACTGCAACTCTGCTCAGGACAAACTTAAGATATGCTTTACATTATTATTTTAATATAATAAACAAGATCAAACACTGCAACTCTGCTCAGGACAAACTTAAGATATGCTTTACATTATTATTTTAATATAATAAACAAGATCAAACACTGCAACTCTGTTCAAAGTTAAGATATGCTTTACATTATTATTTTAATATATAATCAAAATCAAACACTGCAACTCTGCTCAGGACAAACTTAAGATGTGCTTTACATTATTATTTTTAATATAATAAACAAGATCAAACACTGCAACTCTGCTCAGGACAAACTTAAGATATGCTTTACATTACCATATTTTTAACATATAAATAGTATCTGCTATATATTATGCATTCTTTAAAGTTTATATTCCTAACCAATTGATGATTATGTTATAATTTAGAAAAAAAAAATAGCCTAAATAAAAATATTACAAAATGCAGACTTGTTTTTTTTATGTTTTACCTTTATTGAACTTGAATTTATATATAAGTATATATTAGGCTATTGTTCATGGGAATGTGTGTGTGTGTGTGTGTGTGTGTGTTTATATAAATACAGTATATTTAATATTTATATTTTATACAAATTTATTAGGATTAATAAACAAACAATACATACAATATTGAATACACCATATATAGGCTATAAGTGTATATGAAATATACCAGATCCATGGGATGTCCTGCAACCTTTACATGAGAATAAGATCAAAAGACAAAAAACACGAAACCCCTTTTGCGTCCAGATATACAGAAACCGGGACTTATTTAGCAGTTACAAAAGGCGTGTGTGTTAAAGTTGTGGAACCAGCCTTGCAGCTCTTTTGTTGATTATGCAGATGACCTCTAGATGGCAAAAGAAGAGCATCATATTATGTGTTAAACCCATTTCTTACGTCATTTATCTTTCAAACAACCAGAGCTCATGTAACTCAATAGCTTTGCTTAATATAAATGACTTCGTGTCCCGGTGTGATTCACCGAGCAAGAAGCCAACAGGTCAGTTTAGCACCAATCAGGGGATAATATAACAGTTGAATATGCATTTGAATAATATACTTTACAAACAGATTAAGTGTTTAATTTCCAAACCGAAATGTTTTTAAACTCTTATAGACCATTAAAATTCAGACGGACTCATTGGCAAAGTAGGCTAAAACATCAAGCAGAGAACCGTCATATTTCAAATAAAAAGGCTTTTGAGTTTTTCCTCAACAAACTAATTTTTGGTGCCATTATTAATTCAGGAATCATTAACTGATCATGTTTGCATGCATTACTTGACCATTCAACGAGTTTAGGACAAGAATAGTCGAATAAAATAAGGATGATAAAAGGAACTTAATATTTGCAATGATCCAGTAAATGTGGGTGTATAACAGGATAATTGATGACCTGGTTTCGCCCATTAAACCAATAAACTGAGGTTTTTTAATTATCGGGTGGAACTGCAGTTCGTAAAAACACTCGTCGATTTAATTTAACTTAATAACAGAGATCCCAGGATGTTCATGGCCGATAATAATCAAAGGTCACACTGGTATGGTGTAAGAGGCCTGCGGTTCATTTGGTTGCGAGTGTTTCCAATTGTCGGCCATGAGATTTTATTCGTTTTTAAGTAGAACTATTAGTTCTTTGCTTTTGAAAGAGTTTCACATAGATGTGAACTTCTAGTTTACAAAGGCTGGGTCAGAATGACACGAAACCCTTTCAAATTTCTAGAAAAGAGAACTTTTTTTGACTTTCTGCACTATTAAACAGCTTGTGCTCGCTTTCTATCTGAGGACACACAACGCAGAACTAATCAAAGGATCGACACACTCATCAGCTTGTTGTGCAATAAAGCCACGTGAAAAAGTTTGTTGATATCATGCATCTGCTGCTAAAACGCAGTCTTAGAAAAATGGAGTTCTAAATAGAATTCTAGGTTTTTAAAGAATGTTTCATGCCAAAAAAGGTTCTATGAGGAGAAATGCCTAGAATGTTTGCAGAATACTTTCATGTTTAATGGGTTATTTAAAATTTTCTTATGATAAAGTTTTTTTTTCAAGCTACTTGATGAAAAATTGAATTAGGCCTAATTAAAAATGAATGCATGTGATGAGAAACCTGTGTTGGTAAGTGAGGAAAACATCACTTTTCATAACTGTATAATACAATACAGTATTATTAAAAATGAACAGTAAAATACTGTACTTTAATATGGTAAGACATTACAGTAAAATGATGTTATTTGATTTTACAGCTTAACAGTACTGTAGTTAGTGTTACAGTAATTTTACTGTTGAATGAAATACAGCAAGTACTGGATAATTGTTGCCAGTAAGTCACTGTTAATTTGACAAGAAATTTTTTACAGTAAATAAAGCACAGTATGAGGATTTTGTAATATTATTGACATTTATTTGACCACTGACAGCTATTATGAGTGTTGAACATCTATAAACTTGCAACGGATGGATTGATTCTGGCCTGACATCCAATTCTTTTATTCCTCACACAACACGTTTTTCATGTTTTACTGCAAAATCAGTTTCCTCAGACTTATCTTATCTCCTTATGTTCACCTGTTTTGTTTTTCTCTTTCGCACAGATTAGCTCAATATATTCGTAACGATTAACAATCTGTTACAGAAATGTGAAACAATGGTGCAGACGGCTCCAAAACTAATAGTGTATTTTATTGTTTCCTGCACACTACATGTCTTTTGAGGGGACGTCAGCTCTGTTCGCCAGGCTTCAGTCTCTCTCAGACCTTCAAAAAATCAGATTTGAGCACTTTTGCCTGCAGTCATAACCTAACTTTGCAAGTACATGTCAATGTATTCTAGAAACCCTATAACCCACAACCAAACAGTTTACTAACAGTTAGTTGACACAAAGTTACTGTAGATTGTCTAATGTTGACTATCGAAATAAAGTGTTAGCATTGCTGTTGCCAGCATTTTATATGAGGCCCAAGTCTTAAAATTCATGCAAATTTTTGGCAGGACATTTTCATAGCTTGTTGGACAGTAGAGTATTGTTCACAGTCCTGTGGGTGGATTTGATTAAAAACATCACTTTATAAATCTTTACTGAGTAATGCAATTATATTTAATATACAATCAACATCCATGAGATTTAATTAAATAATAAAATGCTCTCTGATTGTTGAATACTGCGGGATTTGTTTTGCCCTTTGCTCTTTTTTTTTTGAGCTTTTGATTATTTTACAGCTAGTGTTTTGAGATATTATTTTGTTTATTTTAAGTTAAAGTTTTAGTAATTTTGTTGTGCTTTTGACATTTGTTTTGAAGTCTGTTATTATAGTACATTATGGTAACAAAATAAAAATAAGAAATCTTGCTTTGACAACCAGCTGAAATACAGTGTATGTGTTTCCACATTTTATTTCAAGTAACAAAAACATTTGTTTTTTGAGGTTTTGGATTTAGTTAAGATCACTGTTGAACAAAATTTCCCAACATTTTCCCCTTGAAAAAAAAAAGTATAAAAGACGCCAGCACACAAAAGTGCCAAATATCACTCATTCAAATATTTTATAGCAATTATTTATAGTCAACACTTAATCTGATAGTTTTGGAAAGATTATTTTACTGCTACTAATCATCAAAAACAGAAGCAATAATGGAAAAAAATGCAATGCAAATATGGAACCAAAGTTAGATGTTCATCTCATGTGGTGTGACATTATACATGTATATTTACGTAATAAAGGTTGCCAGGTTGTGCAACAGTGAGGGATTTCTGGGGCGCACAGGAATCTCTGTGTCTTGCCACGAGAGGCCAAAACATCTGTTCTCAATCACAGCTCAGAAACAGCAGTGTGCATCAGCGAGGAAGACTGTGGGATGTGAAAACAAAAGGAAACACGGTTAAATCAGTGTATTCCCCAGGGTTGGGACATAAACTGATGAAGCACGAGTGTCAGAGGATGACCGTTGTCCGTGTGCTTATGTAATAGGCCATTTACGTGTGCTATCACAGCAACGACTCACATCTGAGAGAGTCCGTGTTGGCGATGCAGTGTTTGGGTGGAGATCACACTTGGCTGCCAGGTTACCACAAAAACAAAGAGAATTCGAATAATAATAATATGATGATGATGATGACGACGACGACGTACCCACATTTTACGAAATCACGCTACACTCATTCATTAGTGATGCATAATTTCAATAGGCCTACAGTATTTAATACCAAAACAAAAGGGCAATGAAATATGAATTTATTTTTCTTCATGGTGGAGACTAACCTGTGCGTTTCCCGAAAGCATCGTTAGCCAACTATGGTCGCAATTTCCATTGAACTCTATTGGAAAACGACGGAACTTGCGACCATAGTTGCCACCCCTGATCTGCTGTAAAGAGTTGCACGTGCATTAAACAGACTAGTCTTTTTGTTAGTAAAATGCAAATATATCTGCTGTCAGTGAAGAATAACAGTCTGTCTGGCATCTCCGTGACTCTTCTCAGCAAACACATTCTGTTTACGTCTGAACACTCAAAGCGAGAACAAAATGTGACTGAACTCATCTTGAGTGAAAAGCACTGGTGTCGGGATGGAGTGTGTGTCCGGTGGGTCTTGACTGATTGGAAACGATGGGCGGAAATTATCTGGCACGCAATTCATACCGAGTAGCACGTGTCAGTGTGTGGCATGTCAGCTGGATCAAGTTTGTAATAAATCAACAAAAATGATTGAAATAATACTGACAGTATAGTTTAATTCTTTATTATGAAATGAAATGATTATAGTCCCACACTACTTGAATAAAATGATACTCGTTTTTGCTTGAAACCTGGATGTTTGGCCAAACTACACAGCGTATCTAGTGGAAGAACTGAGCCATGAATCACATTCACATTCCGATCATTTCAGCTATCGCCATAATCCCCGAACTTGGCTCTTTCCCATAACATTTACATGGAGCTTCTGCCAGAATCCTTCTTCTTTAAAGTAATCGTTGAGTAAACATCTGTATCAAATACAAAAAAAAGAAAAAAAATTAATGCTTTCGTTCAGTAATGACCAATTAAATTGATCAAAAGTGAGAGTTAAAGACATTTATAATGTTGCAAAAGATTGTGTTGCTGTTCTTTTGAACTTTCTATTCATCAAAGAATCCTGAAAATAAACAACAAAAACATATGACTGTTTCAACATTGATAATAATCAGAAATGTTTCGTAGCCTATCAAACAGCATATTAGAGTGATTTCTGAAAGATCACGTGACACTGAAGACTATTGATGCTGGAAAGTCAGCTTTGATTTATTCGACGGGATAAATTACTATAACAGTTATTTTAAATAGTAACAGTATTTCACAATATTAATGTTTCTAAAATAATATTTTCATGATTTGTAATCACAAATTTTTTTTCTTTTGTCAAATCAACTTAGATAATTTATGTAGTTCAGATAACATAATATTTTGAGTTTCTGATGATTAAATTAATCTCTTTCATTATATTAACTCATTTTTGTCCATTTCAATGAACTTAAATACTTTTAAAGTTTAACCAACAATTTTTTTTTACAGTGTACTTTGATCAAATAAATTAAGCATAAATGGTGAGCATATATTTATTTCAAAAACATTAAAAACTATAAAACATTTGTATTTTGAGATGTGCAATGATCCTAAAATTCCTAATGTCTCCATTGGCGTTGAATAACATTTTTGCTTATTCTTCCTCATTTACAATAATACATCTGGTCAACATTTTATTATTCAAAGAGATGCCAGTCAGGGTATAAATTGAACCATTTTGTGCTCACTGGGAATCAAAACCATGATTTGGCATTGCCATCACCATGATGAGCTACAGGAAAAGAACAACAAATCCGCCAAAATCCTGGACAAATCTCCATTTCCAGAGAAAGACAAACACATGGTTTCCTCAATAAACTCTTTGGCAAATCCCTCTTGCTTCAGAGCAGATGGTCCACTTTCACAAATGCGCACAGATCATCGTCATAATGAATATATCATGAGTAACTGGTGTTATCAGAAATGACATTGTGTCATATTGGTCATACTTAAAGTTTGCATGAGGCAGAAGTTGCAATAGCCTTTTCCTCAACCCCAATGCATGCTAACGTTCTGTTTATTATAAGTGCGTTCTGCGGTTTTGTCATCTGCCGCTTTTAATGCATGGATTCTGATTGGCACGCATTGGGTGAAGCCTGCTCCTGTCCTCAATTACTAAAGTCAACCTTCAAACTCTGAAAAGGACCTTGTGTGTGTCATCGAGGAAATGCCAGCTTTTTGTCCAGAAACGGAGATGGCACGGCTATGGGATGTTCCTCCCCTGTGTGTTGCTTTTGGACGTGACACAAAACCCATGAAGTCTGGTTTAGAAATGCATTTTGAGAATATATTGACATTGAAATTTGAAATATTACATTCCTGATGCTGAGGTTTAGCCTATTGGATGTTTAAACTGTGAAGAAATATTTAATTTGTTATAAACAAATACAAATTAAACCATTTAATGCACTCTAAAAACAAAGGTTTGGGCTTTTGGGTTAACACAACAGATTGAGTTTACAATTAAATTAAATTAAGTCTACACTCTAAAAATGCTGGGTTGTTTTAATCCAACTTTGGGTAAAATATGGACAAACCCAAACGTTGGGTTAAAAATGTAATTCAAAAATGTAACCCAATGGCTGGGTTTGTTCATATTTTACCCAAAGTTGCAGCATTATTAGAGTGAACAAACTAAATTGAGTTGAACTTAATATGTAGCATTAACAAAAAAAGATTTTACTCATCAGGAATTGATCAGATGATGAAAAGTGTCTTTCATTAGTAAATGTTAAAGTCTTTACAGCATTGGATCTCCAAATTACAACGTTTTATAAGCTACTTTTTCAAATTCAGAGCAATTTTAAAGTCTTTTTATTTTATTGGATTAATTAGTTCTGAACTTTTCAACCTTTATTTCAGATTGTTGTTCAGGTTTTTCTTTTATTGCTTTCCACTTTCCACAGATTCATTTGCAGATTTGTCTTGCAGAAACACTTTTCCATAAAACAACATATTTTCATTGAATATTTAATTTCACATTACAAAAATAAAATGGGTGGCAAGTGACATTTCGTCATATAAATCATATAAACGTGTAAAAGTGTAAAATCCCTGAAGAACATCAGTGTTTTTTGTGTTAGCTCACATCAACAACCTTTCACCAGCTTGAAGGTGTTCGTGAACTTTACAGCACTTTTGAGAAATGACACGGTTTTCGATGCCGAGGACACATCATTAAAAACAATAGCTTGGACTGACGGAGCTCGCAGATGCTGTACAATTATTTATAACCAACAAAACTAGTGCTTAACTCATTAATAGATTCGATAAAGTGAGATTCCTCCGGGAAGGAGTCATTTCCTAAACCCCGAGCACTATACGAAAGAATCAAGGAAATCTATTGTCACTTTCCAAGTGCTTTTAAAGTTATGGACGTGCCTGTAAGGTCATCCAGGGGTGTTTCGAGAACAGCTGACTAAAAATACGCTTCGGCTTTATACGCCGCATGGCAACACGAGTGGCAAACAAGAAACAGGAAAACTGCTTGTATTCGAATGTATAGAGCTATTGTACATACGCAGCCGAGCAAATGTGTCTGTAGGGAAAAGCATTGTGTTTGGCTTGTGTTCCTGTTAGCCCTCAATTGGGTCATGGGGTCTATGACCCCTATTGACTTTTACTTAATAAATAATAAAAAAAGGTTCCCTTCATCTCAGTGGAATAAGATTTTGTGACTTTTCATATATACATTATTTATCTATACACACAAAAAACTGGGCTTGATTCGGTTGTTCTGAAGGTGAAAAAAAAAAAAAACGTTTACACTTCCGGTCGTCGGGCTCAATATGACCCCGCATTCACTGAAAAAAATGATTTTTGGTAAGGTAAATACTACTGAAAAAAAAACAATGTAATTTACAAGAAAAAGTTAGTAAAGTAAATTCCATATCAGTACTTAGTTCAAGCGAGTAGAAATGAAAGCATAAATATGAACTCAATAAAATCAAGTAAAAATTACTCAACTTTTCTGATACTGGGGTTCCCATCATGCACTGGACCTTGAATAATTAATGAGGTTCATTTTTCACTGGTTTCCAGCTGTATTTACACTGTTTTATCATTGCTTTTGTTGTCAGAATTAGTAACTTGCCATTTTGTGACATTTTGAGGAAATTTTCTGCTCAAAATGACACATTCAAACACAAAAACGATCCATTAAATGTTACTGTCATTGTGTATTGTCTACCAAGTATTGAGGTCTTTGCATTCACATCATGTTTAACATCTGACATGATGAAGTATAAATTACTTAGATACGCTAAGTAAAACACTTAGATAGATATAAATGACTGGTATCATTCAATAAAATTGTTTGAGTGAAATGTAATGCAAAGGAAAATACAACTAAATCGATATTAATCAACCTTTTACTAGCCAAGTTACTTATATTCTTTGTTACTTTCACTTAACTAAAGTAAAGTTTATTTAATTCATATTCCAAGTAAATTTTAATTTTTAGATTTCTAATTAATGCTACTGATAAATATGTTTAGGTTTTTACTTGGCAAATCTTTGTAAATTTACTAGCATTTTGGAAAGAGTGGAAAAAGTTGCCTAGCTTTTTTCAAGTAAATCCTACTCCACATTTTTTTCAGTGTTGAAATGAATGGGAAATGTGAAAAAACTAAATATATTTTCTTCATGTCAAAAAAAAAAAAAAAATCCGGCATAAATCTGAAAATTTTTACACAGAAATGAAGGCCTAGTTCTAGAGCATAAATGCAATGTATCATAAAAAAAAAAAAAATCATATGCAAGCTAATGGTGTAGTTGAGGAATTGTGTGGTATATGGATACAAAAGTGCTTTATATCTCCAAAAACACAGCATTAATGAATAGATGAGAAGAAAAAAAAAAAAAAGATATATTATTTGTATGATTAAAAATTTATATTTTTTGTACAATTACTCAATCGATTGTTGGGGTCGTATCCGCGAAGCCCAGAAGTGTAAACAGGAAACAAAGACCATTTGAAGGTTAAACTGGTAAAGTCAAACACACATATACATATAAATATGCAGTGCAATGCAAGTTGAAAGTGTGTGCCAATGGATCATGAAGAAGTCTTGATTCGATATATCACTTGATACTTCAAGACATTTGGTAAAAGGTTAACAACATGAAATACTAAATTTGATATTACATTGTGTGTGTAAATGAATAGGCTTGGACTTTGGAAACCCAATGCACAGACAATAGTGACACCAGAATAAAAACATTCATGATTCTGAAGATGAAAATACAGAATTATTTTAGATGAATATGCTTGCACTCTTTCCCTGAATAGATTTAAAATAATGTATGCCACAATGGCGTTATCGGGACACACAAATATCCTCTTGGGATGAGACTGCGCTGCATTATTATACACTATACATAATAGTTTAATGTAGTACTGACACTAAAACTCTGAAAACGTGAATTTTTCTTCCTCACGCTGTAATTTTCATTTTGGGTGAACCATATATATTGTCACTATACATATTGATACATATTTTTGCATTGAAATATATTGTTACACTGCTATTAAAGGATTAGTTCATTTTTAACAAAACTTTTACTGATAATTTACTCACCCCCATGTCACCCAAGATGTCCATGTCTTTCTTTCTTCAGTCGAAAAGAAATTAAGGATTTTGATGGAAACATTCCAGGATTTTCTCCATATAATGGACTTCAATGGGGTCCAAACGGCTCAAGGTCCTCATGAGAATTTCAGTGCAGCAGGGCTTCACATACCTGTTTACAAACATGGTGCATTGCATGTAAATGATTAAGAACCTAAAACATTTCTGCAGATAAAAATGCAAAAGAAATGTGAATTTTCAAATTGATTTAAAAAAAAAAACTTCATGCCATCTTTTTATGATGAAAAGTGTTCGCATGATTGAAACATTGAAATAGAAAGGAATGTTTCTGGTTTAAAATGATCTGCGACCAGTGTTGTTATCATTAAAATATGAAAAAATAAATAAAATGACGGGTAATAATAGATTATGATGGACCCAAACAAGACCTCTGATAAACTTAAACTTAAAATCTTCAACAAAATAAATGTAAATGATGAATAAATTAACTGAAATAACAGATTTATTTAAGAAAAAGAAAAAAACTAAATCCAAAAAGAAAGTGCTAAAATTTTAAAATGAAATCCCCTCCCAAAAAGGTATATATAACTAATAGTAAAATAACACTTTCTGTGACACACTGTAGTGCAGAACAAATATCTTTAGTAGAATTATTCTGTAGAAAAGGCGGGACGTTTCTAGGCAGACACCGGTTATGAGTTATAATCTACGCACAGACTATTGAAACTATTAAAGGTCCACATGTTTGATGATGATCCCAGCTCTGTGTGTTTTAGTCACAATAAGCACGTCAGCGATGACATCACACGAGGACAGAAACAGGACAGACAGACAGTTACTCACTCCACACACACACACACAACACACACACACACGTTCAGCTGTTCTGCTAAAAAAAAAGAAATCACAGCATCACTTTCACCGCAGTCTGTTTGCGAAACATGTTGGAAAGGGAATTGCTTGATGTCTTGGTATTAGTTGTCTGATGCATTTTTTAGTTTAATAATGCCTAATAAAATGAGCTTTATGTCTTCAAAAATCTCACGAGCAATTGGTCAGTAAAAGTCTGTCTTTGATGAAAACATGTGTGCAGTTATTTCGACTGAATAATGACTCATGTTAGAGTGATTTCTGAAGGATCATGTGACTCTGAAGACTGGAGTAATGATGCTGAAAATACAGATTTGATCACAGGAATAAATTATAGTCTACTATAGGAAAAGTATCTTTAAAATTATAATAAATATTTCACAATATTAGTGTTTTCTCTGCATTTTTTGATCAAATAAATGCAGCCCTGGCGAGGAAAAAAAACTTAATTATTCAAATCTTAATTATTATGTAAAAATGCTGGGTTGTTTGTTTTAACCCAACTTTGGGTCAAAGATGGACAAACCCAGTCATCGGGTTAAATTTTTGAATTACATTTTTAACCCAACGTTTTGGTTTGTCAATATTTGACCAAAAGTTGGGTTAAAACAACCCAGCATTTTTAGAGTGTTGAGGAGGAACTCTTTTGAATTAAATAAATTTAGAATCCGAAATGTTTTTGTTGCTTCTCTCTCGAATCGCTCTAAAAAACCCAATTTCAACCCAATTTTGGGTCAGATATGGACAAACCCAAATGCTGGGTTGGTCAATATTTGTCTATAAGGTTAAAAATGTCATTTAAAAAATGGCTGGGTTTGTCCATATTTGACCCAAAATTGGGTTAAAACAACCCAGCATTTTTTAGAGTAAGGTCTGTATAGTAAACACAACTTGAAACCCCGCCCTCTGCAGCAGCTCATTTGCATTTAAAGGGCCAGGCACAAAACAGTGCGTTTTTGCAAACCCTCAAAAAAGTGACAACTTCAACATGCTTTATAAAAATATCTTGATGAAATTTATTTTGTGATTAAACTTCACACACTCTGGGGACATCTTATGAAAATGGCATTTTACCACCCATTTAAATCATAGTTTCTAATAAGTAACTAGATAGAAAGTGTGTGCAGTTTACATTGCAGAACAAAATCTTCAAATTTCCTCAAGTTATGTTTAGCACAGACCTTATTTCACTCATAAACTTAAAAGCAACATTATACAATCTGGAGGGAACCATAAGTCTTCATGGTTTCCTCTTTATTTCAGATAAATATAGCTCGTTTTCATCCACTGAGATAGTTCTGATGTCCTCATGCATGATATGATCACAGCTGGGGAGCTCTTGCCAAACGCACATCAAATGAACATTTCAGGCATTTACTCACCCTCATGCTGAACACAAAAAGACCATTTCTGAACAAACGGTTATTTCTCGTAAATCTGTAAAACACATTGGAATTAGCATAACAGTACAGTTATATTTATAGACTCCATATGCTCTATATTTCAAGTCACATAAGCTTTGTTTCAGTAACAGAAACGCCTCCTTTAAGGATTTTGTGCATAACGCCTGCCAATGTAAACACTCATGCATATACAGATCTTATATCAAAATGACCAATGCTAAACGACCACCGCCTGGTCTTGAATCATGCAAGGTGTGCCGATCGGGCCGGGATGTTTTTCAGAGCTCCAGTGGAACAGGCACAGACTGGATGTCCTCCAAAAAAACATCGCTGGACTCCGGGGATAATCGAGTTTTCCCTTTAACCCAGTCGAGGCCTCACTGTTTACAGTGAAGAGAGCAGACAGTCATGTTTCATAGTCAAAGAGTGTGTGCCTTACTATTACTCTAGCTCTGAAATGCATTAAAACCTCTTCAGAACAACTCAAAAACACATTAGCATTGTGCCGGCAACTTTTGCATGTGGAAACAGTCCTGTTTTCTTCAGAAGATGATCAGTCAAGTCTGTATATGGAAGAAATGGAGAAAACAAATGTTTTATAGGGAAATGATTCTATCAACCCTTCTTTACACTCCCTTCTAAGGGATTACATCACCATGCAAATTAAATTTAGATATGTGTAAGAAAAAGTGATGCATATTATTTACTAAACCATGGCATGCTATCAAGAGACGATCACGAAAGCCTGGTCTGAGAAACTGCAGGGTAAAATGAGTCATAAATCAGATTCTGCATTATCTCATTCTCATCATTTCAAATTCTTCCAATCCATCAGTCATTTAATGCAAGAAAACACATGTCACATGTCAGAGCAAGCAACAAGACACTTGACAATTGATGCATTTAGAGTGAATTATGCAGCTCTGACTGTCTTCACTTGTTTTTACCACATAGTTTTACCTCATAGCTTTAAAATTGCATAACAAAAAGAGCCTTCAAGCCCGGAGCCGAGCAGTCTGTCCAGCACACGGGCACAGTCCGAAACACTGAAGCGATTATTAATAGTTTATATTAATGCGGATTTTCACCTCACTAAACCTTGTCATATTTCATCACTAAAAAAAAATAATCACACTTTAGTTCAGGGTTCACTTCTTACTATTAACTAATTGCTTCTTAGCATGCATATTACTCGGATATTGCCTCAAAAAAATGATATGTTGGCTTTAATTAACTTTTTTATGTCAACAGGTCCCACAACGTTAAATAAACATAATTTGTGTACACGTATTTTAAGCGACCCACTTAAACTCTGAGCTGAGTGTTAAATGAACGCTGAAGCAGTGTTAAGGTTAATGAGATCATTAAGTAAATAATTTAGTGATTATTGAGCATTATTGAAGACACCTGATGTTAACAACACTGAAAAAAACGTGGAGTAGGATTTACTTGAAAAAAGCTAGGCAACTTTTTCCACTCAGAAAATGCTAGTAAATTTACAAAGATTTGCCAAGTAAAAACCTAAACATATTTATCAGTAGCATGAATTAGAAATCTTAAGTTAAAATTTACTTGGAATATGGAATTAAGTAAACTTTACTTTAGTTAAGTGAAAGTAACAAAGAATATAAGTAACTTGGCTAGTAAAAGGTTGATTAATATCGATTTAGTTGTAATTTCCTTTGCATTACATTTTCACTCAAACAATTTTATTGAATGATGCAGTCATTTATAGTATGTGTTTTACTTCGCCTATGTAAGTAATTTATATTTCATCATGTCAGATGTTAAACATGATGTGAATGCAAACACCTCAATACTTGGTAGACAATACACAATGACGGTAACATTTGATGGATCGTTTTTGTGTTTGAATGTGTCATTTTGAGCAGAAAATTTCCTCAAAATGTCACAAAATGGCAAGTTACTAATCCTGACAACAAAAAGCAATGATAAAACAGTGTAAATACAGCTGGAACCAGTGAAAAATGAACCTCATTAATTATTCAAGGTCCAGTGCATGATGGGAACCCCAGTATCAGAAAAGCAATTTTTACTTGATTTTATTGAGTTCATATTTATGCTTTCATTTCTACTCGCTTGAACTAAGTACTGATATGGAATTCACTTAGGTTTTTTTATTCTTGAATTACATTGTAATGTAAATTACAATGTAAATTACAATTAAATTACAAGTACAATGTAAATTACATTGGGGTTTTTTCAATAGTATGTACCTTACCAAAAAATCATTTTTTTTTTCAGTGAAGCAGAATCACTGAAGGAGAAAATCTAAATTTGAAGTCACCATTATGGGGATCAGTGTTTGGTTAAGTTGGGCTCTTGACCATTAAATCATTAACTTTAGATTTTGTTTGGCAGCCCTAATTCACATCAGCCCAATTGGACCCTAATTTAAAGTGTGACCCCCAAAAAATTAGTGTTACATGTCCATTCAATTCCTAATAAATTTCACAAAGAATAGCATGCTGACACACTGAATCAAACGTGAAACTTTTTAGACAGACTAAAATAGTATTTTCCTTTATAACGTACTTCAATATTTTTTATTTTATTTTCAGCTGACTTGTGCATCTAATTGAAACTAAATATATTAATGTGGCTTTTCTCCTCACCTCACAATAACAATGATCAGAGTCATTTCTTGCACCAGTAGACAGGGTTTTGGTTCATCACCCTGAAAAATAAATAATAGGAACCTAGAAATTTAACATTAACATGATTTCAATAAAGAGTAAAATGTCAAGCATCTAGCTCTTCATAACCCTATCACGCTGCATGCCATACTGTATACTCACTGAAAAATAAGACCTGACACACACGTGATTGATGTGAGAGGAATGCTGGGATATCCTTAAAAAAACAAAAACAATAACAATGCAAGTAAATGCATTTCAATATTTGATTGCATGTGCATTTATATATATATATATATATATATATATCTTTATTTATATCTTAATTCATCATTTCTTCTGAAACTGCATCAAGGTATTTTAAAAGTTGCAAACCTTTAGGATAAGCATTTGCGTCAAGAGTGATGTTGGCAGCTTACAGGTCATCTGTGAACGGTAAAGCAATAAAAGCATGTCAGAAGTCAGCAGAATCCAAAAACACGAGGAGAGGAAAGGGAGGATGTGTTTTACGGCTTTATCTGCAGGGAGAGATCTCCTGTCTCGGGGTAGAAGACAAGACTTACAGATTTGGAGGTTCGTATTTTTTTTTTTCTTTTTGAGTGGATGACTTTTTACAAAAATATGTAAAAGCACATTGCTAAGAACACGACGTGTTACGTTAACTGGCGAAGCGGCGTGATTTAGTAATGCTGTTTTTAAAGGGATAGTTGTTGTACAGTCCTGGACGGAAAAGGTTTTTGAAAGTGAATTTAAGCAAAGTCAAAAAGAAAGAAAAATACAACAATTGCTTTATATATATACATTTTTCTATACTATTACAGCCACAGCATTTAAAAAAAATCATTTTCACCAAATTTTGATGGCCCTCAGAATATTTTGATGTATGAATATCTGAACATTTAATATATCAGAAGAAAGACCCTATTTTAATTTACCATATTTTATTATAGCAACATTTTGAACGAAAAGCTGAGAAAATCACATTTTCCCCCCACCAACGACTTCAACGTGCATAAGAAATGCTTTTATCGCTGGTTTCGGCTCCTTTTTTGCCTGTTTTGATCTGGAGATTCCCTCTTTCAGAAGATGCAGAGCCCCAATATAACAGTGAAAACACGGAAAGCCGGAAAATTCCATCCATGGCAGGGAAAGAGTTCAAAATAAAGGTCCAGTGATGAATCTTGCAGCTGTCTTCATAAATTATATGTAAACTGTGTGTTCACATGGCATTTTCAAAATGGCGGATGCCGGTGTTTTGTATGGCATGCATTCGGCCAATCAACGTGCTGGATTAGACCCTACCCTGAGTTTAGTCCCCCTAAAGCCTATAACTAAAATGATCCATGTGGTGCAAATATGTCAAAAAAGCATGTATTTCCTCCAATAGCTGTAGAAACCATGTTCCTCAGGGAAAGTCCCAATCGAAGAACCCTTTTAGGTTTCCCAAAAGAACCCTTTTTCTAAGTGTGAAGAACATTTTTAAAACCCTTTTTCCATTTTGTGGAATTGAAAGATTCTATGCAACATCTTTATCGAAACAAAACTGCCAATAAATAAAAATAACTAAAACATTATCCTTTATTTGTAAGCATTTACAATGCTCAGTTTTTTGCACATTTCTTCCATTTGTCCTTCTTCCTATTGTTTTTAAAAATGCAATTATTCAATGACTACATTAGATTTTCTTTACAATAATATTTTTTTACTATATGTATTGCTTCAGGAAATTAAAATTGCACCACATAAATGAATTATTCTTTCGGTTTTAGGTTAAAATATGACCCGTGACTTTTTAACAGCTTTTGTGAGAGCACAATGGAAACATAAAATGTTCATGAAGGCCTCTTTTGCGAGATTTACATCGGGTTTAACACTTCCAATGCATGGACAAAGTGTCTTCAAACTATTTTGTTTATTAATGATAAATCGACTGTGACTTGTCGTGATTAAAGTCACGCAATGCATTTTATAGAATTGAATAGAATTGATCTGTGATGCCCCGTGCAACAAAAGATAACATAATCAAATGATTCTCTTATTAGGGTAGGATCTAAAGGAGCCATTTGCTTCTTTCTAGGTGCAAAAGATTTCACTAGATAAAAAGAAGAATAACGACATCCTTTCTTTCTTCTTGAGGATATGACTGGAAAGAAAGCTGACAATACCTAAGGAAGCTGACTGCACCCTAGTTAAGAATTAATATTACTTATTAATAAACATTTAGGAACGATTTCTAAATTAGTATACGTTTTGATGATATGAGTGGTGCTTGACCGTGCATAACTCACCGATTAAAAATGGAAAAGTGGTGACGGACTGAATCACTGTCTCTGACGTTTCCCTCCAATTTCCTGCCATTAAAAAGAGAAAAAATAAGTCACCAAAATAAGAACAGGAACATCTCGCTAACATCCCAGAATTGAGAAATACAAAGGTTAGTAGTTTAAAAAATATATATATATATATATATGCTGATTTAAACAATGCTAGGTTGTTTGAACCCAAATTTGGGTAAAATATGGACAAACCCAAATGTTGGGTTAAAAATGTAATTTAAAAAATTTAGTTGCGGTAAAATTTAAAATTAGATTTTTAAACCAACATTAGGGTTTGTCCATATTTTACCCAAATTTGGGTTAAAACAACCCAGCATTTTTTAGAGTGTACACTGCAAACAGAGTATTGTGAAACGGGCGTAATCAAATGATTGGTCAAATGATTGTGAAATAATGATTATGTTAAAACACAACCATCACCATCATATCACCTTTTCTATTTGTTCATCCGGCTGTTTTAACTCATACTGCAGCCAAACAAAATCTAAAGTTAATGAATTAAGGGTCAAGAGCCCAACTAAAGCAAACACTGATCATCATAATGGTGACTTAAACATTCCGGTTTTCTCCTCAGTGAATCTGCTTGTTAACATCGGGTGTCTTCAATAATGCTCAATCATCACTCAATTACTGCTTCAGTGTCCATTTAACACTCTGCTCAGAGTTTAAATAATTCACACTTTTGTTTTGAGTGTTAATTTAACACTGGGGATTTTGCCGTGTAGTATTTAAGAATGGCCTGTTCTCATGCGTGCTTCAATCAGGACATCGATCCTTACAAAAGTCGACTTCATTTCGCCCACTCTCCGCCTGTTTTCCGTCTTTGTCACTAATAAAACAATCCCAGTCATCTTGCTATGACTTCCTTTCATGGATTGTTGGAGGGGCAAACTAAACATGATTGTTTGAGGTGTAACGGATGGTGCAAGGAAACGAGGAGAAAGTCTGCATCAGGGTGGGTCGGGGTGGGGTGCGTTTTTTCTTTGACCAACACCAAAGAAAAGGGTTTTATCAGTCATCATGCACACCTACAGCCTTTATCAAAATATAAATAAACTCCCTTTGTTAAGAGCACCGTTATCCCAGTTTCACTGAAGTCATGGAAAAAAATGCACTTCAATGGCACTGATTAATGCTTCCACCCTTTGGTGTCACCAAAATCTAAGTCTAAATCTATATGTGAAAACAATATTGTTGGTTTAACTTAAAAAGGCGAGTTACCTGGTTGTCTTAAGCTCATTTAAATAAATAAAAAAATGAGTTAATACAATGGAGATAATATTATGTTATGTTATATTATGTTATCTGCACCACAGCTATCTAAGTTGATTTGACAAAAGTTTAAAAAGTTGTGATAACAGCTCATGAAAATACATTTTTACAGTGTATGGATGTATTGAATTCATCAACCTGGTGTTTTCCTTTTCCTTACTGTGACATCCCACACTCAAAACACAAATTACACAATTTAATAATTACATCTTACAAAACATACAAGTAAACAGCCTCACCCCCAAGGCGTCACCTAACTGACGCCTTGGGAAGCATTTGGACATGCTTCAATATCTGACGCTTTAGGCGCCCTTTAGCGTCAGTTAGATGACGCCCTAGGATCGCGTGTACCCTACCCCCACCCCACACCTAAACCTAACCGCGTCCTCTAACAGACGCTTTCCTTTAGCGTCAGTTAGATGACGCCGTAGGATCGCGTCATGTAAGTGACGCTTAAGGGCGCCTAGTCAAATATTGAAGCATGGTCAAAGGTGACGCCTTGGGGTGAGAATGCGTTGAAGTAAATCAAATTGTGCTTTATATTATTACCATTATTTATTTTTTGTACAATTGGTCATATCAGCTGTCAGTATCATAATCAGAACAAGCAAATTCTTATTAAAGGTGGCGTTTTCATGTTCAGACTGTGTTTTTACTGCCTGTATAAGGTTGATTAACATGGATACCGTATGTGCAAAGATATGCAAATATAAAACATGACCTCATATTGCATGTTTAATTAATGTTTAATCTATCTATCTAATACAATGCTAAATCATAAATCAGATATAGCTATACCATACCGATGTCCAGCAATCGCTTTAAATAGTACATTGTGTTTAATTTGTCGTTTAACGAGATCTAATCTGTGTTGGTTTCACGTGAAGAAATACATAGATCCGATAATTACACGCATGTACTTTAAATGGTGCCAAGCGTGTTTGAGGTTCAAGTTGCTGAAACCAATCTTTAATGGTAATAAATTGCTCATTTGCCTCTGGACATAAAAAGATTGCACTGGTATTTGATTGAAATGTAACATATGCAAAATAATCCTTGAAAGAGTTCTCATTTAAGGCCATTCCTGTTAGGAATATGTGATTGTGTATTGTCAACAATAAGCTGAAAAGTCCCTGCATTTCCAAGTATGGATCATTCATTACGACGTTTATCCTCACTCCCATAAGAATCTGTTATCTGCTGCTTGACGAATAATTTATGCTACTGCCCACTGACATGCTTTTAAAGTTATTGTTATCCAATTTTTATGACCTTCAAACACTTTAAAAAGCACACATGTAGGTCTGAGAACTCAGAATTTTCTCAGTAAATGCCCCCGAACTCTCCTATGTACCTCAACCAATGAAATGTGACTGTGTGGTAATGAGGGCTGGTGTGATTACAGTGGCCTACAAGGAATGTTGTTTTTTTCTTAACCATTCTGCCCCTGCATATAAGACTATTCTCTGTATCATGTTATCTTATTACCCACCCCAGCCCCTGATGTTTCGGGTTCAGCCCCTGCTGTTTTTTAAAACATATAGAAACACCCCTGGTGGTGGGGACCATCCGTCAATATCCGACGTTTTATCATAGACTGTAAACGTCAGTTAGATGACAATCCTAGGGCGTCATATAACTGAGGCTTTACCTTTAGCGTCAGTTCGATGACGCGGATTTAGCCCCGCAAATTACGCCTATGCCTGTCAATCAGAACCACAAATTATACTTTTTAGAAGTATGATGACCAAAATGAGTTTTTTTTTGTTTGTTTTTTTGGTTTTTAATTTTGTTTTTCACCGAAAAAAATCTGAACAAGCTTTTATAAGCTTACCGTTTTGAATCAAGCCAAGGCAAGCAGAGAGTTTTAAACACTGGATGGTTATAGCCTTGCTCAATTTTATTTTGGCTCATTTTTAACCCCCCAAAAATTATGGACTGCAGCCGTTGACTAATTAACCGTCTGTCTGTCTGTCTGTCTGTCTGTCTGTCTGTCTATCTATCTATCTATCTATCTATCTATCTATCTATCTATCTATCTATCTATCTATCTATCTATCTATCTATCTATCTATCTAACTATGAGTGGACTAGTTTAACCAAAACATTAGGCGAAAAGGCGACATCTAGCCTATTCTCGGCAACTAATTTGGAAATTAAATCCTCAGGATGAATATCATGTATCCAGACACATGCGCGCAGACTGAGAGAGAGAGAGAGGGAGAGAGGGAGAGAGAGGGAGAGAGAGGGAGAGAGAGGGGGGGGGGGATAACACGGACTTCCTTTCATTTTTGGAGACATGGATGTCATTATAAATACGGCACGGAACACCTCGGACTCTATCAGCACGGACACTTCTCCACACATAACTTGGTGAATATCGGTAGATAACGGTTCCGCAGAGATGAGAGGGATCATAGGAATGGCGCTGGCGCTCGTTGTTTTGAAAGTTCACGCGGGGAAAATCAGTGACGGTCACTGTGAGGAAGGAAAATGCTTCGCCATCCAAACCACCAGTTTGAGTTTTGATTCGGCGCAGCGAGTCTGTCAGGAGAGAGGAGGACATTTGATGACCGTACGCTACAGAAAATCAGCCAATATTCTCGCTAAATTGTTAAATGGCACTTCTGGAAACTTTTGGCTTGGCCTGAAATATCAGTGTGCACACGCGAACGATGGGTTAAAGGGATACAAATGGGTCACTGGAGACAACGCAAGCCACTACATCAACTGGGAAAGCGACAGACCGGTTTGTTCTCCACGATGTGCTTCAGTGTCACAAAAAGTTCCGAAATGGGCCGAAAGACCTTGCGATGACATAATCGATGGTTATTTGTGCGAATATGAAATCCTTGAATATTGTCAGGCACTGAGCAACGGTTCAGAAGTCGTATATGAAATTCCTTTTGGATTTAATGCAAACAAACTCCTCCAGGAAATTCCTCAAGGCACAATAGCGACATTACAGCCGCTGAGAACGAAACACGTTTGTTTCGAAGGCGACTGGCTTCAAGCGCCTTGGAGTTGCGAGTTTTTTAATGGTGGATGTGAATATGCGTGCGAAGGGAGCATTCCTAACATTACATGCATCTGTCCGCAAGGATATAAGCTCGACAGTAACCGAGTGACATGCAGCACACAGGACGCTTGTGCGCACGGGGAATGCGAACCGGCGATTCAAGTTGCGTATGCAATGTCGCCCGAAGATTGCAAGCCCGGCTTTCACAAAGAAAGTGGCATTAGCGCTGATGAAGACGAATGCGTGTCTGGACCATGCGAGCACATATGCATCAACACTATAGGTAGTTATCAATGTGAATGCTATGAAGGATTCATACAGTCGAAGGATGACATGCACACATGTGTGATGCACTGTACAGAAGAACAGTGCCCAGCTGAATGTGACCCCAATAACAACGAACAGTGCAACTGCCCCGATGGTTTCCTACTTGAAGATACCATGTGCCTTGACATTGATGAATGCACGAGCAATTACTGTGACCATAAGTGTGATAATACACCTGGAGGGTATGTATGTTCCTGCAGAGAAGGATACTTGCTTTTGAAAGATGGCACATGTGAGGAGAAAGATTTTGATGGTTCAGGCAGCTCAACACCTTTTGATGTTGCTATATCTACGAGTAAACCCCCAACCAAGCCAATGTCAATCTCATCGGGCAGTCTTTTGGCAATAATGGTTTGCATTGTAGCTTGTATTCTCTTACTGGTCGGCCTCGCGCACTGCACATTGAGACGTTTTTGTCAATTGCACAATTATGATGTACACAAAGGCCAAGATGAAGTCTACGATTTTCAACAGGTGATCATTGACAAAAACAGCACAGAACTGTCATTCCCAAATAGGTATTTAAAAAGAGACGTTTAAAGTCGGACGTCACGCGAAGTGAAATGTAAATAGTAGCCTAGAATAGATAGTAAATATATTTCATTTTAGAAATGAACTAGCCTATAGAGTAGCCTAATTAAGACCCCCCCCCCCCTTTTTTTTCTTCCTTGACAATAGATGACACAACATTTTGTAATTTCATCTGAATATCAACATTTGTGAGATTTTGTCAGTCAAAAGAGTTTTGATGTTAATTTATCTAATTTTGTATCTAAATAGCGATCTGTGATACTGCTATTACTGTATGTTGAATGTCAAAGTTTTTTTTTTTAAGTGTGTCTGTTTGTTAATGGTGGATTTGCACATTAATGTTTTAAGATTTGTCGAGTTAAAGTTAGTTTTTTATTTTGAAGTAAAAAGATGAGACCAATGGGGTAAGATGCGCCACCCAGAATTGGCACAAAGTTGCATGTTGTTGTTTTTAGTTTTAAAATGTAATAATAACTAAATTTGCAAATGTTTTATTTATTTCCTATAATAGCACATAGGTTGATGCCATTATGCTAAACTTATATATAAATATGTTACAATTTTAACATACATGCACATTGTTCTTCCCTCATGTTACCCTATTAGAGTGTCAGAAAAACTTAACTTTGCACAAGTTTGAATAACTCATTAATGTCAGTATTACTAAATGGTGGTGTTTGAAGATAATAAATATTATATTTTAATACAACATGTAGCAATTTTCATTTACAGAACCCCGTTTCGCTCTCTCTTGCTTCGTCAACATCTCTGTCCAAATATACTGATAGATTGGAAAAGACATGCGCAGTGCAGCATTAATAAACTATTTCTAAACGTTCAGTTATTTAATTTCCAGTATGGGCCAATGTTATTGCCCTCCCACAGATTCTGCTGGTTTTCCTAGTGATGTTGGTTAATACCGCTCTCTAGTGGGCAGTAAGGAACAAGTTAGGCTTCATAGCCTCGTTTAAAACCGGAGTAAAGGCTAGTGTTTTTTTTCTTTGAGCGGCAAGAGTTAATGTTCAGTCATTTCTGTTGGCTAATCCTTGATCATTAGTACTGAGTTGTGCAATTGTATATATCTACGACTACGTTGTATGTTTTTGTAAATAAATGAACGGCGATTCTGTAACTGGTTAAAACATGCTACCG
Organism: Pimephales promelas; assembly: GCF_016745375.1. Next base: position 2,328,410 of record NW_024121377.1, on the reverse strand, counting down.
TTGAAAACTTCCGAATTTATGAATGAAGTTGAAACAATGCTAGTTTTTCCAGAGTTACAGCACTCAAACGTGAAGAACCTTTCACCGGAAAACGAATCACTGCGTCAGAAAGTTATTTCCTATTTCATAAATGTTGAGAAGCACAAATGAAATGAAGGGAGAGAGAACGGAGGAAGATTTCAATATTGCCGGAACTCACGCGAGAGGAAGACGGGTAGTTCTTTATTTGACAATATATTGCGTTATTGAAACGTTCTCAGTATTTAATACCACGACAACACTTAAGAAAACACTGTATGGATTAGCGACCGAACCTGGTAAGACGCTAAATTATAGCTCTGTCAGCTTTTTTATTAAATTAGACTATATTTTAACATTGTATATGCTTTTTTATTTTATATATTTAAATCAGTGAACCTTTACATTAAGTAAACAATGACTAAGATTGACTTATAATATTAACTTAAATAGTGCAGCCTCTCATGTTGGTTTTCTTTCCCACAGTGCTCTCAGAATGGGATATACATTCATACTGATCCTCTTTGCATTGTTCATCAGCACTGAAGTTGTGAAATGCACCTCTGTGTGTTCAGTTAACGGTTATGCCGCCTTCTGCGCATTTAAAGGTCTTCAAGAAGTACCAGAGCTGCCCACATATGTAAAAGTTGTGGATCTGAGTTTTAACAGCATTGCTGAACTCAACGAATCATCCTTTTCTCGTCTTGAAGGTCTACAAGTCCTTAATCTGGAGCAGCAAACACCGGGACTTGTGATCAGAAACAACACGTTTAGAAGACTGTCCAATCTAAGATTACTTCAGCTAGACTACAACAACTATCTGAAAATAGAGACTGGAGCGTTTAACGGATTATCCAACCTTGAGATTCTCACTCTCACTCAGTGCAGTTTAAATGAAGCTATTTTGTCTGGTGACTTCCTCAAACCTCTGGTGTCTCTGGAGATGCTTGACTTGCGGGAGAACAACATTCAAAGAATCCAGCCGGCGTCATTCTTTTTAAACATGAGGAGATTCCATTGGCTCGATCTCTCTCGCAACAAACTGAAGAGCATCTGTGAAGAAGAGCTCCTCGGCTTTCAGGGTAAACATTTCACTCTTCTGAAACTGTCCTCCGTGACTCTGCAAGACATGAACGAGTACTGGTTAGGATGGGACAAGTGTGGAAAGCCATTTAAGAACATGTCCATGACCTCATTGGACCTGTCTGGAAACGGCTTTAACGTTAACGTGGCAAAGCGTTTTTTTGATGCAATCACTGGTACCAAAATCCAAAATCTCATTCTCAGTAACAGTTACAGCATGGGCAGTTCTTTTGGTCATAACAATTTTAAAGATCCAGATAAATTCACATTCAAGGGTCTTGAGGCGAGTGGTATTACAATTTTCGATTTGTCCCAATCAAAAATTTTTGCTTTGTCAAATTCAGTATTTACTAATTTCCCAGAACTAGAACAAATTACATTGGCACAAAACGAGATTAACATTATTGAAACTGATGCGTTTTTGGGTATGACGAATTTACTAAAGCTAAACCTGTCCAAAAACTTTTTGAGTAGTATTGATTCCAATACATTTCAGAATCTAGAGAAACTTGAGGTGCTTGATTTGTCTTATAACCATATCAGGGTTCTTGGAGATAAATCATTTCAGGGTCTCCCAAATTTAATCATCTTAAATTTAACAGGAAATGCACTTGAATCAGTTGATGAATTTGCAACCCTACTAAACCTGAAGATACTCTATTTAGGTGAGAACAGAATTTCATCTTTGTCTGGTTTACCCAACATTGCTAAAAACCTCACAACCCTTGACCTGGAATTTAACAGATTAAAGGACTTGTCAGATGTGTACACAATACTATGGGAATTTCCACTAATAGAACAAATCTTTCTTCAAGGTAACAAGTTTTCGAGTTGTTATAATCAAAGACTAATAGTGGCTTCAGACAAACTACAACTTCTTCATCTTGGACTTTCAACGATGCAGCTGATCTGGTCAGAAGGAAAATGTTTAAATGTGTTTAACAATCTTCACCAGTTGGAGCAGCTTTCTTTGACTGCCAATGGACTACAGTCACTTCCCCAAGACATTTTCAAAGATCTGACTTCTTTGTTTTTTTTGGATTTGTCCTTCAACTCTTTGAAGTACCTTCCAAACGGTGTATTTCCTGAAAGTCTTCGAATACTTAATCTTGAATATAATTCTATTTATTCAGTAGATCCAAATCTCTTTAGCAGCCTCCACTACATCAGCCTGATCAAAAACGATTTCCGTTGCGATTGCAAGCTAAGGGATTTCCAAACATGGCTCAATCAAACCAACGTAACCATTTTTCACCCCATTGAGGATGTGACATGTGCCAGTCCTGAGGATCAGTACATGGTTCCGGTTGTGAGATCCAACATACACTGCGAGGATGAAGAGGACGAGAGGCGATCTGAAAAACTGAGACTTGTACTTTTTATTTTCTGTTTCACACTTGTCATATTACTCACTGCTAGCGCCATCATTTATGTCCGTCGGCGTGGCTACATCTTTAAGTTTTACAAAAAGCTCACTGGCAAACTTGTGGATGGAAAGCGAGAGGAACCTGATCCTGAACAATTCTTGTACGACGTGTATCTTTGTTTTAGTTCCAGTGATATGAGGTGGGTAGAAAGAGCGCTGCTGAACAGGCTTGACTCTCAGTTCTCAGAGCAGAACACACTCCGCTGCTGCTTCGAGGAGCGAGACTTCATACCCGGGGAGGACCATCTTACCAACATGCGAAATGCAATCCAGAATAGTCGAAAAACCCTTTGTGTGGTGTCTGAACATTTTTTGAAGGACGGCTGGTGCCTAGAAACCTTCACCCTGGCACAAAGATTGATGGAAGTGGAGCTAAAGGACATTCTGGTGGTGCTGGTTGTAGGGAACATACCGCAGTACAGGTTAATGAAGTTCAAACAAGTGAGATCCTACATTGAGAACAGAAAATACCTTCAGTGGCCCGATGACATCCAGGACTTGGAGTGGTTTTATGACCAACTTCTGCATGAAATAAGAAAAGATACCAAGGTTAATCAAACAAATCAACCAACCAACCAAACAAAGCCTGAAGCATTGAATGTCCATGCAAACACCGCAGTATAATTATTGTATGCATTTTGTAAAACCTTACCTGATCACCTATGGTTTCCAATCATGGGGTGGTAATGGCACAGAGGATAAGACACATGCCTTTGGTGTGAGAGACCCGGGTTCAAATCCACTGTGAGACACCAATGTGTCCCTAAAAGACAAATTAGTAATTAGAATGCATCTTGTGTCTTCTATGTGTATACATATGTGTGTGTGTGATTTATAATGAAGGAATATTTAATTCATTACATTCTATTTCTATTCTCTCACAAAATAGCTGATATAAAATATTGTCTGTGAACCTGCTGCTATTTTCATTAAATGTCTGAAATGCTAATTATAGCAGAATGTGTGCACTAAATTTGCAAAGCCTAAACATCTTCAACCACTTCCAAATGGAGCTTGCAAATTCATAATGATATATGACTTAGAAATGAAGAAATTAAGCAAATTCCTGCTTAGTCTGTAAATAAATGTACAACCTAAAAATGGTAACTGAATAAAAAGACACTCAGTGTACTTGGACGTTATGTCCTACAGGCAAAATGGCGAAACTAGGAAGCCAGTAGTGAAAAAACATGATGACACAATCTGGCCTTGTGTTTTTGAGCAATCTCAGTTTGTACATTGTAAATGTAATTTGTAAAGAAACCTCAGTATTGACACATTTGGTCATGGCCTGTGTACTTTGAACAGGAAATAGTATAGTACAACAAGGCCCCACAGCACAACCCGGGTCACATGTCTGATTAAGTAAATATTGAATTGAAATCTCACCATGGTTGTCAACTATTCTGTGGTCAAAAATTGATAATATTATATCTTTAGTTGACCTCAGAATGCCATCTGGCCAAATTTCCTGTTATGATCCCTTCATTGTATTAAGGCACTTTGAAAAAGAAGACAACATTGCAAAACTTATATTACCGTTCTGCTTTACACAGAAAGCAATCTCTCAGTGCCTTGTGTAAACAGCTGACCATAGAATAGCCTTCAAATTCATTTCCTGTTCCCAGAAATAAATAAATAAAATCTAATTGTCACCCACTAACTGTTTTGAATTCATATTTCATTTATTTCACACAATTGTGACATCAGACTGAAAGCCTCGTATCTTTCTTTAGGCACATGCAGGAAGTTGCTTTTAAAAACATCCCCATGTCAGGCATTGTGCAATCGAAAACCCTCTTACTTTCATTGTTTTGGCTTTGAGAGTTACTTTTTGTTTTAACTCCCATCTTACACCATGGTGTTGAATGGTAATTCTTCTGTTTTTGATAACTAAACATGAAAGACCATGACTTAGAAGTAAATTAATATCTAAAAACTCATTCTTTTTCCCCCCTCACATTATAGTCATTTATGAAACAATTTATAAATAAAACTTTATTAAATTGGATGCAGCGTTTTACATAACAGTGATTTAATGACTAATGTACACAATTTAATTTTGCTGTTACATAAATGACCGCTCATTATTCGAATTCTAATATGCAAACACACAAGTACATTAATTATGGTCATATATTATGCAAAATTAACATAATACTTTTAACATGGCCAGGTTTTTAGCTAACATAGATTTCTATATTGAAAAGAGCTCTGTTTTGTTTCTGATTGACAGACATGTTTTTCCTGTGCCTTTCATTTGACCCGGATCACTTTTTTTGATTAATCACCCATTCACCTGTGTTCTCATGATCTTGTTAGCGCTTTGGTTTGTTGTGTATTAATCCTTCAGTTTGAGTTAGTTAACTGTCTGGTATTGTTTGTGTTAATGTCTCGGACTAGTTTCGACTATTACACACACTTTTCTTTTTTTCATTAAAAAGACTCTTTGTTATCTCTCCACCTTGCGTGTATTAGGCAACTACATGTGACGGACATTTGCAAAAAATAAAAATATAGGCCATCATATAAATACATCAAATATTTTAATAAATTATAAAACGATAAATATATAAGTTACAGTTTCTAGAACCTTTGTGACACAATTTAATTAATATAAAAGAGAAATACAACTTTCTCCAATAAGTTTTCTGAAAATAAATTAACTACCTTCAGGTGGCCCCTTATGTAACCTGACATTAAAATAACTTTATAGCTTTCATATACAGCCAAATATATTTGTTTCAGTGCACAAATCACTTTAACGAATCTTAACAATGCTAGTCTTGTCTTACCTTTAAGCGTTTGCAGGGGCCAGATTCAGTCTTCCAATAAAGAAAAACAGCTAGACTTATCTAACAATGTGATGTGCCTACCAGGTTTTTTTTTTAAATCTGATAAACCACATAAACAAGAGATTTGGAAATTAAAGAAATCGCCCGGAGAATAAAGTGTCTGTTGTTCTCCACGACCGTTACTTTTTGAATTGTTTGCGCCCGCGCTTTTTTGTTCTTTCCAGCGGCAGTTTTTTTTAAAGCATAGTCTAAATCGATTTAATTATTAGATTAAAAACGTGGATCTAAATTAAATAATTTATATGATGAACTCCACTATGTTTAATTTAGTCACTGTCAGTATCCTATATTAACAGTGGAACAGTTCACAGGCGTATTAAAATAGCTACGAAATATGACTGCATCAGTCGCTGTTCTAGATCTGTTTCTTTAATACATAAAACATAATTGTATAAATAATGACGGCCCCTATGTACTGCTGCTTAAAGTCTGATCTTACCATAGTAAGTTAGGCTAAGACTGTCAAGACTGAACACACTTACATAGCACAGAGCTGGCGGAGGAATACTTCACATTTTGTGGGGAGGAAAGGCTAATGAAACTACGTTGCTGTGCTGAATCTACAGAGTTTCTGTTCTCTCACTGAAGGACTCTTCACCGGAAAACGAGTCACTGCAGGGTCAGAAAGTCGTTTCCTATTTCAGAAACATTGGGAAACACAATGAAACGAAGGAAGAGAGAGGGCAGCTCAACTCCGCGTTATCACCGTAAGGAACGTTTGAAACTTTACCTTCAAATGACTTCAGAAACTGTGGTCGAACAGGTAAACTCAATCTATCAGTTATTATTATCCATGACTTTTGTTGCAAATCTCGATATATGGTTGTATCATAAAATGAATACCACATTTAAATCTACTTTGTGGTGTTTTTCTCGTAAGTCATTGAACCTTGAACTAAAACTATTAGTAGCCTAAGATAAACTAGTTCTACTGACGTGGCTGTCCTGACTTGTTTATGCCTTATCCAGTAGTTTTAGTCTGAACTAGTCTACATATAAGATTTGCATTTCATATTCAGAAACCCGTGTTTACTTACCACACTGGATTTAGAAACTCAAGCTTTTTTACCATTTGTATAATACTATACCATGGCAAAACTATGGTCAGTGTTTAGGTTAGAAAAAAAAAGCCATTGTTATTTTGTGAATGTCATGGTTTAACTATAGGTTGTATTATTATTATTATTATTATGTAGTCATTTTCGGAAGGGATACTTTACCCAACAATGACAATTTGGTAACACTTTACTGAAAGCCTTTATGTATTGCATACTTTATAACGTTTCATAAACCATTGTAACCAAAGTTAAAATGCATTATAATATTTGCAGATTGATTGTTACATCTGAAATTGGTTATTTGACATGTTTTAATGCATGATAACCTTCTACAGGCGAATAAATAATATAAGAAATGTATTATACATGTGTGGCAATAATTATGCATGAAACCACTATGCATTATGACATGCATTACGAGGCATAAATAATCTTTTTTTTTTTTTTCATAGTGCACAATTCATAAAGGCTTTAAGTAAAGTGTTACTGAAAATGTTTCCATAACTATTCTTGTGTTGTACCAAACCTGTATGCTGCTGTATGGAGTATCTTAGAGTAAATGATCAAAAGTAAACAAATGTTTGGGTAACTTTTGTAACTTGTTTTCTACAGGGATCTCAGAATGGCAAAACACAGATTATCTCTGATCCTCCTTGGATTATGCATCAGCACTCAAATTGTGAAATGCACCTCAGTGTGTTCAATTGCCGCCTCTGTCGCCTTCTGCATCGATAAAGGTCTTCAAGAGGTGCCAAAGCTTTCCACACATGTAAATAAAGTAGATCTGAGTAACAACAGTATTGCTGAACTCAACGAAACATCCTTTTCTCTTCTGGATGGACTACAAGCCCTTATACTGATGCACCAAAAACCAGGACTTGTGATCAGAAACAATACATTCATAACACTAGCTAATTTAACATCACTTCGGCTAGACTACAACCGCTTCCTGAAAATGGATACAGGAGCGTTTAATGGATTATTCAACCTTAAAAATCTCACTCTCACTCAGTGCAGTTTAAATGAAGCTATTTTGTCTGGTGACTTCCTCAAACCTCTGGTGTCTCTGGAGATGCTTGACTTGCGGGAGAACAACATTCAAAGAATCCAGCCGGCGTCATTCTTTTTAAACATGAGGAGATTACATTGGCTCGATCTCTCTCGCAACAAACTGAAGAGCATCTGTGAAGAAGAGCTCCTCGGCTTTCAGGGTAAACATTTCACTCTTCTGAAACTGTCCTCCGTGACTCTGCAAGACATGAACGAGTACTGGTTAGGATGGGACAAGTGTGGAAAGCCATTTAAGAACATGTCCATGACCTCATTGGACCTGTCTGGAAACGGCTTTAACGTTAACATGGCAAAGCGTTTTTTTAATGCAATCACTGGTACCAAAATCCAAAGTCTCATTCTCAGTAACAGTTACAGCATGGGCAAATCTTCTGGTAATAATTCAAAAGATCCAGACAAATTTACATTCAAGGGTCTTGAGGCGAGTGGTATTAAGATTTTCGACCTCACCAATTCAAGCATTTTTGCTCTGTCAAATTCAGTATTTAGTTATTTGTCAAGTCTAGAACAAATTACAATGGCAGAAAGTCATATCAATAAGATTGAAAACCGTGCTTTTTGGGGTATGACAAATTTACTGAAGCTAAACCTGTCCAAAAACTTCCTTGGTAATATTGATGCCAATACATTTCAGAACCTAGAGAAGCTTGAGGTGCTTGATTTGTCTTATAATCATATATGGATCCTTGGATTTCAGTCATTTCTAGGGCTTCCAAACCTACTAAACCTGAACTTAACAGGAAATGCTCTCAAAGCAGTACATAGATTTGCAACCTTACCAAACCTGGAGAAACTCTACTTGGGTGACAACAAAATTACATCCGTGTATAGTTTACCCCACATTTCTAAAAATCTAACAACCCTTTACCTGCAATTTAACAAGTTTTCTTCCATGTCTGTACTCTACACAATTCTAGAGGAATTTCCTCAAATTGTGGAAATTGTTTTTCGAGGTAACGAGCTTGTTTATTGCCCTAATGACGGACACAACGTGCTTTCACAAAAAGTGCAAATCCTTGATCTTGCATTTGCAGGTTTGGAAGTTATCTGGTCAGAAGGAAAATGTTTAAATGTGTTTAACGATCTTCACCAGTTAGAACAGCTTTTTCTGAGTTCCAACCTGCTACAGTCACTTCCCCAAGACATTTTCAAAGACCTTACCTCTTTGTTCTTATTGGATTTGTCCTTCAACTCTTTGAAGTACCTTCCAAACGATGTATTCCCTGAAAGTCTTCGAATACTTAATCTTGAATATAATTCTATTTATTCAGTAGATCCAAATCTCTTCAGCAGCCTCCACTACATCAGCCTGATCAAAAACGATTTCCGTTGCGATTGCAAGCTAAGGGATTTCCAAACATGGCTCAATCAAACCAACGTAACCATTTTTCACCCCATTGAGGATGTGACATGTGCCAGTCCTGAGGATCAGTACATGGTTCCGGTTGTGAGATCCAACATACACTGCGAGGATGAAGAGGACGAGAGGCGATCTGAAAAACTGAGACTTGTACTTTTTATTTTCTGTTCCGCACTTGTCATATTACTCACTGCTAGCGCCATCATTTATGTCCATGGACGTGGCTACATCTTCAAGTTTTACAAAAAGCTCACTGGCAAACTTGTGGATGGAAAGCGAGAGGAACCTGATCCTGAACAATTCTTGTACGACGTGTATCTTTGTTTTAGTTCCAGTGATATGAAGTGGGTAGAAAGAGCGCTGCTGAACAGGCTTGACTCTCAGTTCTCAGAGCAGAACACACTCCGCTGCTGCTTCGAGGAGCGAGACTTCATACCCGGGGAGGACCATCTTACCAACATGCGAAATGCAATCCAGAATAGTCGAAAAAACCCTTTGTGTGGTGTCTGAACGTTTCCTGAAGGACGGCTGGTGCCTAGAAACCTTCACCCTGGCACAGTGCAGGATGCTATTGGAGCTAAAGGACATTCTGGTGGTGCTGGTTGTAGGGAACATACCGCAGTACAGGTTAATGAAGTACGAACAAGTGAGATCCTACATTGAGAACAGAAGATACCTTCTGTGGCCCGATGACATCCAGGACTTGGAGTGGTTTTATGACCAACTTCTGCATAAAATTAGAAAAAACACCAAGTTAACACAAACAAATACTAAAGTCAATGAGGTTGAAAAACATCTTGAAGAAGCAAACGTTCTTGCAGACACTGCAGTGTAACTATGAAGGACTCGTGTATGATTCTTGCACAAATGTTTATGGTATATACCTTGTTTTGCTCCATCCATCCATCCTACGGTTTTGACCTTCTCTCTTTTGGACAACGACTTTTGTATAATCCATAATGTGTATGTTCTTTTTAGCTATTATGTAAATTCTCGATTGACAGCAACACCTTTTTTTTTTTTATAGTGTTCCAGGATTTGGCAAATAAACTGAGTCTTATAATTTGTACCAAGCGTCCAAATATCTGTGTGACACCACTTGTTAAAACGTGACTTGATTTTAGTTTATTTAAATAAACCTGATGGTTACTCCAAAAAAAAAGCACATTTCGGGTGACACGTTCACATAAAATATATACTTTACAACTGTATTGTACATTTGAATTATTATTGCTACTATTATCGCAGCCTTTCTTTGTAGACCCAATATTAAATTAGCAAAACCAATTGTATAGAAAATAAATAATAATGTAAAATTGGTGATTATCTTTCTTTAACAAAACAAACAAACAAAAAAACTCCCTAACTAATAAATAAATGTTTGGGTGAGACATACCATATATGACGTGTACACTTAAATTCACACTTAGTATATTTCACAAAACATTCTTCAGTGTAAAGTCATAACCTGACTAAATTATCCTGAAGTCCTGAGGCTAATGTAAATGTTTGCACACTGCTGAAGGGGGCATTTTTATCGAATAAACTAGGAAGAAACGACAAATTTGAAAGAAAGCACAATCACTCTTTCAATTCACCAGCACATAAGCTACTGAAGTTTACTTTACAGGCGAAACAATCAAATCAACAACAAAAAAAAAGTGCATGACTCAAATACATACACAACACACACAAAATATATATATACAAGTTCATATGAAATGTGCAGGAAAATAAATTCTGAATAAGTTTTTTTTTTGATCTCATGAAAAAGTGATGGCCTGTAGCCAGATATTAAAAAAATATGAGAGGTCACACAAAAACCAGCCAGTGGGTTAAAATAGTGTCTTCTTAAATAAGACTTGTTCTCAAATATAAATGTTTTCCTTGAACGTCGTGTCAGCATTCACAAGGAACGCTCTCCTAGTTGCTTTTCTGTGCTAAATCTTAGCAATATGCTTTGATATCGCAGTCTTTACACGTTAGCATAAACTCTCGGACTCTTTCGAATTAATGGCAATAGTAGGCACGCTGGTTTTTGGCTTGTGAAACTCTGCAGAATTGCACTTCACTTTTACAGTCTTTTTAAAACAGTTTCTTTTGGGAGAGAAAGGCTCTGCCCTTTTATTATTGTCTTCGTTACCTTGATTGAATTTGACACTTTCTTCCGGTACCACTGGAATCGCTTCGCGAATCTCACGACTGTCCTGTATTAAAACACAAGTGCCATTTACTTTTGTTTTTACATGGTTCAATGGGGTCTGGGAATTTAATCCTAGGTCTCCTGTCTTCTGAGTATCATGATTAACAGTTGTGTCGGGCAAAGAGCATCGCTGAACATCTGGAAAGTGAATGTGAGCTGGAAAGTTCTGGTTCTCTGGTAGAGGCGAATTGGGGCCACATGCACTGATGTGAGACTCGTCGTGCACGGCAGTATCGGACAACAGTGCCTGATGCAAAAGATGGACTGTTTGCATGCTGTAGCCTCCAGGGAAACATCTGTGAGGGACTGGTCTTGATGTTTGGCTCTGAGAGCAAAAGTGGCCACAATTAGTGGGAGCGTGCGTCGTATCCCATGAGGACTGAAAGTTCTGACCCACAGGTAAGCGATTGGTCTGATTAGCGGAGCATTGGGTCTCTCGGGACTGGCTGCAAGGATGATAAGGAGTCCTCTGTCGCTCCATATATTGATGCATTGAGTTCTCACAGGTGCACCTTGTACTGTAAGCATACTGAGAAAGTTCAGAGACATTTTCAAGCTCAGGATTGGGTTCTCTTGAGTCGGTATTGCTTTTTGGTGAGTGATGAGAAGTGATGCCATTGTGCAACTGCGTACATGCTTCCTGCTCCTCGTCGGAAGCCTTTTCCTCATTTCTGACATTCAGCGCCAAGGGCTCAAGCTCGTAGTGTTCATGTCGACCCTCACTTCGTGAGTTATCTATTTGGTACTTGGTCGTGTAGCAAGCACCAAGTTTACCTTGGCTTGGATTAGACTGGCTTTCAGGCGTGTGCTCCGTGAAGGAGTAGCACTGGAGTTTCTTTGGCAAAGGAATCTGTCCACAGGTGCCCTGAGGACCAAGGCAGCGACACATGCATTGAAAGAAAAACGTAGCAAAGGCCCAACTAATGCACATGATTAGCATCAAAAACGTGCCCAGTTGGGTGTAGGCCAGAACTGTGGATGGCATCATCATTGCACCGGCTACAAATGTCGTGAGTGCCGCCATAGCTATAGCCGAGCCCATTCTGCTCAAGGAGAAAATCACCTTTCCTTCCCTGTCTGGTTCCGGGGCAAGACGGTATGCCACGCCGTAATGAACAGCAAAGTCCACCGAGAGACCAACAGCAACTGAGATCGTCACTGATTCAAGCACGTTTAGTTCCCAACCCAAGAGCACCAACGACCCAACTGTTACAAATATGGTTCCTGCGATGGATATGATGGCGTAGAGGCTGATGATGATATTCCAGGTGGTCAGGAGCATAACACTGAAGGCCACCACCACCGATAACGCCATAGCGATGAGAGTGCCATCCGAAAGGCTGTCCTGTAGGTCGTAGAACTCCAAGTTGCTCACAAACCATCCGTAGTTCAGTCCCTCAGGAGCATCCCTCAGCTCCTCTTCAATCCAAGCATCAACCTCTCTGTAAAACTGATGCATCTTCTCGTACGCCAGAGTGAAATGGTAGGTGCTTTGAAACTCGAGGACAATTGCTCGAATGGTGTCATTGATGTCAAACCTTGGGCCTGGGGTCTTGCTGTCGAGGTGGTAGATGGTGCTTCGGTCAAGCTCCATGATGGCTCGTTTGATGCACAACTCAAAGACGTCTTGCCGGTAAGGGAACGTGGACTGGCTACAGCAGGGATAGACGGATGCTTCCTCACAGTCTTGGTTTTCCATCCACTGCTTGAAAGTCTCCATGAAACAGCTGGTGAAGTCTTGCTCCTCCGACTGGAACACAAAGCTTTGGTTCCTGAGCTTCTGGCAGAAATTGAGAATCCAAACCTGACTTCCAGGACTCGCAATATTGAAGGTTGTGTCAAGAGTTAGTTTACCCTTGTTTTTGGGGTTCAGGGGATCTCCACTGTCAACTGGAGTAACACCCCAAATTATGGTGATCGGCATGTGTAGGTCTTCCCCATGGTTGACCCGTTCAAACATAAAGAGTTTTTTGTACTCCGCATCGTAGCGTTCAAAGGGATGGGAGGAACGAAACACCTGGAACTCCGACAGCTCCAGGGAAGGCAGTTTCATCTTGGGATTCACGCAAACAACGTAGGCGCCGCCCACCGTCAAACCCAGGAACCACAAGAGCCACAAGTAGCGCAACTTGATCACGATGCAAGGCAAAACCTTCTCAAAGAAAATCCGCGAGGCCTCAGAGATGCTAAAAAGACACTTGTTGACCATTTGGCAAAGGCCTGTCCAAAACGTCTGGCGGTGTTGTGACCGAGAGCATGTAAAGACATTGACCAGGTAGCGCTCGTGTAGGACCACCACAGCTGGCAACCAGGTGACCATCAGTATATAGTTCACCAGGATGGCAGTACCAGCGTATACACCGAAACATCTGATCGCAGTGATGTTGCTCACGTAATTGGCGTAAAAGGCAGCGGCTGTGGTGAAACTGGTGACAAACATTGAGAGTGCCGCGTGTTGAAGCGTGACGCCAACCGCTTCAGAGAGCTCAGAATTGGGTTTGTCAAACTTTGTGTAGTTCCAGACGTCACAGAGGACGAAGGCATCGTCTGCACCAATTCCCACCAATATGATGAGCGCGGTGAGGTTCATGAAGGGGAAGAAGTCAAAGTTGAAGACCACACGGTATAAGAAATACGAGACAATCAGAGAACTAATGATGGCAAACATGGTCATGAGGGTGATGAACATTGATTTTGTGTAGACGCACATAACCACCAGCACAATCACAATGGCTATTGCGGGATACATGGTATCTGTTAGCAGGTAGTCCTGAAACAAGTTGTGTTTAATGCCAAATTCGATTCCTGTGATGGTCGTGATCCCATCCGAGGAGTTCCAGTTCTCAAAGTTGTCCAAGTAAATGTTCATCATCGTTTCTCCTTTCTCCGTGGGAGCGAAGAGCATGCTATACTTGAGGTTAGGTGGAAGGTATTCGGTGTTCTTTGGGTTCAGAAAGTCTTTATCCACCAAAAAGTGAAACATCTGATAGACGGCGTTGTATTTTGTACACTTTCGCGGCACGTTGCCACACTTGAGGTCCTTCTTACGGGTGGTCATGTCCCAACACTCAGGACCAAGGGTGCCGTTGTGGTAATACTTTGCACAGGAGCGCAGGATTTTTAGGGTGTGGGAAACATCTCGCTCAGTAATCATTTGGCAGGAGGATTTGTTGGTAAGCACGGCTATGTAGTTCCCAAGAGTCCAGCTGGGACAGCAGGAGGCAGCAGTTGTGCGCTGACACAGATCCAAGTACTGGGGATGGGAGCGAACCTGAAGAATCAGACATGAAAAACACTAATATAAAACACATTTCCGACATCATGCATCTGCAAATGGTATAACCAATAGATGCAATGCAATGCTACATACCCGTGTATTGTCAAAATTGCACATGGACTTTATTGCCTGTATATTCCACAAGTTCTTTCCCTCTGCAGAGGCAAATACGATTCGGGAATAGCTGTCACCTGTAGAGAGACAACATTTGAGTGTCAAACCCAACCTGTTTTAGTCTGGCTGAGTTGGAAAAAGACTAAAAAAATTGGAAAAGTGGGAGAGTAGAAGGTGGAAAAGGGGAGAAAACAACCAATAAAACACATTATACAGAGATGAATATTAAAATATGACCACGGAGGAGAAAAAAAAATGATTTCAGGGCATCTTGATGCATTTTAAAGATATAACCCTATGTGTTTTGGGGTTTCATGACCCTTAAAACTAAGAAAAACCTCTCATTGGTCCACTAGGTGGCAGATTTGATACATGTCACCACATCTCCAATAGCGTATTTCATAGATCTGTGCTTCATTTTTGCCGTATATTGCCTCCAAAATACATTTGTCAGCGGCAAATCAGCATATTAGACTGATTTCTGAAGGATCATGGGACACTGAAGACTGGAGTAATGATGCTGGAATAAATTACATTTGAAAATGTGTTCAAAATAAATAAATAAAATAGAAAATAATAGTAATATCTTTAAATTGTAACATTTTACAATCTGAAATACTGATTTTATTGTATTTTGGAAAACCGAACCAATGGTTTTGGAGTGTGGTAATTTCTATTATTATAAGAGTGAATGTAAAAACTCACCTGGTACATCACAGAAGAAACTGTCTTTACTGAAATCCCACTCCGCTTGTCTTTTTTTTCTATCATAGTGATCCTTGGGCCACCTGTCATCTTGGTGACTAAAACACAGAAAAGGAGAGTATTTGCAACTTAAATCAATGCATTTCAAAATATGGTTCGATCTGATTCTTGTCAGATTTAGACAGCTTTAATGAAAGAAAAATCATAACACTTTATTTTAATAGTCCAGTTTAGATGTTCTACTAACTATAAGTAACTTTACAAGTACATATGGAGTTAGAATTGTTGCATTATTCCAAATAAATAGATTGAGATTCACAAATAAATGTAGAGAGATTCACAAAAATGTATCAAATTCACATATAGATTAAGATCCACAAATAAATGTAAAAAGTTCCACAAAAAATATAAATTCACAAATAAATTAAATAAGATTTGCAAATATATATATATATATTTTTCACAAATGGGTTTTATTTGTGGATTTTGAAACACAAACTTTCATTTGATTGGTTGTAGCGAAAACATGCTATGATTGGTCAGCTCAATGTGGCCGTTATCTGATTGGCTCGAGGAAACGGGGGGTGGAGTCCACTTATTTGTGAATTTGTCTGCACTACAAATGCACAGGAAGAGATTCACAAACGTGTGCAGCGATTTACAAGCGCACAGAAAGTGGTTCACAAATAAATGCCAAGCAGAGTTGTGTTTGTGACATAAAACACATTTGCAAAAAATAAAAATCATTTTATTTAATTGTGACTTTTATATATTTTTTTTTTGAATCTCTTGATATTTATTTGTGAATCTCAATCTATTAATTTGGAATAATGCAACAATTCTAACCCCATAACAGCATGCTTTATTCCACTAACCCGAACTCTAACCCTAACCTAACAGTCTACTAATACTCTGAGCGTTAGCTGACATGCAGTTGCAAAGTTACTTATAGTTAGCAGAATATCTAAAGTGGACTATTAAAATAAAGTGTTATGATTTTTCATTCATTAAAGCTGTCTAAATCTGACAAGAATCAGATCGCAAGTTAAGAACCGCTAGATTATGGTTTCGTGTGACAGGGAGTTGAGGTTTTATTTGGGTAACTTTCAAGTAGAATGTCTATCAAAATAAAGTGGAACCGAAAATCCTCGCTAATTATTAATTCCAGAATAATTTCGGCCACAGGAAACCCTCTTCATGTTGTTGCCATTAGAGATCTGCGATTGAAATGCCCGTTATCATTATTACTGACAGAGGGCAGGACTGTTTCTGACAGCACATCCTGTTCCACAGACAGGAAGTCTCTTTAATCAGAGGGAAGACGCCTAATACACACACGCTGAGACGGAGCCGTGCCATACACACACTCGCTTCTGTCATGATCTCTAATCCAACTTACAATGATCCGGATCAGATGAGCCAACACACATCTCATTACCAAGAACTGCTATTCAGGAGCAAAAAAGTTTTCCAGTATTTCCATTAGTCACTTGGACGGCTTGTCAATGTATTAGATTTCACCGAAACATAAAATAAGTACGCTGGTGTGCAGAATTTTATGCATTTGAAGGAGTATTTCACTTTAAAAAAAACATATGCTGATAATTTTCTCACCCCCATGTCATCCGAGATGTCCACGTTTTTCTTTCTTCAGTCGAAAAGAAATGAAGGTTTTTGATGAAAACATTCCAGGATTTTCTCCATATAATGGACTTCAATGGGGTCCAAACGGTTCAAGGTCCAAATGAGAGTTTCAGTGCAGCTTCAAAGAGCTTTAAACGACACCAGATGATGAATAAGGGTCTTATCACGTGAAACAATTGGTCATTTCAAAAACAATAAATAAAAAACATTTAAGTTTTATAAGGACAAATGGTCGCCTCTGTTCTGAGATGCGCGTTCGTGACTCTCCTGTTCGAACTCGTTCATCAAAATGAACGAATCTTTTTTCGAGTCATTTGGTTGATTCCATGAACGAAAAGATTCGTTCTTTTTTTAAATGAGCGATCGTTTCGCTAGATAAGACCCTTATTCATCGTCTGGTGTCGTTCAAAACCCTTTGAAGCTGCACTGAAACTCTCATTTGGACCTTGAACCGTTTGGTCCCCATTGAAGTCCATTATATGGAGAAAATCTTGGAATGTTTTCATCAAAAACCTTAATTTATTTTCGACTGAAGAAAGAAAGATAAGGACATCTTGGATGACATGGGGGTGAGTAAATTAATTATCAGCAAGCTTTTTTAAAAGTGAACTACTCCTTAAAGATGTATATTTCCAATTAAACATAAATAAAGGCCATTACTACAAAACCAAAATCCTGTAGACACTGCAATCCAGTAACTATTTCAACCAATCCTAGTCTGAGTTCTAATCCTCACATCATGAATCTGACGAATACGAAGGAAAATATGGTTATCGGATAAGAAAGAAGTGGACTCTGTTACCTTTTGGCCTGCTCATCTGCGTATTTGAAGGGGTAGTTGGCCAGCGTCGCCTTGTATCCCGTGTTTTTCACCATGTTGTTCCATGTTACAAGTCGCTGGCCTATTGCAGTGCCCCTCGGTTCAAATCCCTAATAAGACAAATGACAACAAATCTTCACTCAGACTGCCGTTCTTCTGTAGACATTTTTCCATCAGGATTTGATCCATGTAGGGATTAATAACAACAATAAGAGCAGGGATGTCAATTAACAGTTCATCAAATAAAAGTTACAAAAATATGACATTTTGGTGATCAAATAATTTTTTTTTGACTACAGGGGGATTTTTAGAAAAGCATATAAATGCTGATTAAAATCTAGAAATTGATTTTGTCGATCCAGAGCTTGTGTCTACACAGCTGACAAGTTTAATTGGTGTTAAACTAGATACACAAAATAGATGCTGAACAGTCAAAACATCCATTAGAGAAGAGCTAATTACGCCCAATTTTGATTTGTTGACTATATCAGATTTCACGACCAGCTTACATCATCTTTTAAAAGTGCCCCATTATCCGACAAGCCAAGGTAGACGTACTGAACCGGGAAAAACTGCAGCCAAAAAGGAAGTAAAAACAATTTGAAATGGACGCACAATCTTTAAAGGTCAAAACATTGGTCTCTTAAGGCGGAGTAAACAAGAGCTGATGTCATTCCTCATCGTCGCTTTTTCAATGATGGGAATATCCGATCTGTCCACTTATATCCTTTCTATTACACATATGAATGAGGCCTGAAACCGATCTAAAAATATCAAGATATGTGTGGATTTTTCCTGCGTACACATTCGTGGGTCATGTCCGATCAGAATTGGGTCACTTGAACCATGTAACGTAAATGTGTCCTGATTTTGGCCCTCGAAAAACTATTTAAGAACAAAACCAAAACATTTCATTCCCAATGTTCCTCACGCTCACCTGCAGTGGATTTGAGAAGTCAGGCAGGTCAGGCACGAGAATCCCGACCAGAGCACACACCACGATGAGAACGGTACACACCCCCAACACCACCACCGGCCAATCAGCAATGAGCTCTGCATAACTGCAATTGAGAAAGATTCATTCATCAAGCATTTAATGCACATTACTATGGAAGCCTGTTTGCGCCACGGAAAAAAAAAAAAACGATTTAAAAGATAATTGCGACTTTTTATCTCACAATTCAAACTTTTCTCAGAATTGTGAGGCTATTAACTCAGAACAGTGAGGTTATAAAGTCGGAATTACAGAATATAAATTAACAATCGTGTGTTTATGTCTCGCAATTCTAACTTTTTTCTGGCGATTGCGTGTTTATATCTCTCGCAATACTGACTTTTTCTGGCAATTGTGAGTTTCTCTCACACAATACTGACTTTTTTCCCGCAATTCTGACTTTTTCTCAAAACTGGGCTTTATCTCTTACAATTCTGACTTTTTTCCTGCAATTATGACTTTTTTTCTGTCAATTCTGAAATTTTTCTGGCAATTGCGTGTTTATATATCACAATACTGATTATTTTTTCTCACAATACTGACTTTTTTCACGCAATTTTGACTTTTTCTGGCAATTCTGACTTTTTCTTGCAAATGTGAATTTATATCTTGCAACTCTCACTTTTTTCTGGCAATTCTGACTTTTTTCTCAAAATTGGGCTTTATCTCCAACAATTATGACTTTTTTCTGGCAATTTGGTGTTCATATCTCGCAATTCTGACTTTTTTCCTGCAATTTTGACTTTTTCTGTCAATTCTGAAATTTTTCTGGCAATTGCATGTTTATATATCACAATACTGAGTTTTTTTCTCACAATACTGACTTTTTTCCCGCAATTCTGACTTTTTTCTGGCAATTGCGTGTTTATATATCACAATACTGACTTTTCACGCAATTCTGACTTTTTTTCTCAAAATTGGGTTTTATATATCATAATTCTGACATTTTTAATTCTGCGATTCATAAAGCCCAATTCTGAAGAATAAAAAAATCAGAATGACGAGATGTAAACTCAATTGTGAGAAAAAAAGTCAGAATTGTGAAATAAAAAGTCGCAATTACCTTTTAAATGTTTTATCCAATGGTGGAAACAAACTTCCATACATTACCACTTAAATACATGCAAAACAAAATAATAAAATTAAATAATTTAAAATAACTAATAATGTTAATAATGTCAAAATTTTGCAAAATCTCATAAAAAAAAGAAATCGAGTTCAACAGTGAGCTTACCTTTTGGGAAAACGAAAAGGCCTCGGAGGGCTGAAAGACACAAGTAAAAAAAAAAGCATAAATCAATTAGATTTAAGAGCCAAACAGTGGATTAAAACTACCTGCGTGGAGAGACATGTTTTTTCATGACAGTGTTTGAACAGAGCGATCTCCAGACCACATACACATTCCTGTAGGGAAATCACAGCAGTCTCCTTTTCTTTGAATCAAAACCATCACGGATGTTCATATTAGAAGACCAAAATGGCATCAGCATGCACACACACAGATGCAGGATGCTTTTTAATACTCTAAATATGAGCAAAAGCCTGCCTAAACAAACAACACTAATAACAAATCATAAGGCAGGACATCTTTGAAGGCAACCAATATTGCTATATCACATAGTGAGCAGTGGGGTCACAGGGCCAAGAGGTGGCTGTAATTTTCTTCCTCGTCGTCTTAAAAGGGAATCCAAGGAATGCTATAATTAGTGGTTGCTATGGCACTGGGAGGCACATATGAACAAAAGCCATTGGCAAGAATTTTTCACCACAGGGCGACTTCTAGAGCAGCCGTAAATCCCTTTGAAAGTTCAACGGACACGTTAATACAACAACCAGATGTTGCAAGCACTCAGACTTTGAAGCATCTGCATATTCGGCTCAAGGTGAGTCCCATTAGGCTTTAAGAAGAAAAAAAACGGAGAGGTGCGCGTCCTTCTCCATGCAATCAGAGAGAAGTACATGCAGACAGACCATAATCAAATAACCAAAGCCAAGAGTAAATAACGAGGACCAGATTTCCTCCGCTTCCTGTGCTAACGTAGCGAGGACGAGGGGAAAAACCAATGCGATGATTTATAAGGTGCGCTATCAGCGAACGCTCCATGTTTGGGCCACGGACGGAGGAATTCAAGGGCGTGAATGAGAGATGGTCCAAAGTGGAATAACGTCTATGAGATATCGGGACGGATTATTCCACTGGAGTGCAACAGTTCTTGAAAGCTATTTGGGAGTGAGCCGTGTGATTTCATATTTGGATGTATGCAACTTTTGTTCTCTGGTTAGCCAGAAAAAAAAAATTAAATAAGGTGTAGTTCATTTGCTTCGGTTGAATAGGAATTTTTCAGCCTGGTTGCTTTGTGGAGAAATGTTTACAGCTAAAAAGGTTAATTAACTAAAGAAAATGAGGAAACAACGGTTGCGGAGGGAGTGAAGGTCAGAGGTCAAACGAGGAAGATGGAAAATAGTGTAGAGGCTTGAAAGAGTCCAGTACATGCACACTTGGTGATCTACAGTCAATTTGGACACATTTTATTTTTCTCTTTATTTACTTCATCAGAATGGTGTGACACTTTGGCACTTGATAGGTGAACACAACACACCCAAAACAAAAAGGTTTTAAATTTTTTTTTTTTTAAATATTGTATTATTTGTTCACTGTACAACACTTTGGTCAGTTTTATGCTGTGTGTAAATGTGCTTTATAAATTAAATTTACTTGCATTAGAAATCAATGGGAAGCAAATTACATCTAGTGGAAGCGTTTGGTACTGCAGCCAAACACAATCTGACTGAAAGCTCATTTTTTTGAGATATCAACCTCAAATTTAAAACACTGCTTGTTTAGATCGTGGCATTGATTTTCTTACAGTTTTAGAAAATATATTTTTCATATAAAAATTTAAAACAGCATTTGTTTTATAACAATTATAAATGTTACATTCTTTAATTTTTTTAGGTTCACTTCTTTTTAAACTTTAAAAAGAGACCAAACTTTCAAGATTTATGACTGTTTAAGTTGAATATTTAATTTTCAAGTCTATGTTCAAAAAGTGAACAAATTGATTATTGCATAGCACCAGAAAATCCCATAAAAAATACAAAATATTAAATAAAAAAAGATTAAACTAAAATAAGGTTCATTTATTTCATTGAAATAAAAAACAAGAGGGTTAAGAGAAACCCCGCCAAAAATACTGAAATATTTAGATATGTACATAATATTAGCAAATATTTAGATATAATTATGTAAGCTATCTATACACTACCATTCAAAAAGTTTGAGTCGGTAAGATTTTTATAATTTTTAAAGAAATTAGCACTTTTATTCAGTAATGATACATTAAATTGATCAAAAGTGAAAGTGTAGCAACAATAATCTTTTGTGGGTTTTTTTCGATTGTAGGATTCAATTGTTTACGGAAAGTTCTTGCACAAAGGAAATAAAAATAAATGCTGTGTCTTTCAATCTTAAAGGAAATGTTTCTTGATCATCAAATCCTCATATTAGAGTGATTTCTGAAGGGTCATGTGACACTGAAGACTGGAGTAATGATGCTGAAAATTCAGCTTTGATCACAGGAATAAATTACAGTTTATTTTTTAAAATAATTTTTAGTTTTTATTAAATAAACGCAGCCTTGATGAAAAAACAAAAACATGCACATACAGCATATATCATAACGGTTAACATGCAGCATTCAGTATATAAAACACTGCAAATCTGAATAATCTTCAGGCTGAAATTCAGCTTTTATTTGTCATGGCTGAAACTATAATCACACAACAGCTGAGAACAAACCACAACGCACATGTGAATGACGTGCACACGTGTGCAGAAATGGAGAAGGCTCAATCCACGAGGTCTGGAGGTCAACGCCTGATATCTCCACATTCTCTGCTTTGACATATGTGGATTTATGGACTCCAGGCTGGATTTCAACACTGTGGCAAACAGTTACAAGCTGTCCAAGAAACATCTTCATTATCTACTGGCCTCCTACTGCAAGTATTCGACAGCTGAGACGCCAAAATACAAAACGCACAATAAAACATGCATTGCGAAATAACCCGATTAACACATTTCAACTTAAAATGGGCATCTAAAAATGCATCTAAATTGACCAAAATTCCCAAATAAAGTACTAAACTCAAGATATTTGGTTAATTAACGATTATTTACAGCACATTTAATAAATGTCTGTTCAGTTGATGTAAACGTTAACCTCTGTTTATTAGAGTGATATCGTTATGACTAACTAATTGCTCATATTTGAATATTGTTATCAAATGATTTGAATCGCTAGAGATCAGTAGTTAAACATGAACACATAAATATATGAATCATAAGGAATTTATCGATTCTGATTCCAGTTCTTTATTACTATAACTGTTCTTTAGTGCTTTTGATGAAGAAATGCCACTTTGGATAAAAGTCTCTGAAACCAAAATCAAACCAAAAAAATGTATGATGTTTATCTAACTGTAGAGGTTTCGACTCAAAGTCAACATTGAGATGGCTAAAACGTCATCGTTTCAAATAAATAAGTGATTGTTGCACTTATTTTCAAGAGGTTTTTTTTTTTTAATAATTTTTTAAATGTGCCATTTATTTGCTGATGTGCCACATAGTTAAATACTATGAAAGTCAATGGGGTCCATAAACTGTTTGGTTAAAGACATTCCTTAAAATATCTTCTTTTCTGTTCAGCAGAAGAAATAGAGGTTTGGAACAACATGAGGGAGAGTAAATGATGACAGTGTTTTCATTTTTGGGGTGAACTGTCCCTTTAAATACAACATAACACCAAGCAGTATGTGTTGGATTCACTTAAAAGAAATGGCTCAATCACTGTATGTTTTCAATTCATTGAATAGAATTGCCTTTTGGAATCGAATTACACCATTCTTTTCCACTATTTATAAAAATCGGAAGTGTAAATATAAAACCACTTCTCAATACAGGAATGAACCAGGAACAAACACGTCACAATATTCCTCATTATAATAATTAATGCGCTTAATAAAAGGGGCGTGGCCTGGTTGAGTTAGTTAGTAGTGTGTTAAACTGGCGGTTATGGGAAGGGGCGGGACATTTCCCAAATATACTCCAAGCACTCGACCAATCAAAACACACTGATCCAGCTGACCAATCAGAGCACAGTGTGCTTTTCAGAAGGAGGAGCTTCATAGAGACAGGAACTAAACAGAGCGTTACTGACGGACTGGGAAGAGAGGAGCCGCAACAATGGAGAATATGAGGAGAATAATGAACATTGAAGCAGAAACAACAAGACTTTGAAAAAAAAAAGAGCATATAGGTCCAATTTAAAGCCTCAAGAATCATTTCATTCAACTCTAAGAGTGTGTGAATAGCAACGGACTCTCCTTTAATATCAAGCATGTCTAGACATGGGCCAAACTCATTTAGCAAGCGCACCGCAGGCAGAGTTCATTGTTTGCGTACAACATCCAGATTCAGCTTCAGCAAAACATCAGACAGGCAATCCTGCAAAACATCTCTTTTACCAAAGCTTGATTGAGATTCAAAGGCTTGGGCTCGATTCTCTCACTCATTTTTTTCTTTTTTTTTCAGGCCACAGGATCTAAGAAAGAAGTTCACGACGCCAGACAGTACTGTACTAGTGTATTTCCCATGAGTCTTAGCAACACAACACTTGAGGAAAACAACAACGTCACAAGCTCCACTAAAAAGAGGGTGTGCGATTCGAGGTAGAAAGAAGGTCGAGTGTGAATGGGACAGGAAAAGAGAGGAAATGAAAGGAGAAGCCAGGAAATTTGAGGAGACAGACAAGATAGCGAAACTTTGAGAGATTTCAAGATGGATTTCTATGGAAAATTCCTAACCGGAACATTTAATGGAAATGAAACTGAAATCTTGACTTGGTGAAGTAAGGGTTGATGCCCGACGAGGTGTCCATTGTCAGGTATTAATGGATGACGTGCGTCGGACGGTTGCCCATTAATCCCTAGACGATGGACACCTCGTCGGGCATTAACCCGCTTATACTATCGTCACTTGCCAAATAACACATTAGTTTAGTAATATTAGATCCCTTTTTTTAATAATTTTAATTATAATTTGAATTTTAATTCGTTTAGCAATCGAAATCTAAAGTTTTCACAAACAATAACTTGGTTTCGCCTGGTGGTTTATTTAGCAACCGGAGATATTTATAGTCCGCTAAGCTCGTAGAACCGTTCAGTTTAGCTACTTACTTACGAGCCAGAAAGTTCACGTTCACGGCGCTTTAAATTATCGCACTGTTGTGACAGCGTATGTCACGTGCAAACAACATGTCGGCGATGGCGCATGTAGTACGTCCGGACAAATTCATACTATACTAACGTACTTTTTTAACGGTCGCGAAGTACGTTAAAGTCCCAGTAAAGGCAATTCTACAAAAAAGTTCTAAACACATTATAAATGTTACATACGTTTTGCTAAAACATATTACAAAGACTGTGAACTGTGAAGTACTGAAATGTGGAGTTAGACCGTTAAACAGTTTTTCACCATTGCAATTTTACGGATTGTTTGGGCGGGGCTAAAACAGGGCTCGATGAGCCCATGAGCTCCTGGACACGCCCCTATTTGATGACGCACAGAGTCTTATCTCTCCCCTAACACACAATAATAATACTCCCCGAGCACATTCGCATTCACCGCTCAATCGCGAGCACTGTCAGTACTATTAGTTACTACAGCTGAGCGTACAGTTTGCTACCTAGCTATGCCTTCGACACGGACATGCATGGGCTACCTGGATGCGATCATGTACAAAACAGATCGGTATCTTCATTTAAATTCCCTAAAAACGACCACATCAAGAAGAGGTTTTTAGAGAGCCAACCTTGATGAAGAGCGGAGGATCACCCCCAACACCCGCCTCTGTAGTGATCATTTTACACTGGATAGTTTTACAAACGTTCCTCAGAGACAACTGGGATTCACTGATGATCCACTGTTACTGGTGAACGGGGCTGAAACGACTATCTCCCGCGAAAGCAGTTTCACCTAATATCACCGTCGACAGCTTTCCCGCTAGTGGGCGTGGTTTCAGCACAGCGTTTGAGAACAGAGATAACGGCTCATTTTTTCAAGATTTTGATAGCTTATTTTATGTACTTGCCGGCTTTTTTATCATTCAAATTTGGCTGGGTGGCTAATAACACATTTTTCTGTGGTGTGACAAACTCAGAACACATACTTAATTTTGACTTTACAGGGACTTTAAGAAAGTAAGACAATTTTCTCAAGGAAACAACATTCAAATATATAATTTTAGTGATTAAAGATGAGTTTTAAGGGATACAATTATTGACTACAGGGGGACTTTAATAGTTATCGGTGTGAACGGGCCTTTAACAGGACATATATCTATTTTGGATAATGTGACTATAATAATGTGTTTGTAATGTGTGTACAATGTAAAGCAACCTTGAGCTACGGGAAGGCGCTATATTAAAACAACTACTGGAAAACTAGCTTTTTACAACTTCCTTTTCTCCAGTGTGTTCATTGAGATCATCGGATCTCGACGGACTGAATAGAGGAAATGTTTGGCGACTCCAGAAGAACTTCGTTTTGGTCTGATTTGGCGAGAAACCGGTTATTTCTTCGATTTCGACTCCCATGATTCTCTAAGTGCTGCATATCTGTACATTCAGGATGAAAACTGTACGTGCTGCGACGGTGCCTAGTGAAACATTTTTGAATAAAGCCACGATTTATTAGAAATGGACCAAAAAATGTTGAAGGGCAATTGCTGCAAGGATCTTCTCTTTGATCGGGATAATAATAACTGCACCTGTAGCGTTAGCATCAAATACAAGACGCTCACAGATCGACTTAATGCATTCCAGCTGTTCCCTCACCCGTCTGCAGGCTTCAATCTGTTTAGTAAACGAGAATAAGCAAGCTAGACATCGGCCTAATTTGAGGTTATGACTGGGTCCTGCTTGCTCTGGGTCTTTGATCATGGTTTATGGGTTTATCAGGTGGGCTTTGATCTTCACTGGGCATCTTCACCGGCTCTACGGGTTCCTCACGCACCCGGACCAAGTTAGACACGAAAAGACCTGAGATGCATCACCAGAAAATGTTTCATTCATGCTCATTCAATGCAAAACAACCTTCAAAGATCTCAAAACCTCTTAACATTGAAGAGAACCTGACAAGACCTCTAAAAAGCAGATCCAAAACTTTGACATTTATGCATACACTGAATAATGGAATAGAAATGCTTATGGCACCATTTAGCTAAAAAAAAACATCCTTTGGCTGGTGTTACAGTGCAATTGAGCTGCCAAAAGTAATGTAAGTGACTGGCGGTGTGGATCACGAGCAGCGAGGGGGTTTGAAACCCTGGTTCTGCTCGACTGCATGCGTTTCTGAGCTGACTTTAGAGCTAAAGCGACGCCGGTTAGGGATTAAACGCTTGTAGTGTTTGGAAATCTTTCTAGACCTGTGACATTTTTAAAAAACAAATATAGCATTAATAAAGCATTTAAGAAAAACTCAACTTCCAAAAACACAAGTGTAGCCTAAGGCTGGGAGAAAAAATAAATAATTTTTTTTTACAACAATACAGATGAAACTATCGTGCAAAAGTTCATTTATTTCAGTAATTCAACTCAAAAGGTGAAACTAATATATTATACAGACTCATTACATGCAAAGTGAGATATTTCAAGGCTTTATTTGTTATAATTTTGATGATTATGGCTTACAGATATGAAAACCTTTTCACAATATTCTTGAATTTGGGGTTTTCATAAGCTTTAAGCAATAATCATAATCATCAAACTTATAACAAATAAAGGCTTGAAATATCTGACTTTGCATGAAATGAGTCTATAATATATTAGTTTCACATTTTAAGTTGAATTACTGAACTTTTGCATGATATTGTAATTTTTTTGAGTTTCACCTGTATATTGAAGATGAGTTAAACAACACTTTCAATAAGTGTATTAATGTAATAAAAAAAATTAATAAAAAATCCATTGTGGATTTGTAACTCGAATGAGAGTAGGGCTGGGTAATACGGATAAAAAAAAAATATTGCAATAAAATGTTTAATGTCAGTCAATATCGATAATTATCACGATTAATTTCAAATGATTATTTTAATATAATAATTAATAATTATTATTTTAATTATTTTTTATTAATAATAATAATTATTATTATTATTTCAAATTATTTTTGCATTACTTTTAAAAGTAACTTTCCCCAATACTAAAAAGTCTCTGATTTAAACTTTAATAGCCAAAATGATTTTAGAGATAAATTCATCTGCAAATTAGTTTAATCTGTTAATTTCAGTGATTATCACTGTAATATTGTGCAATATTATTAGCATTTAAAATAATTGTTTTCTATGTGAATATATAGTAAAGTGTAATTTATTCCTGTGATCCAAGTCATCATTACTCCAGTTTTCAGTGTTACATGATCCTTCAGAAATCACTCTAATATGATGATTTAATGTTTAAGAAAAATTTTAAATTATTACGAATGTTGAAAACAGTTATGTACAAAAAAACAGTTCTTTGATGAATATAAAGTTCGAAAGAACATCATTAATCTAAAATTGAAAGTTTTTGTAACATTATACACTACAGTTTTTATGGGTAGGGGGGGTAAAGAAATCAATACTTTTATTCAGCAAAGATGCATTAAATTTGATCAAAAGTTAAAGTAAAGACATTTATAATGTTACAAAAGATTCTATTACAAATAAATGAAATAGAACTTTATATTCAAAGTATCCTGAACAAAATTTGTTCACAATGGTTTTCAACAGAAAACAGTATTAGAAAGATTTCTGTATGCATTTAGTCTAGTTGAGAATTTGCTTGCATTCAATGATTAGATCAAATGTAGAAATCAGACTGAGAACTGATGTTCAGAAGATTGAGAGACACGAGCTAAACAGTTGTTGTTCCCGATAACATGTAAAGGCTTCTCGAAAAGATACCATGAAACTGAGAACACATAGATTATTTTCAGGCTAGTTGGCTGGTCGGGGCTTGCAGCTGTCACACACACACACACACACGTTTTGTGAGTATCTTCCAGGCCTGGCTGTCCTGCAACAAAGACCTGGAAGCTTCACGTGAATCTTTCAACACTGGGCCGAATTGATCAAAGTTTCTGTTTCTGACGTTGATTAAACATCTTGCTGAACTAGCAGATTGAAGCATCTGTTGACTTAACCAGTCACGACAAGACAAGTTCCCTCCGTCAAGCCTGGCTTCTGTCCTCAGTGAAAATCAACTAATCAGAACATATCAGATGTTTAATTATCAGGAGATGCGAAATGACAAACTAAATGTCATCGGCACATCCAGATCTCTCACTCTCTGTGTTGCACCTGGTCGGAGAAACGCAGAACCTCGGGTCAGGTAAATGAAGCGTGTCAGGAAGAGTTAAACATGTCACATGACCCCAGATGGCTACATGTCAGCTCCCTCTTTTTCAGTCAACGAAACCATCAATCATTCCTCGGGAAGATCCGCTGCCGTCAGTCTCGGCCTGGAGGATCTGCAGGTGCTTTGACAATAGGGAGGCTCAATATATCTCGCCCAAAACATTGTGGGTACGGCAATTATTTTAATACATACACATATATATATATATATGAAGAGTTCAGATGCAAAAGCCTCTAAATGCCATTTGAAATTTTCTTCTTGAATGATGATTTTTTATCAAACTTGTATATTTAAGTTCAGTAATTTCACTTAAATAACAATTAATAGGTAATTATCATTGCCAATTCAACCTGTTAACTGTCACCCCCCCCCTTTTTTGAATAGACATGAAAATGCACATTTCGAACTTAAATGGTTGTAATTCAAGAATGCTTTGGAATATAGACATATGATTGGTCTTGTTTTAAAGAAGACATTTGGCAGATTTTTGTAGAAGTGAAATAAATTAAGAAAGTGAAACAGAAAAAAAGTTATAGAAGTTTAAGTTTATGGAAATGTACAATGTAAAAATATTAATTATTCATATTTTACATAAAATATATATTTTCAAAACCTGGGCTACTCTAAAATGGCAGAAAGATCAAAGCCAAAAATCTGAACAAGTTGTGTTTCAAATTTTAGGTTGATATCAACCAAATTTTAGGTTGATCAAAATGAGCTTTCAGTGAGATTTTGTTTGAGCGCAGTACCCAACTTTTTCACTAGGGCACAACCAGACTCCATTACTGCCCATATAAGGGCGCCTGCATTTCCATTCGTGTTTTGAGTGATATGAACCATTATTTTCACAATTTTCATACAATTTCTGAAGTAGAGATCCTATTCAGAAGTAGCATGGGAAGTTTGGCAGATTTTGATATGAATTGAACCTCTAAGAAACACATACAAAGAACACGCATGTAAGTCATAGCTAGCTGACACGTCACAAATGGTGAATTTATTTTTTTCTTGATATTTCAAACTTTTCAGACCTTTTTTTCCAAAATAATTGAATGGATTCTATCTTTTGAACTTTTGGCATGAAAACAAACTGAGGTATCTACCATTTTTTCATGATTTTTCATGTTTACTGCTATTTTAAAATAAAGGTCTGAACACGCCTTATGAGTATGAAAATATTCTTGTTTTATATTGATAAATTATGGCTCCTCTGTAATATATTTTGAAAATCAGTCACCAAATATGGAAACTAGAGATTGTAAGCTTTCAAATGATATATAGTTTGTCAATATTATTTAAGGTATTTACTAAGATATTATTGTTTTAAAAATATAAAGGCAATCATCCCACCTGTGGGACGGCGACAGTTAAGTGGTGAGATCACTGAACTTAAATATACAAGTTTGATAAAAATCATCATTCAAGAAGAAAATTTCAAATGGCATTTAGAGGCTTTTGCATCTGAACTCTTCATATATATATATATATAAATATATATATATATATATATATAAAACAAATTGATCACCTAAACGGTGATGCTGATAATCTCAACGTGCTCAAAAAATAAATGTGTCTATTGCTAAAAAAAATCTAATTATGATATTAGGGCTGTGAAAAGATTAATGAAATAATGACTATTGTAACGCTTGACGTAAAGCAAGTCGAATTTGTAGTTTTCTTATGTCTCATTAGAACTACAGAACCACGACCCGATCTGGCAATCAGATATCGGTGCCTATCACCCTGTTACGACTCGATGAACCACTGAAACGGTTTTGGGAACATTATTTTAAGGTAAAAAAATCGTACAAATGGCGCAACCAAACAAAGGAAAGTCTGCACCTCCTCGTATTCTTCCAAGTTGCCTTAATAATAGTAGCAAGTTTAGTAAGTATCTCTGGCCAAACTATTTAAAAATGGCAGGGATATTCTGGATACTCCATCTGGCGCGTGCAATGACCACGCAGTGAATGGTGACGATTCTCTCTGACCAATCAGCAGTCGGCAAACTCGGCATTGTTTTCACGTCACATTTTAGTACCGGCTCAGCTCGCTCAGAACCTCAGTGGAGGTGATACAAAGAAATTTACCCGGTACAGGTACAACTTTTACACAGTGGAAAACCAAACAAAGGCGAGGCGAGTCGAGTTGGTACTGTGTAGTGGAAAAGCGTCATTAATGTTAAAATTAGGGGTGTAACGGTACATGTATTCGTATTGAACCGTTTCGGTTCGAGGCTTCCGGTTCGGTACGCATACAAACCAAACGATTGCTTGGACCATTTTTCTTGCCAGCAAAATTCGTGCTGACGCGGCCAACACAACGTTGCGCAACATCAAATGGCAAGGGTAATGAAAGCAGAACGAAACTGCGCTCCTCGTTATGTGCTTCACGGATCGTTTATCCGTTCGGACCAGCAACATCTGTGCAGCGAGAGCCGATCTCGATCAAGCAACACTGTTACCACACCGCACTAAGAGATCCGGTAAAGAAAACATTTGAATTCGCCACTGAGGTAATAACATCGCTGCGAGATCTAGTGAGATGCATTCACATTGATCTCTATTAGATCAAACAGCGCTGTCGTGGAAACCAGGAGAAACATTGTGCCGTGAATGAACTATACTTTACGTCCACAGACCAGCAACATTCACCATGGATTTAATATAGTAACACTAACTGGAACCAGTTTGGCTGGAATGGTGAAATGCTTTCAAGTACTTCACACATCTTTTTCCAGCACTTCAAAATTCAATATTATATAAATAAATATATATTTAAATGTTATTTTTAATGTGATGACCAAAACATTATTTGTTCATCCTTCAAAGATGACCCCTATTTATAAACCTGAAAGTTTCAAGATCTAGGAAAACTCACACTTATTTAAAAATATTTTTTCTTTAAACAAATAGGAAATTTCTCTGGCATTTCTTTCTTTTTGCTGTATCGAAAACGTACCGAACCGTGACTTTAAAACCGAGGTACGTACCGAACCGTGATTTTTGTGTACCGTTACACCCCTAGTTAAAATGTAGTAGTTTTCCCCAAATGCAGTGCGGAGGAGATGCTCACCTCAGCGTGGGCATGTTGGGCTGGTTTTGGAGATGCTCCTGCCAGTGATGCTGCATGCAGAAACAGCGCACGCCCTGAACACAGCAGGAGCCCATGTGGGCACTCTGGAAGAGCGCGAGGTCCTGCGGGGTCCCGTTACAGCACACGGCAGGCCGAGGCGAGCAGTACACGCAACACGCCGGAGGCAGGGAGTTGGGCAACAGAACGGCCAACCTCGGAGAATCATGCGACGAGGAGCTCGGCGAAGACGGAAGTGCGCTTCCGTTGGCTTTGAGTCCGCCGTTCTGGCTCGACCGGGTCTGGTCATCGGGATGCGTGGACACTCCCTGGTCCCGGTCCTGGTCTTCACTGACATTAGCGGCGGGGAAACCTGTGGCGGATCCGCCGTTGCTGAGGGGCCGGAGGTCGGAGGTCATGATCCTTCCTGATCCGGACTTAATCTGCAGATAAACACACAATCATGGTCACTCATGTACAGATGAACACTATAACCACTAAAAATCCATCAGTAGACTTAACTTAAAAAAATTGAGGAAACTCGTTGTCGTTGCCTTAAAATTAAGTAAGTAAACGTCATGCTTAATTAAAAAATGAAGTGATGTGGAATTGTCAATTTCACATAACTTATTTTTTTTCAATTAAGCATTATGTCTATTTGCTTAATATTAAGGCAACGGGTTTACATTTTTTTAAGTAAGTGAACTGAACACTTTTCAGTGTAACTAACTACCCCTTTAGGTCATTGAATAAGTGTGGAAACCAGCGTTATTTTAGTAGCACTGAGACAGTTTTGAAGTTACATTTTTAATTTTAGATTTTTTTTTTTTTAGTTTTAGAATTTTTATTAGTTTTTTTTAATGTCTTTAGCTTTTATTCATTTTTAATTTTATTATTTATTATTCATCATTCAATTTCTTTAAATATTCACATGATGAGTGAATCATTAGTTACCAATAACTCAGACTCAGAGTCAGTTGTTCACAAATCTTTTTGACATTTTATATTTTAGCGCATTAAACTAAATAAAAATGAGAAATGTTGCCTTGAAAATATTAAAATATTTGTACGTTTTTTTCCAAATAATTTGAGTTCAAATTTATTTTATTTCAATATTTTTTTTTTATTAATTTGATTTATGGTTTTATGATTTTTAACTATAATAACGCTTGTAAAAAAAAAAAAAAACATAAGAAATATAATTAGTTATTAACTCATCATCATTCCAGCACCTTTATTATTTACATAATGAGTGAATCATTAGATTGATTTAAACCAATAACTCAGGAGTTCGAGACCGAATCATTAAAAAGAACCGACTCAAGAGTCATTTTTGACAGCCTTGATTCTGAAAATATTTTGCTCATTTATTTTTTATTTATTCTTCATTAAAAAGTTTTACCAAAACCAACAAACTCCAAGATTAAAATAAATAAGTAAATAAATAATAATAATAATAGTTTTTGCAAATAATGCAAATTAGAACATGCATTATTTATATGTTATTAAATAATTATTCTATTAACATGCTTTATGCTATTAAAAAAAAGGAACAATTGACATGCAGTTTCTACAGGAGGGTTTAAGGGTATTTCTATTAATTTTCTCTATGAAGAAGCTAAATGGGATTCGCAGTTCCAGTACACTGTGGTTTGTTATTATAACTGAATCTCAGGAAGAAAAAAAAGAGCCACTTCAGACAGCAAACCGGTTCTCGGTTACCAACACTAGGGGAATATCAGGAAGAATGGCTTTGTGAACAAAGTGAATTTCAAAGGCGCTGTCTGATTGAAAAGAACAGGTTCAAACACATTGGACAGACAGCAGAGTCGTCTACGTTTCATGGCATGCTTGAATTTCAGCCCCCATGGCCAGGAAACTGTTGCAGAGGAATGACACGGGCCGATATTAAATGTTGCATTGGATGTTTTAAAGTTCACGCCATGCACATCGCAGTAAAATAAGACCCAAGCGTATTAACTCAGGTAAACGACGCACAGTTGTGATACTGGAACTTTGCCCAGACACACACACTGACGCCATGGTCAGTGCTTTCTAGTGAAGTAAATCACCCACGTTCTTGCGTGACAGGTGGAGACCTGCAAGACTCCATCGGAAACTGAAGATAGTCTCAAACCTCAGGGCGAAACATTGCATGAAGCATCCAAAATAAGTGCATGAAAGATCTCATTTGATGCAGTGTGGTGAGCAGGTTTCCCCTCTCTGACGGCCCTGTGTGTATGTGCTGTAAACACAGCGTCCGAAATACCTTCTCACACCAACAAATCTGGTTGTGTTCGCAGTTGAACCGTATCCATTTAAAAAGCAGGCAGATAGAGAGAGCTTTCTGAGAAGGGAAACCCATGGGAGGCAAACACACGCAGCACTATGAACGCTCAGAGTCATAATATTTAAAAATCTTTTTGGTCCAGGTACTTATCCTACAAGCTGCCTAAACGTAAAATAACACCATGTTCACTGTGCAAATTAAATATAGGTTCATCTTTGTCAGTTTATTTAACATTAATGCGCAGAAAGAAATATTAGGCTGCTGTCACTTTAAGACCGAATGCAAATGTTATGTTTTAGGCTTATGTTCAAAACACTCACGTTTAAGCCACTGCATTAATTTAGTCTGGTTATGTGTACTACTGAGAATAGCACATGTTGTCC
The DNA here is from genome assembly GCF_016745375.1 of Pimephales promelas. Next base: position 2,293,576 of record NW_024121377.1, on the reverse strand, counting down.
CTGAGCTGAGATGTGTCCGTTCAAGCGCAAGTAAACGCGAAAGACGAATAAATTCTGTATTCGAGCGCTGTCTAAAACACGCCTCTCTCTCGATTTTCGCCACTACTTGTGCGTTTAAAATCGTTCGAATGTGTAAACTGAAGTCAAAACACTTCCAATTGATAAACTTTCACTCTATGATGGATAAATTTAGCAGTTAATCCGCGAATCAAATGCGTGTCAAATCATGTGATCATGGATCAACTGCGATCCATTCCATCCCTAATAATAAATGAACACAATTAATATCACCCTATTGTTACCACCACAGAATAAAACATTTTAAAAGACAATTTGTGACTTTTTAACTCACAATTCTCACTTCAATCAAAAATATTACATATTGTGCCTTAAAGTCGCACTTATGAGTGTGTATGAATGCCACTGCATTAAATAATAAATGATCTGAATCTAAATCAGTTTCCATCGGGAAGTCTCCCTGACTTTAGTGGATGAAGTCGGATCTCCTCAAGTTCACACAGGTGAGGAAGCACAGCTGTAATTCATCATTAACTAGCAACAAAGCGACACAAAACTGTTTGTCTTCATTTTCAACAATTGATGTATTGTTTTTCAATCCAAATTATACAACTATATGTGTATGTGATATCATTCTTAAAAAAAATATTTAATAGCCTACAGTACCAAGCAAAAGTTTGGAAACATTACTATTTTTAATGTTTTTTTAAGTTAGTCAAGCCTGCATTTATTTGATCAAAAATACAGAAAATTTAATATTGGCAAAAAATGATTACAATTTAACAATGGTTTTGTAATTTTAATAGACTTTTTAAAATAGAACATATTTCTGTGATCAAAGCAAAATTTTCTGCATTATTACTCCAGTCTTCAGTGTCACATGATCCTTCAGAAATCACTCTAATATGCTGATTTATTATCAATGTTGAAAACAGTTGAGATGTATTTTTTATAACCTGTGATTGTTATGATGAATGTTGATGAATAAAAAGTAAAAAGACAGCATAGAAATATTTTGCAACATTATAAAGAACCAAAACGTTCAAGAAATGTTTTTTTTTAAAGAAATTAATAATTTTATTCACAAAGGGTGTGTTAAATTGATAAAAGGTGATAGTAAAGATTTTTATATTGTTAAAAAAGATTGTATTTTGAATAAATGCTGTTCTTTAAAACATTTATTTATCTATGAATCGTGAAAAAAGTATCACAGGTTCCAAAGAAATATTAAGCAGCACAACTATTACTAACACTGATATTAACCAGGTATCAAATAAGCATATGATTTCTGAAGGATCATGTGACACTAATGATGCTGAAAATTCAGCTTTGATCACAATATTACTGTTTTTCTGTATTTTGATCACATAAACGCAAGCTTGATGAGCATAAGAGACTTATAAACTTTACATTAAAAATAGTAATGTTTCAAAACTTTTGACTGGTACTGTAACTTACTGTATAGGCTAACTGCACCATGACGACCAACATTGAATAAGCACAACAAAAAAAGTCATACTGAACCACTCTTTTTACATAATTGGCAGGATAAGAGCAGGACAAGCAGAAACCTGAAAAAACCCATTCTTTCAGTCCTTTAATTAAACTAAAAGACAGTAATTAATAGAAGATCCCAACACAACTGCATGAAGAGGCTAAAGGAAAAAAAGATAGATAGATAGATAGATAGATAGATAGATAGATAGATAGATAGATAGATAGATAGATAGATAGATAGATAGATAGACAGTCATAACGGTTACACAAAAATAAAAGACAAATTTCTAGTCACTTACAGTTAGGACAGATTCCAGGTTTCCATTACTTTCACACTCAAAACTGATTTAAAAGAGCCTTTTGGTGAGACAGGCTTAGATTTACTCATATATTATGCTCAGATATCTTTATCTTCTGCTCAAGCGCCAAATGTGTCTCCAAACCGCGTTATTTACTTCTGGACTCGACAAACTTTTGCGCCACAAACATCCAAACAAACGGCGTCCGTAAACTCCGTAAACAAACGTGAACTCCGCTTTATAAGTGCCGTTTTATGAGCGGACACAGAGTCATAGTCCTCAATCACAATAAAACGCGGTAATCCTTTCGAAAGGAGTAAGTTATATCACACGTTTGCCGAGAACAACGGAGCGTATTCAAACACTCCATCTACGCGTCGCGACACAAACAAACTACAACGCGCGCGTCCGTCCATAGAGCCAACAGCGCGAGCGACGGAGTCCCTGACGTCATCGGTTCGCTGACCAACCAGAGCGCTCTCATTATAATCATGGACGAGCTGCATTGATTATAATAAAGCGTTCTAGTATAGTCGCACACCTCAGTAAATGTGACACACGAGGCAAAAATCTGTACCATGGACATTTTCCTTTCTAGCTTCAAATGAATCTCCAACACAGATCTCCATTTGTTTCACTGACACATTACAGGTGATGTAGCCTGTAACACAGCAGCTTACAACAAATGAAATTATTTAATATTATGATAAATATTTGGATCGTTGCTGTTTTAAATTGACAGGATGTGAGTGGTGATTTATAGGAGATGGATTTTCTGAAACTGATGTTTCCAAGACACGCCTGAAAAGTTCACAAAAGATGCATATCTACGATTTCATTTATTTACAATATTTCACATCCCCCAGTTTATGATTGATGGATAGATGGATGGATAGATAGATGGATAGACAGATGCACGAACGGATGGATGGACGAATGGATGGATGGATGGATGGGTAGATGGTTGGATGGATGGACGGACGGACAGATGGATAAATAGATGGATGGATGGACGGATGGATGGATGGACAGACAGATAGATGGATAGACAGTTAGATGGATGGATGGATAGACAGATGGATGGACAGACAGATAGATGGATGGACGGACAGATGGATGGATGGACGGACAGATGGATGGATGGACGGACAGATGGATGAACTGATGGACAGATGGATGGACAGATGGATAGATAGATGGATGGAATGGATGGATGGACAGACAGATAGATGGACGCATGGATGGAAGGACTGATGGATAGACAGTTGGATGGATGGAGAGACAGATGGATAGATGGATGGATGATGAATGGATGGACAGATGGATGGATGGAGAGACAGATGAATGGATGGATGGATGGATAGATGGACGCATGGATGGAAGGACAGATGGATAGATGGTTGGATTGATGGATGATGGATGGATAGACAGATGGATGGATGGATGGATGGATGGATGGATGGATGGATGGACGGATGGATGGATGGATGGGTAGATGGTTGGATGGATGGACGGACGGACAGATGGATAAATAGATGGATGGATGGATGGATGGATGGACAGATGGATGGATGGATGGACAGACAGATAGATGGATAGACAGTTAGATGGATGAATGATGGATGGATAGACAGATGGATGGACAGACAGATGGATGGATGGACGGACAGATAGATGAATTGATGGACAGATGGATGGACAGATGGATAGATAGATGGATGGATGGATGGACAGACAGATAGATGGACGCATGGATGGAAAGACTGCTGGATAGACAGTTGGATGGATGGATGGATGGATGGACGGATGGATGGATGGATGGGTAGATGGTTGGATGGATGGACGGACGGACGGACAGATGGATAAATAGATGGATGGATGGATGGATGGATGGATGGATGGACAGATGGATGGATGGATGGACAGACAGATAGATGGATAGACAGTTAGATGGATGAATGATGGATGGATAGACAGATGGATGGACGGACAGATGGATGGATGGACGGACAGATAGATGAATTGATGGACAGATGGATGGACAGATGGATAGATAGATGGATGGATGGATGGACAGACAGATAGATGGACGCATGGATGGAAGGACTGCTGGATAGACAGTTGGATGGATGGATGATGGATGGATGGATGGATGGATGGAGAGACAGATGGATAGATGGATGGATGGATGGATGGATAGATGGACGCATGGATGGAAGGACAGATGGATAGACAGTTGGATTGATGGACGATGGATGGATAGACAGATGGATGGATGGATGGACAGACAGATAGATGGATAGATGGAATGACAGTTAGATGGATGGATGATGGACGGACAGATGGATGGACGGACGGACAGATGGATGAATTGAAGGACAGATGGATAGATAGATGGATGGATGGACAGACAGACAGATGGACAGATGGATGGACAGACAGATAGATGGACGCATGGATGGAAGGACAGATGAATAGACAGTTGGATGGATGGATGATGGATGGATGGATGGACAGATTGATGGATGGATGGATGGACAGACAGATGGAGAGATGGCTGGACAGACTGATGGATGGATGGATAGATGAAAGGACTGATGAACAGACAGATGGATGAAAGAACGAACAAAAAGATATGTGGATGGACGGATGGATAAACGGACAGACAGATGAAGAGAAACAGGGCGCCACACATGTTCATGCTCAGCTGCGGGACTATGAGGGTCTGAGTGAAGATGCTCCACTGAAATAACACCAGCAGCTGAGCTTCAAAGAGAAGAGGGCACTGTAACTGGATCAACCATAATCAAAGCGCTCCGGGACAAGCCTCAATCGATCGCCAGCAGTTCATCAAAGCTGACAAGGTCAGCCAACAACACAGCGGGAGAGAAGAAAAAAAGAAGGGAAGAGAAAAGAAAATCACGGAAGGCTGAGGGTCACAGAGGAAGGGTGTGTTATGTTGTTGTCTGAGCCCTGGATACTACCTTCTATTTCAAAATGCAAAACAATAACAGCTTAAAGTCTGTTTAAATTGAAAGTTAGCAGGAAAGTGGAAATTATAACTTTTTTCAAAAAAGATATACACCAATAATCAGTGAGAATCAAGTCTTTCTAGGTATCAAAAATGCAAAAGCAGTTCCACAAACTTTAAAGAGCAACAAAGCAATATTAATTGTTTAAATTTATTTTTTTTAAAAGACAAAATGTGAAAGTTGAGACTGTTTCATATCAAACGTAACCTTTTCTGGTGTGGCGTGAGAGAGGCGTGGCTTGTTGGACGTAGCAACAGTAACTAAAGGGGGCGGGTCTTTTTGCGAATGGTCAATCGACTAAAAGTTTAGGAGTCAAAATCGCATAATCTGGCTCAGTGACTATCGTAATTATCGTAACTGAACCATACATAAAGGGTTTGAGTGATGTTTGGGACCCCTGTACATGCTCACTCCTAATCTGCAACTCTCAATGAGTTTCTCTGTGAATTTTCATGTCTCTGAGGTTTATCCGAAACTCTAGGGGACCAAAATCTCTCCGACGCCTCTCTGAAGGGGACGGGCGAGTCCTGGCTGGTTCCTCGGGCCCTCTGAGTCCCACATGTGTTTTACTGCGCTGGAGAAAGATCAATACATGCTGACCAAATTATGGAGCAGATCAAAGCAGAACAGTCGGGAACTCTTGAGGACTTGAGTAAATATTTAGACATCTAATAAGAAAAGTATATTGACAGTAGCGTTTAATTTACTCAAAGCATTTGTATTAATCTTTAGTGCATCCAGCGGCTGGCGCAAATTAATTCATATGCAGCCTTTTATTCTATGCTACAAAAATGTAGATCCATAAAAGCAGGGAGGGATGGGACTTTTGGCTGGAATTGAAATATAGGAGTGTGTTCCTGATTTACATTCCTCATACAAGTGTTGCCTAACGGCTCTCAGGTGCGAACGAGAGCAACAACCCTGTCCTGTGTGTGACAAATGATCATTTAGTTATGCTACATTTTGTGCAATATGGATAGATGGATATATAGATAGATAAACAGAAAGATAGAAAGAACAAGATAGAACAATGGAACAATACAAAGAATGATAGATAGATAGATAGACAGACAGACAGATAGATAGATAGATAAACTGATAGATAGATAGATAGATAGATAGATAGACACACTGATAGATAGATAGATAGATAGATAGATAGATAGATAGATAGATAGATAGATAGATAGAAACATAGATAGAAACATAGATAGAACGACAGATAGATAGATAGACAGACAGACAGATAGATAAACAAACTGATAGATAGATAGATAGATAGATAGATAGATAGATAGATAGATAGATAGTCTGTCTATCTATCTATCTATCTATCTATCTATCTATCTATCTATCTATCTATCTGACAGACAGACAGAAAGACAGATAGATAGATACATAGATAGACAGACAGATAGATAGATAGACAAACTGATAGATAGATAGATAGATAGATAGAGAGTCTGTCTATATATCTATCTATCTGACAGACAGACAGACAAACAGACAGACAGACAGATAGATAGAACGACAGATAGATAGACAGACAGACAGACAGATAGATAGATAGATAGATAGATAGATAGATAGATAGATAGATAGATAGATAGATAGATAGATAGATAGATAGACAAACTGATAGATAGATCGATAGATAGTCTGTCTATCTATCTATCTATCTGACAGACAGACAGAAAGACAGATAGATAGATAGATAGATAGATAGATAGATAGATAGATAGATAGATAGATAGATAGATAGATAGATAGAATGACAGATAGATAGACAGACAGACAGACAGACAGACAGACAGACAGACAGACAGACAGACAGATAGATAGATAGATAGATAGATAGATAGATAGATAGATAGAATGACAGATAGATAGATAGACAGACAGACAGACAGATAGATAGATAGATAGATAGATAGATAGAACGACAGATAGATAGATAGACAGACAGACAGACAGATGGATAGATAAAACGACAGACAGGCAGACAGACGGATAGACAAAATGATAGATAGATAGACAGACAGATAGAATGATAGATAGACAGCCAGACAGATAGATATATAGATAGGACGACAGACAGATGACAGACAGACAAGACAGACAGACAGACAGACAGATAGATAGATAGATAGATAGACAGACAGAGAGATAAAAAGATGGATGGATAGATAGATAAATAGACAGACAGACAGACAGACAGACAGACAGATAGATAGATAGTCAAGTCAAGTCAAGTCACATTTATTTATATAGCGCTTTTCACAATACAGATTGTATCAAAGCAGCTTCACAGTGATAACATGTAAGTAGCACAACACAGATCAACAACATTGCTAAACACTAAATAAATAATAGATAGATAGATAGATAGATAGACAGACAGACAGACAGACAGACAGACAGACAGACAGACAGACAGACAGACAGATAGATAGATAGATAGATAGATAGATAGATAGATAGATAGATAGATAGATAGATAGATAGATAGATAAAATGATAGATAGACAGACAGATAGAATGATAGACAGACAGCCAGACAGATAGATGTATAGATAGAAAGACAGACAGACAGATAGACAGGCCGATAGATAGACAGAGAGATAGACAGGCTGATAGATTGACAGACAGACAGGACGACAGATAGATAGATAGATAGATAGATAGATAGATAGATAGATAGATAGATAGATAGATAGATAGATAGATAGATAGATAGATAGATAGATAGATAGATAGATAGATAAAATGATAGATAGACAGACAGACAGACAGATAGATAGATAGACAGACAGACAGACAGACAGACAGACAGATAGACAGATAGATAGATGTCCAGTTTGATCATGTTCCCTACAAAAGTGTCCAGCTTGACAGACAGACAGACAGACTGATGGAGAGACAGACAGACAGACAGACAGAAAGGCAGACAGACAGACTGATAGAGAGACAGACGAGAGATCAGCGTTTGTTCGGCTCTTCCTTTGATGAACGTCCCAAACGCTGCGCCGGCCATCGAGTCCGTCTGAGATCTGGCAGCGGATCAGCAAATAGCGAGGAGGAGGAGGAGTGCGTCTGTCACACACAGTCTTCTGGACTTACACACACTTTTTGGAGTGTGGATGTGAAATATCTCGGGGGGCCTCAGATTCCAGAGCGAGGAGGATCAGGGGCCAGAAGGATTCTGACATGATGTCTCAAGGCCAAAATGAAGAGAAACAGCAGTCTGACTGTATTAGCAGGAGCTTTATGTCAACATTTAGACTAAGAATACACTTTTCTACCTCAATATCAAACTCAATCCAATTTTAAACTAAATCAATTATTTTCCCCTAAAAAGAATCTTTCGGGTTGCAAAACAAGTTCAATTCTATCGATATTTCTATCAACGCTTTTGAAAGAAGTCTCGTCTGCTCACCAAGGCTGCATTTATTTGATCAAAAATACAGTTAAACACAGTAAAATTGGGAAATATTGCGAATATATTGTAAACTGTAATTTATTACTCCAGTCTTCAGTGTCACATGATCCTTCAGAAATCACTCTAATAAAATGATTTGCTGCTCAAGAAACATTTCTGATTATTATTAATGTTGAAAACAGTTGTGCTGCTTCATACGTATGTTGAAACTCTCTCATATGGACCTTGAGCCGTTTGGTCCCCATTGAAGTCCATTATATGGAGAAAATGCTGGAATGTTTTCATCAAAAACCTTAATTTCTTTTCGACTGAAGAAAGAAAGACATGGACATCTTGGATGACATTGGGGTGAGTAAATTATCAGCGAAATTATTTTTCAAAAGTGAACTACTCCTTTAAGGCAGTTCTGAAGACAAAACCGATACTAGCAAGTGTTGCTAATAAAGTGGCGACGGTGACGGTGAGTGTGTCATGGCCATTTAAAACTGCTAAACCTTTACAAATACAAGGACTTCTTCAATTAAAAGGATTTGCATAAATAATGAAGTAGTCCCTAAATGGACAAATTAGACACGCACACACACACAAAAAAATTCTACACATCAATTTGTCGTTTTAGGGACGACTTTAGCCTTAAAAACCAATATCACACGGTGTTAATAAAGCTGATTCCACACAGCGGAATTCAATCATAAATCCCTAACTGAAACTTTTGTGAAAGCCTACCCCACGCAAAAAAAAAGCTCTTAAAAAATTACGAGTACATTTGTGATAAATGACCACAAAACACAAAAATATTATAAGTGCATAATAAATTTCAGCTGTTGCCACACGGTTACACCCGCAACCCTGCAGCCTGGACTGTGTCTCGCTCCGCTCTCATGCCAACACAAACCGAATCACCTCACCCTGCATGATTTCACTCAGCGGCTCCAGGAAACTGTGTGTGTGTGTGTGTGTGCTGGGTCTGATTTTAATGAACAGGCCCGTACTAACAGCGCTCGGCTGGGGAAAGACTGCTGGCTTCATGCCTGTGTCATGTTTCCATTGAGAATCGGGAACCAACACCTGCTGGCCACATTAAAAATGAGAAAATAACACAACAACACACACACACACACACAGTTCTGCATCTCACACAAACCCTTCATTGCCTCTGTGCTGAGTTTAACATCGCTGAAGTTATTTCAAGATTTTAACCCATATTTGCATTGCATTTGAATCGTTGCATAATTACTAAGTTGCAGTAAAAACAGTAAAAAACTATTTAAAATAAGAGTTTTCTATCAAAATATACTGTAAAAAATGATCGTGATTTTAATGGTAAAAAACTGTAAAAATGCTACAGTGAAAAACTGTTAATTGGTTAACAGAACCTTTCCGTACTATATACGGTAAATAACTGTGATAGATGTAATGGTAAATTACAGTAAAATACCGTTAAATTTACAGTTTTTGAAAGTGAAAAAGAACAACTTGTTGTATAATTTACAGTGAAAAAACGTAAATTGACATTCCCACAATTCCCTGCGTGACACTCCACTTGATGTATTTTTGTTGAAATAAGTTGTTTCTTCATAATTTGCTTAGTCTTTTTTTCTAATCAGTTAGGTGCATTAGGGTTTTATGTGACATTTAATGTTGTTAAATTAATGTTTATTACCTTTTTAAAATTTCATGTGTGTTGCCATGATGGTGTTTAATGTTTTAATGAATGACACTGTGCCACTTGTATATATTAATATAAAGTTTCTTATGGAAGAACTACATTAGGGCTGTCAAACGATTAATCGCGATTAATCGCATCCAAAATAAAAGTTTGTGTTTACATAATATATGTGGGTGCACTGTGTATAATTATTTTGTATATATACAAATACACACTCATGCATGTATATTTAAGAAAAAATATTATTTATAGATAAAATATTTATATTGATATATAATATAAATTATATATAAATCTATATACAGTATATACATGAAAATATTTCTGAAATATATAGAAGCATGTGTGTGTATTTATATAAATAAAATAATTATACACAGTGCACCCACATACAGTTTATTATGTAAACACAGACTTTTATTTTGGATGCGATTAATCACGATTAATCGTTTGACAGCCCTAAACTACATGTGATGAGCTTCCATCATGTGACTCTCATTACTTCTGTGATTGCTGGATGTCAGTTTATTACAATGGTCCAAAACAGAAATTAACACTTCAATTGGTCAATGATTTTACATTATATCAGATAATGAAATACGGTTTCTTTCTGTAAATTTTAAGTTAAGTCTGTAAAACCTTGTTACCGTAAAATTTTATACGGTAAATTTCTGGCAACCACAGCTGCCGGTATTTTACCGTAAATTGAACACATTTTTTTATGTTAAAATTAGTGCTGGGGATTAATCGCATCCAAAATAAAAATTTGTATGTACATTTCTGTATAATTAATTTAATTTTATAATTTATTTATCATTTTAATTTTTCTTAAATATAAAAATTAAGCTGAATGTTCAGCATCATTAAGTCTTCAGTGTCACATGATCCTTCAGAAATCACCCTAATATGCTGATTTGCTGCTCAAGAAACATTTATGATTATTATCAATGTTGAAAACAGTCATATTTCTGTGAAAACCAGCATAAATTTTGTTTTTCATGATTCTTTGATGAATAGAAAGGTCAAAACAACAGCATTTATTTAAAATAGAAAACCTTATCATTACAAATGTCACTCTTGATTAATTTAAAGTATGCTTGATGATTAAAAGTATTAATTTCTTTTAAAAAATGACCCTTAACATTTGAAACGGTAGTGTCAGACGCCGATGTTCTCGATTCTCTTTTTAATAACAGTGTGTTTTAATCTATTGCTGATAGTATAGTGTTTCATAATCCTCACTTTCCTGTTCCAAGAGTCACCCTTAAACAACAGTCCTTCTGGGGGGAAAGAAGATTAAAATGAGATTTATTATCGCATATTTGTTATCGCTTCCAAGCATGCTGACAATGCAAAACACACACACACACACACACACACACACACACCAGTGGGCGGCAGGATATTGAACAATGAATTGTTGCAGGATTTCCCTTGAAACTATTTTCACAAATGATTCAAGAAATGGCATTGAATTAGACTTCTTGAATATGAATATGGTATATCTTTTATACAAATGTTGAAGCAGAAAGATTGATAGAGTATTTTCTTGTAAAAACAAACTAATCGTTGCTTTATTTACAACATCAGGAAAAAAAAATTACAATCAAGAAGGGGAAGTCAGATCTCCGAAATATATCAGGCGACATTGTCCGCATTTGTGGACGCCAATATACGTGTGTGAACGGGCCTTTGATTCATAAATGCACAATATTAAAAGAAAAGTCACATTATGGAAGTAAAATGGGTTAAATTAAAGCGTAGCATCAGGGTACCAGCACACACACACACACACACACGAGCAGGCCGAATGATGAATGTGTGCTTTGACAAACGTGTCCTATAAATACAAACATGTGTGCACTCTTGTCTGTCACACTCATGAGTGTGTGTCGTTGTTTCAATATTTAAAACACACAAGTCTGATTTTCTGACGTGTTTGGAGGGTTCCCAGGGTCTTGCCTTCACTTCCTCCTCTATTTAACGACAAATAAATGTAAGAAAGGTGATACCGAGGCAGGAGAACGACACGCTCGTACAGTAATAGAGGCTAGGAAATGGGAAATCCGGATGTGTATGAATGTGCAACGCTGGGTAATTCAAAAGAACAGATCAGGTGTCAGTACAGGACAAAACGGACAGCTGCCCTCATAGCGGAAATCACACTAAATAAAAGTTGTGTTATCTATAGGCTATACACTGTTATACTATGTTGTCTCGCTTTCTGCGTAGAGCTGCATAATTCTGGATAAATTTTTCAAACAGAGGTCGTGATTTTCGCGCAACTCTGGACAACTAAACCAAAAAAAATAACATTAACGTAGAACTTACTATAAGTTTGGATAAAATGTTAATGTGTTAAAAAGGTACATATTTAATTTATTTTAATCATTCGTTTTTTTAAATGGATTGAATGAATGATCCAATGATTCAGCGTTTTTTAACGAGTCTTTTGAATAAATGATTCAGTGATAAACACATTTTTAGCAGTCGCTTGTCGCCACCTACTGGTGTAACGATGTAATGACAATCTGTATGCCAATAAGTGGCAAGTTATTTTCAAAAAGGTGATTTACTCTATTTAAATCGCTACCGTTGACATCGGTGTTTATCCGAACTATAAACCTTTATCTTAGTACTTCTGTGATCATTTGAATTATTGTAAGACAGAAATTTATATTAATATTGTCTTTATTTTATATGGGACAATGAACGTACAACCAAAGTTGAACATATACGCCGGATTTAGCACAATTCTAATTTCCATCCGTGGTCCCAAACATAGACAAACACAAACAAAATAAAGATACTATGTGATTGAAAAGACTGTAGGACCTATGACAATAGAAAGAGGTGAATCGTTGTCGGATTAAGATCGCTTGTGTTTGAAACTTATGGAGGCGTATTGCATACACTTAAAGAAAAAAAAATCTACTCTGTTTTTCTGAATTAACGAGTTAATTTTTAATGGAATTTTTTTTTTGCTCTGTTTTTCTGAATTAATGAGTTAATTTTCCATGGATTTTTTTTTTTTTGCTCTGTTTTTCTGAATTAACGAGTTAATTTTTCATGAGAAAAAAAAATATTTTGCTCTGTTTTTCTGAATAAATGAGTTAATTTTTCATGAGAAAAAAAAATATTTTGCTTTGTTTTTCTGAATTAATGAGTTAATTTTTCATGGATTTTTTTTTTTTTTGCTCTGTTTTTCTGAATTAACGAGTTAATTCAGAAAAAACAGAGCAAAAACTTTTTTTCTCACGAAAAATTAACTCATTAATTCAGAAAAACAGAGAAAAAATATTTTCTCATAAAAAATTAACTCATTAATTCAGAAAAACAGAGCAAAAAAAAAAAAATCCATGAAAAATTAACTCGTTAATTCAGAAAAACAGAGCAAAAAAAATGTTCTCATGAAAAATTAACTCATTAATTCAGAAAAACAGAGAAAAAAAATTTTCTCATGAAAAATTAACTCATTAATTCAGAAAAACAGAGCATTTTTTTTTCTCATGAAAATTTAACTCATTAATTCAGAAAAACAGAGTAGATTTTTTTTCTTCAAGTAAATGCAATACGCCTCCGTAGATCGGAGTACAATACGCCTCCGATCTTGTAATGATTATTCATGCAGCTGTAATTGTGAGTATATAGTCCATCTTAAATCTTCCTCTCTGTTTGTATGAACAGACGAAGGTCCTTCCAAAACACTAATTTTCACAATAATCAGGGTGTGTGTAGTGCTTTTGGCAGCTAAATATTGATATCCGAGACCCTAAACCCGAGAAACACATACGCTCTCTTGCCATACTTGGATTTATGAGGTGATTATACAAGTGTGTGCGAGAAGATCGCTGAACTGAACTTGCCGTAAAAATGACTAGTCGACAACAACACGTTCTCCACCCTGAACCTGCGATTAATCCTTCATCTGCTAAATGAGCTCAAAATACATTAACATCCATGACATCAGGAGCCGATCTGACAGGAGCAAACCTCAGCGGACGATCAGTGACACTTTCCCAGGAAGAAAAACTACAACTGTGAAGTTGAAAAATAGGAAAAATCCTGACTGAATTTCCAGAACTCAACGAATCTTAGGCGAACTCTCTGTGTGGTGTGAGAAAACTCGTAGGACACTGTGTCTGCATTCACAATCACATCAAGAAGGGGAAAAACTATATGTGACAAAAGAAGCATGTCTGAATTCACAGTTTAGAGGGTAACGGACGATATATGATCACTTTTAATGTTATTGTTATCGGCCCGATAAGAAAATTTGACCGACATATTAAAGCTGATAAATGTATTATTTCCTTCAGCTGAGACGCTTCAGACGCACCCAATCTTCTCATGACAGAAACAAGATATTAAAGAAGAAAACGAAGGGTGGGACTGTTTATTAGGGCTGTCAAACGATTAATCGCATCCAAAATAAAAGTTTGTGTTTACATAATATAAGTGGGTGCACTGTGTATAATTATTTAAACGATTATAAAAAGCGATTAATCGGTTGACAGCCCTACTGTTTATCCATTAGGAATTGATTGAATTGAGAGAAAAGTCATTTCAGAAAAGAGGGTTGAGTTTATAGATAAATTAACATTTTATTACTTCGAATAATGTGAACTGATGAAATAAGGATAGAAATATTGCATGAAGTAATACCGTTTTATCATTTATGCAGAATTCATTCAAAATTAATCTGTCTTGTATGTATATTTTTCAGTACTCGCTTAAAAATAAAGGCTCTAATTTATATATTTATAATCTAATATATATATAAAGGCTCTCTAATATATATAAAGGCTATATATATATATATATATACACACACAGGTGGAACTCGAAAAAATTAGAAAATTGTGCAAAAGTTAATTTATTTCAGAAATTCAAAAACATTCTAATTTTAATTTTTTTTTTTAATTTTGAATTTGGGGTTTTCATAAGCTGTAAGCCATAATCAATAAAGGCTTGAAATATCTCATTTTGTATGTAATGAGTCTATATAATGTATTAGTTTCACCACTGAAATAAATTAACTTTTGCACAATATTCAAATTTTTTTATTTCCATATATATATATATATATATATATATATAGTATTTATAAAAATAAATTGTTAGTTTTAGTTTAATTTAGTACTCCAACTTAAACTAACGAGGGTCAGTAAGAACTTTTATTCAGTAATGATCGATTAAACTGATCAAAAGTAACAGTAAAGACATTAATAATGTTACAAAAGATTAATTCAAAATAAATGCTGTCCTTTTGAACTTCCCATTGATCGACGAATCCTGAAAAATAAAGCGTATCACGGTTTCCACAGAAATATGACTGTTGTAAACATTGATAATAATAATCATACATTTTTCATGAGCATCAAATCATCATATTAGAGTGATTTCTGAAGGATCATGCGACACTGAAGACTGGACTAATGATGCTGAAAATAAATTTCACATTTCACAAAATATTCATGCAGAAAATGGTAATATTTCACAATTTTACTGTACCCCAAACTTTCGAACAAAAAACATTGTGCATCCTGAACCCAACTGCTATACTCTAAAGAAAGCTTGATTTGGGATATTATAATCATAAACCAATGCAGCAATAGCTTACTAAGATTCAATATATCACCCCGTTGACCCAATGAATGAGCTTAGCTCTGTTTAAAGGCTTCCTGGTGCTGCAAGACGGCCATTCTTTTGATGCACAGTCGCATATTTGAACAGAACGAGCAATTAACGTGGACGACACGGGAAGGGACGTTTTGAAAGCAGAACCAGAGCCATAAAACTAGTACCAGTGTGTCAGACAATCAAGTCAGTGTTAACGTCCGAGACGGGAGGGACGTTTCGTGGCATATAATGGGCTTTAAGTAGTTTTCCAAACAGCGCTGAGTCGAATATCCACCTCAGAGATTTATAGGAGGAACCCAACACACTTTTTCAATAAAGTAAAGAAATCGCCATTATAATGCACTGGCTATTAAAGCAAATCCAGCACAGAGGAAACCTCAATAATTACTCTTAGCACTTTTTCCAGCCCGTTCTGAAGAGCTTAGAGGGCTTGAAGAATGAAACACACTTAGCCATCCATTTTTCCCAGTCTGTCATTGTTGTGAGGCTGCTAAATATTTGCTCTTCCCAGCTTAGGATGTTAGGATGAGAAGAGCCTCTTTGTGGCGAGAGGTCAAAGGCCTTCGATCGCTTTCCTGGGACCAAACCGGAGATCTCGGCATCTTCAACCATCACTTACACTCTTTCAATTAGTGGAAAGCTTTGACTCCTTTCAGTGAGAAACTCTTTGAAAACAGCTTGAGCAAACCTCCATCGATCAATTCGGTGGATGGAAAAACAAAACAGGACAGCACACAAAAAACACTCAAAAGTGTTGCATTAAATTAAAAAACATAAAATATGACATTTATATTAATAAAAAATTTGAATATGGTGCAAAAGTTAATTTATTCCACTAATTCAACTTAACCCTCAGGTGCTCTTCGGTCATTTCTGACCGAAATATTTTCTGTTTTGAATTTTTCAAAATCACAGCTTCATCGGAATGTTATGAAACTTGGTGACTTTTATGGCATTATGTATGTGAATACAAAAAAAAAATGAGGTCATGATCCGAGCATGCTAAGTGGTCTTAAAAAAAAAATAGTCACACTTTTGGTGTTCGGTCAAAAATGACCGACCATAGGAAATGAATGGGAAATTGACAAAAAGAAGAAATTCTCTGAATTTTTGTACGTGCAATCTACAAATCGGCCACAATTCTAAAAAAAAAAAAGTACACCGCAGGAAAGGGGTGACACTCTACAACATCTAGAGTGCAAAACAGACAAACCCACCCACACACACACACACACATACAAACACACTTTTACACATATACACACCAATAAATGTTGATTACAAAAAGTATCTTTGGAATTTTTAAAAATCACAGCTTCATTGGAATGTTACGAAACTTGGTGACTTTTATGGTATTATGTATGTGAACACACACAAAAAAATTGAGGTCATGATCTGAGCATGCTAAGTGGTCTTAAAAGAAATAGTCACACTTGTGGTCTTTGGTCAAAAATGACCCCCATGGGAAATGAATGGGAAATTCACACATTTCTATTTATTTATTTATTTATTTATTTACATTTAAAAAAAAATAAAAAATCGTTTTTGAGATTGTTTTAACTATATATTCAAATCCACCACAAAAAAAAAAAAAAAAAGCGTTCATAAACATCTGGGGAATTCACATGCCTCTCCATGAGCTGTACATGCCATCTAGTAGTTACACCATGATACTACGCCTTTTCTCTATACTGTAACCAGATGGTGCTAATTTTCTTTTTCTGAAAGCCTAGACTCTATATTAAACTAAAATACTACATTAATAATTTTTGGGAAAAAAAAAAATATATATATAGAAAAATATATATATTTTTCCATGGCAAAAATAGACCATAAATATTGCATAAATATGAATAAATTCAATCAAACTGTCTCAAAATACTAAATTACAAAGAATAAATATTATAGAATAAAGAAAAATTGCATTGGTTTTACTGGGATGGAGGAAATTTAATTTTTAGGTGTCCGGTCACTTTTGACCGGGAAGATAACAAGTGTGACTCCGAAACGAAGAGCACCTGAGGGTTAAAAGATGAAACGAATATATTATATCGACTCATTACATGCAAAGTGAGATATTTCAAGCCTTAATTTGTGATGATTATGGCTCACACATTATGAAAACCCCAAATTAAAAATTAGAATATTGTGATCTGAATATCTCATCACAATTATAACAAGCCTTTGCTTGCAATATCTCACTTTGCCTGTAATGAGTCGATATAAGAAGTTTCACCTGAAATAAATGATATTTAAATTTCACCTGTATTTCGAGTAAATGTTCGTTTAAGCTTTCTATTCTTCAAACAATCCTGAGAAATAATATGTATTACGGTTTCCACAGAAATATGACTGTTTTCAACATTGATAATAATGAGAAATGTTTCTCGAGCATCAAATCATCATAGAGTGATTTCTGAAGGGTCATGTGACACTGTAGACTGGAGTAATGATGCTGAAAATGCAGCTTTGATCGCAGGAATAAATTACACTTTACTATATATTCACATAGAAAACAGTTATTTTAAATTATAATAATATTTCAAATTTTTTGCTGTATTTTCACATACTTGGTGAGCAGAAGAGATTAAAAAAAAAACACTGATTTAGTAAAAACCAGTGTGGAAAAAAGCAACCGCTCTTTTATATTGCCCAGCAGCACTGACACTGACGCAACATCTCTCAACTAAAACATTTAACTACATACTTTAAGCCACTGGAGTTATTACTGGCATAAACAACAAACACTGAAAGCTGAGCATCATGGGATCTCCATCGGACTTCAACCCTGTCATTAAGACAGTAATCAGGAGTTTTATCTGACGCCAAGTTTAACGGCGGCGGATGATCAAAGCTCGTCCTCGCGCAGAAACGCTGGAAACTGCTGTTAGTAATCCACGACTGCGCCTCAAACACAGCTGTGTGACACCAGGAGACGAGACCAATCCTCAATTAAACACAGGCGTCTCACCTTTAGAGTCTGTATAATGTTAGTCTTACTGTTATCTATAAGCTAGAGTGCTCCAAAACAATGACACAAATCACATTTAGAAAATATAAGTGTCCAAAACTTTACAGTTTCTCACTTCCGCCATTATGGATCAATGATTTTGATGACATCACTGCATTCAGCTTCTCATCAGATTTTCTGTCCAATCAAACGCTCTACAATCTGAAGCTCCGCCCCCTACATTATAAATAGATACTGCGGATGAAATTGGTCACTTTTTCACACATTTACTGCACATTTTATTTATTTATTTATTTATTTGACAGGGACAATGCAAACAAACATAGTGTCAAGATCAAGCATGTCACTGAAGTGTTGCATATAAAGTTTATAGCTATAGCTAATTTTCAACTCCTGTCCCTGGAAGGGCTTTTATACACAATAAAATTTACATGATTAGCTACTTCAATTATATAAAATAATAATAATAATAATAATAATAAAAATAATACTAATAATAAAAATACTAATAATATACATAGTGCACTATATAGGGGTCGGGAACGATTCAGACAGTGTAAATATTCGTTATGAAGTCTAGTTTTACGTTAGTGTCTTTACTGTCCCTTTTGCTCATTTAAAGCATACTTGTTGAATAAAAAGTATTAATTTCTTAAAAAATAAAATACTGATCCCAAACGTCTGAACGGTGATATTTACATATTTATGTACTGTATTCTTCTATAGTCTATGAGAATGCACACTTCAGTTAACTGCACTTTTCTGTAAAAAAAAAACAAAGTCTTCACTAATACAGGCCTCTTGTTGGGATCAAAAATGAGTTTAATTGGAAAGAAAAGGGGGGAAAAAAAGTGTTACACACCTCCCGGGGTTTTCGAATGCCACTTCAAGACTTGCATTATAATGGAGCTCCTTCGAGGGCCGAAGCGGGTCAGGGCCCTTCTGAGCCACTAATAGGCTTCAAAGGGTCAAAGTGAAGATTACAGAAACCGAGCGGACACTTGAACGTCTCCTAAAAACACGGGAGATTTCCCACAAACCAACCGATGAACGCACAAACATGCATGAGAATAATTTAGAAGTTCACAGACAAATATGTAAAAAAAAAAAAAAAGTATGTTTCATCTAAAAACTGAAAACATTCGTAAGCGTTTCGGAAATTTATGTAAACGACAACTGCGTTTGAGCACCTGAAAACGTAAACTTTTGAAAATTGATTTTAAAGTGCAAGTTTTTGAAAACCATACTGTTATCATCTATGTGTAAAACTATGAAAATGCTAATTTGTGAAAACGGTAATGTCACGTCATGTGTATTACTACGTCAGACGCGTAGTTTCTTTACAAAGTACAAAGTGACGTTGCTATCTACTGGCCTGGCAGCAGAAATACTGCGTTTTTAGTCATTTCCGCGAGAGATGCACCGATTGGTCGAAACCGATAACCGATAATTCTTTATATTTGAAAGCCGATAACCGATATATTGGCCGATTAATCTAAATCCACATTTTTATATAGGCTAGTTTTAGAGAGCCTGATTGCAAAAACAAAAGTCTCATTATTAAAAGCCATGACCCAAACATACAATTATAATCATATATATATATGAACAGACATTCTCAACAACACACATTGTAACAAAAAATTGATTACTGGAGTAAGTTTTAAAAGAAAACATTATTTCAGACTTTCTAAATTTCACGTTTAATTCAATGTGTCTGAAGGGTTAATTACATTTTTGTTAATTCAATGTGTTAATTAAATTTTTCATATCTGAAGGCTGCATTTATTTGATCAAAAATACAGTAAAAATCATGAAATATTATTACAATGTAAAATAACTGTTTTTTATGGAAGCTTGTTTCCGCCACTGAATAAACAAAATAAATAATTGCGACTTTTTATCTCACAATTCTGACTTTATATCTCGAATATTCGAAATTTCTCAGAATTGTGAGATATAAACCCGCAATTGCGAGTTATCAGGTCAATTCCCTCCGAATAGTTTATATCAAGCAATTCTGACTTTATATTACGCAATTTCGACTTTATATCATGCATTTCTGACTTTATAACATACAGTTGCAAATATATCACGCAATTGCGACTTTATATCACGCAATTCTGAACTTATATCTCACAATTCTGACTTTATATCTTTTTTATATCCAGAATTGCATGATATAAAGCCGCAATTGTGTGTTATAAAGTCAGAATTGCGAGATAAAAAGTCTCAATTACCTTTTTTATTTTTCATTCTGTGGCGGAAACAAGCTTCCATAGTTTTCTATGTGAATATATAGTAAATTGTAATGTATTCCTGTGATTAAAGCTCAATTTTCAACTTTCATAATTACAGTCTTCAGTGTCACATGATCCTTCAGAAATCACTCTAATATGATGATTTGATGCTCAAGAAACATTTATGATTATTATCAATGTTAAAAACAGTTAGTAAACCGTGACACATTTTGTTTTTCAGGATTCTTTGATGAATAGAACAGCATTTATTTGAACTAGAAAAATGTTATGTTTAATTCACTATACTTGCCGTCAGAAAATTACCAGCAATTTCTGTGTGAAAATGGTTCCAACATTAAAACTACATTATTTTTAGTGCACGATACTCAAGAAGTAGCACAAACAGTAATGCTTGACTTAGCAATTTAAACTAACTACATTCATACGTCATTCATCCAAACTACAAGACATGAATGCATTTTTCCTATAGGAACCCATTTCCTTCTTTACAACAGCATCCAAGATTCATTTGCAGATGTTTACGGCATGAAGCATGTGGTCCACATTACAGAGGCAAGTCACATTATTAGCATTTGACAGCGAAAAAAAACCAAAACATTAAAATAAATATGACTAAACTAACAGTTTCCATAATAATCGTGACCCGTAATCATATTTACAGACTTTGAGTCGCATTTCTTATGTTTGTAGTCACAGATATTAAACACCAGCTGTCAAATCTGCTGAGAATTACTCAAAGTGGATCAAGCTTAAATTCCTCAAAGAACAAACGCAGAGAAACCATTTAACTTGTGTCTTTTTACGTTAAATAAGACCTGGCAGTCTAAATCGCATTTATCCCGCTAAGAAAATATTTGAAGCTCGCGTCCCCTGCAGTCAGGCCAATTACTGCAATGAAGTCTGACGCGCTGATCGCCAGCAGACGCCACATGTGTTTACAGGACCAGAACTCAGATACCTGCCAGATTATTCTTCACTATAGACATATGGCGTTAATATATGGCTTAATGTATAGATATGGAGCTGCATGGCTAAAACACTACCACTCAAAGGTTTGGGTTCAGTTTTTCCAATGTTTCTCTTTTGTTCACCAAAGCTGCATTTATAAAAAAATAAATAAATAAAAATACAGTAAAATTGTGAAATATTTTTACAATGTAAAATAACGATTTTCTATGTGAATATGTATTAAAATTGAATTTATTTCTGTGATCAAAGCTGAATTTTCAGCATCAGTCTTCAGTGTCACATGATCCTTCAGAAATCACTCTAATATGATGATCTGATTCTCAAGAAACGTTTCTGATTATTTTTTCAGGTTTCGTTGATGAATAGAAGTTCAAAAGGACAGCATTTATTTGAAATAGAACTCTTTTGTAACATTAATGTCTTTACTGTCACTTTTGATCAATTTAATGCATCCTTGCTGAATTAAAGTATTTATTTTATCTTACTGATCCCAAACATTTGAAAAAGCCTTTGAAAAACATATATGTCGATGCATATGTATTTGTTATGAAATACATTAAACAGGTGATTTGTTTCCTACATTCAAAATGTTTAATGCAAAATACTGTAAAATGAATGTTTTCAACACAGTTTTTTGCTAAATATACACAAAACAAAATATATAATAATTTGCATTTATATGCGCCAAATATAACAAACCATATAGCAATAAACAGGAGAGCCAGGCCGATGAAGGATTTTGAAGGTGGATACCGATACAAATATTTGTTGGTTTTAAAATCCGATATATCGGCCGATATTATTATTATTTTTATTTCAGAATCCCGTAACAAAATATTAACAGATTTCCCTAACATTAGTTATTCATTTATAAGTTTTAATTAAAATAATATGATAATGCATTTTAAAAAGAAACGGATGAACATCAAAATATATTAAAGTTCTGATAAATAAAATAATAATTACTCCCTACATTGCCTTATAGTTATAAGCTACCTTATAATTACAATGTCAGCTTGCTTATCCCTTTACCTGCACTTTTTGACAAGACTCATGACCTGGTTGAAGCGTAATTCGTCCGTTTTTATTTTATTTTTTAAATATTAATTTATCGGCCATTATAACTGCCAATACCGATATTTTAGAAAATGCATAATATCGGCCGATATTATCTGCATGCCGATATATCGGTCTGGCTCGAATAAAAAGCTATATTAATCTACATTTATACTACGGGGTTAAATACTATATATACACTATACTAAGTTAAATGCTTGAATCTGATTGGTTGACGTACGTTCTAAGGTGTGCCATTATGCACGGATAAAGTAGTTCCAGCAGGTTTTGACCGCGTTACAGTTCTATATCACTTCGCCAAATGATTTCAGTGATTTCAAATGTCCTTACAGCCGACAACAACAGATAAGAAATAAATAGTAAACAATAGGATAAAAATGTCAAACTATTTCCATGTTTTTTGCCACATTATTATGAAAAGAAAGCACATTCTCTCTCCTGCTCAACACACAGTACGGACACACACTTTTCGTCAGCGCTGCTCTGATGGTTTTATCTGTAAAATAGAAACTTAAAAGCTACATGACATTTCTCACTAGCGAGGGAATAACGGCGCTGTTATTGAAGCAGATAAACTTACAGTCTTAATATTAGCAGAATCAGGCTATTTAAACATGTTTAATCTCTCTCTCTCTCATAACTGCTATCAGTGGCTAAAGCCGCTGTTACTAGATCTAAAATGACTAGCAATGAAGAAGTCCCACACACAAGAGCATTTTAAGGACAAAAACCTGATAAATGTCTTGAAATGCTTCATCTGAACAATGTTTTGAGGTGTGGTAACCATATAAGATGAATAATTGACTCAAGGCCGTTGGGTTATTGTAATATAATGCACACCCGAGGTGTAACTATCATTATTTTTCTAATAATTCAACGGGCCGTAGTCAATTATTCCTTACATACGTTTACTAAAACAACTCAATATATGAAGAGTTCAGATGCAAATTCTTCTAGAATGATCATTTTTATCAAGCTTGTATATTAGTTCAGTAATTTCACTTAAATGGCAATTCATAGGTAATCTTCATTGTCATTTAAGTGAAATTACTGAACTTAAATATATAAGATTGATAAAAATGATCATTTTAGAAGAAAATTTCAAATGGCACTTAGAGGCTTTTGCATGATCTGAACTCTTCATATGGAAAAGGGAGAGAATTCTGAGCACATGTTTGAGTTATGATGCAAACGAGTCAAAGATTCAGAGATTGGCACTGACTTATTCGAATGAACATTTTGAAGTGACTCACAAAATGAATCACAGTCTATCAGCATTTCTGCTACTGAAGCGATTAGGAATACATTATTAGGAATACCTCATACATTAGGAAACGTATTGGCCAATAAAAAACACTGTAAAATAGTTATAGTTTCCACAATGTGGCATAATATCATCATCTCCCCCAGCCTACAGCGAAACGCCTGTGATTGATGTCTGCATTTCTCCCATTCCTGAGAGAATCCGTCTCTGTGGATTGACAGCAACGTTTGCCTAGTAAACAGAGACATTCCATTCCTCCACACACACACACACACACACACACACACCTTGTCAGCTCAAAACCGCATTACTATTTTGTTGTCCAGGCAGCAAAAACAAAGACAAGGGAAAAGAGTGTGAATTTTTCTACAAGTTATGATTAGGAATGCAACAAAATGAACATTTCTGCCGATACCGATAACCGATAATTCTTGAAAGCCGATAACCGATATATCGGCCGATAAATCTAAATCCAAATTTTTATATAATTTTGAGCACCTGATTACAAAAACATTAAAATCTTTATCCAATGGAAATGGACTTGTTATGTAACTCACTCGAATGTATGAAACAAATGGAAAACCTGTATTTGTAGCACCCTACTAGTTGTTGCTGTTATTTTTATTTTTGTTTGTTTGTTCATTGTGTAAATTAAGAAATGCAAATTAAATTTTTTTTATAAATAATCTAAAAAAAAAAAAAATTATCTTTATCCAAAACACAATTATAATGATGTTCTCATAATAATTGTATCTAGCCGATATGACAGACTGTCGTTAAACGTTTTTTCTTTTCTGAAGTGATTCCAATCATAATTCAAGCAATTTAAACCCATCATGTTGAATTAAAGGAAATAATACATTATTTATCAGCTTTAATATATCTGTCTTATTACGCTGATACCGATAACATTAAAAGTTAACATATACTGGCCGATACCGATATGGTGGCCGATATATCGGGCATCTCAAGTTATCAACATCAACATCAAATCATCATATTAGAGTGATTTCTGACGGATCATGTGACATGAAGACTGGAGTAATGACGCTGGAAACATGAGTAAAGACACCACTGTGTTTCTGCAAGAGTCATGCATCACATGTACAATAAACGATGAGGAGAGCGGGAGAAAATGGAAGTGGGAAAATGTGTCGGGACACCTGGGACGTGGGCGAACAAACGGGCGTTATTCACATCGGAGCGGATTCACTTCATAAATCCCCTTCATTAGGAACGGTCTCGGATAATTGGCTTGTTTAGCGGGAAGTGGAAGAGGAAGTTGTGTTTGCGCTTGAAAACAAAAATGAGTCTCTTTCTGGAAGGTCAAAAGACGTTTCGTGTTCTGTTGCATGAATTAAACCTGAGAAATATCGATTTCTACACGTTACTGCTGAGATGATGTGATGTAGTGAAGGTCAGAGGTCAAGCAATGTCTTGCATTAAAGACCAGACTGTGCAAAACATGGATAAAACAGACTCGTATTGTTTCACTTACAGTCCGGCTCTGAGGAAAATGTATTTTCAACACAATCTGGATCGATCCTGACCTTCTGCCCTTTAAAAGGTTCAGTCTGGCGTGAGTTTGCGGAGCAGAGACGGGAGAAGTGAATCAGCAGGAGTGTGTGTGAGGAGAAAGTGAGATCAGTCTCGTCTCGTCCTGCCAAACATGAGCGCATCCGAGCGCAGGAGGAATACACAAACAGCTTCTTCTGGAGAGGAAAACACACACCATTTAATGTGTTTAATCCGGACTATGAATGAATAAATACTTATAGAACATGAAGCCTATTTTAGGAGCATTACTCATTTGAAATTAATTAATAAATATATATGTTTATAAATAAATAAATAATTATAGAACACAAAGCTTTAGGAACTGTAATACTTTAAATTAATAAGTTAATATTTTTTTGGATAAAAAAATGAAGCCTATATCAGACTATAAATAATCTAAAATAAATAAATAATAAATACTTATAGAACATTAAGCCTTTTAAATGAATAAAAAATGCATACATTTATAGATAATATGAAAAGAAATTCTGATAAAAAATATAAGACATAATTTAAAATAAATAACATTTTCATATAGAAAATGAAGCCTGTTTTAGTATCACTAATTATTTCAAATACATATATGTGTAACATGAAGCCTATTTTAGAAACATTCTTTTAATTAATTTATAAGAAATAATTTATTATAGAAAATTATGACAATTTTAGGATTACTAATACTTTAAATTAATAAGTTAATATTTTTTTTGGATTAAAAAAATGAAGCCTATATCAAACTCAAGACCATATATAATCTAAAAATAAATAAATAAATACTTATAGAACATTAAGCCTTTTTATTAATATTTTAAATAAATAAACAACAGAATTTTAGCCAATTTTAGGATCATTAATAATCTAAAAATGTATGTATTTATTTAGTTTCGGATAGAAAATGAAGCCTACATCAGGACCATTCATAATTTAGTATAAACAAATAATAAATATACTTATAAAACATGAAGCCAATTTTAGGAAAATTAATCATTTTAAATAAATAAATACATACATAATGTCATATTTTTCTAAAAGAAAATAAAGATTATACGTAAATTTAAAATTAAATTATTAACACTTTAAAAAGCTTAATTTATTATTATAATTTTTTTAAAGAACACGAAGCCTACTTGAGGACCATTCATAATTTAAAAACAATTAAATTATAATAAATACTTACAGAACATAAAGTCTATAATAATCGAAAACAAATAGATTAGTTTTAGAAGTTTTAAAAATGAAGCCAATTTTAGAATCATAAATACTTGAATCGATTCATTTTCAGACAAAAAATAAGCATATTTCAGGACTTAATCAAGAGAGTGTGTTTCAGGAGAAAAGAAAGTACATCGGGTCATGAGGAGCATCGAAGTTCAGAAATTAAACAAACCACTCCGTTTAATTGAAATGGTGAAACTTCCAAGTAATAAAAACGCTTTAGCCTAAAACCTTACAAAACATTTCTCCAAAACAGCTCTGTTCAATCTCAACTCCCTCTGGCATCAGAAGCACGTCCATCTTTCAAATATCATTTCCCTTTTTTCCACATAAAGCCAGAATCCTAATGGCTGTGCCTGTTTTTATAAAGCAAAGTGAAAGACCGTATGGAGAACTACAGAACCAGCGTCTTCTCAGGAAAACACAACGACGTTCTTAGGGGTAAAAACAGGTTATAATATGTGACATACTGGCGTCCAGACGTTTAGATGAAAATGTAAATATGTGCTGCTTTCTTCTCAATAACGAAATAAAAAAACAGAAATGACAGCGGTGAGAAAACAGCGGTTCGGAAAGCATCTGATAGTGATATGCTTGCTCCAGTGCTCTATTTACAATAGATTGCTTCAAATTAAGCAGCTTTACAGTTAAACTTGGAAGAAAAAGTGACTGTGTCGCTTTCAATAAAAATTACAAGTTAATTTTCTACTATAAAGCAGATGTTATTACTCACGATGGCCTCGACGACTCAACAGAAGAAACGGACCAGGCAGAGAGAGTAGAGTACAATTGAAAGAAGGCGGAGCCTCAGAGCCACACCCCCTACTACATCATAGCCGCGGACCAATGGGAGTTCGTTCTTTGATTCTGTGAGACGCGCCATTATCTGAAGGCCACGCCCACAATCCAACCGTCTACTACAGTGACTGCGTTGCGAGAAGCTTCCTCCTCGTCGTCATTTATGACTTATAACAAAAACAAAACAATGTCTAAAAGCTGCTATATGACAAGGTGGACAGCAAACAAGCTAAAACACCCAGAAATAAGTTTTTATGAGCTGTGGCCCCCCAAAAACAAGCTTTTTAGGACATAAAAGTCCTTAAAAAACCTGAACACAGTGACCATTCAGATCTGTGTTGATCCATTCATGTGCAAGTATGAAACTGCTTCACAGTCTTTTCAAGCAAACAGTATCATTATTTCTATTACAAATATTCATATTATCACATAAGTACTGAGATTTTTACATTTAGCAGACGCTTTTATCCAAAGTGGCTTACATGACCAGTTAAATCTAAAGCAGTAGCCTACACATACACATAAAAAAAGATAGGCTATAAAGGACGATAAAGAAAAGAGATATAAGTTTATAGTTCGGATATAAACACTGATGTCTACGGAAGTGATAAAAATTGAGTAAATCACCTTTTAAAAACAACTTGACGCTTCAAATACAGATTGTGTCATTACATCGTTACACCAGTAGGTGGCGACAAGAGACTGCTAAAAATGTGTTTATCACATCATTCATTCAAGAGAATCGTTCAAAAAAAGTGCCTCTGCAAACATTTATTTCGGAAATTTTTCAGTAGGCTACAGACCAACAGACCGTGGCCATCAGAAACCTTCACAGACGGGATGTTTGGTGCTCGTCGTCCCAGTTCGTTCCTCTGGTTAGTGTCAGGCTAATGATCTCTCAAGCCCTTCTGAAACTCTGGCCAGATTTACTGCGTCCAAATGCTGGCTAGTAAATATGACTTGCATTTGCACATTTTTCCAATTTATCTCATTGAATTAGGAGTGCAGACTTTTGGACGCTGCAGCGAGTCCTTGAGTAGAGCCATCCGTCTTCAAGGCATCAGCTGAAAACATGATAAATGCGAACAGGTTGTGCAATGAAACTGAATTTCGGGGCAGAGGGTCACAGAGTCACAGAGCGATCAGTTTTGAGAAAAGGGTCTGATGTAATGTTCTTGCATTTGCATCTCATGAACAGTATGATCTGATCCAACATTTCCCTGCAAAAAGCCCCTTGAATATATCACCAAATAGAAATACCAGAATATTTATTTATAATATTTATTCTAAGTGGTTACTAGGGTGTTGCTAGGGTGTTCTGGGTGGTGGCTTTGGTGTAGCTAGGCGGTTGCTAGGGTGTTATGACTGGTTGCTATGGTGTTACTAGGTGGTTGATAGAGTCCTTAGCATGTTCTAGTTATATTAACATGTAACTAATCGCTATTAGCATGTAGCTATTCACTGCTAGCATGTTTAACATGTTGGAAGTGCTGTTTTCCTGCACGAGTCAAAAGCGCCTATGAACCCCCATGTCTCTTCGATGTTCTGCGGCACAGATTTAGGTCTTGCTAAACGGTTGCTAGGGTACTCTGTTTAGTTGCTAGGGCAGCCACCAATCATGAAACTCCAAAGGCAGTGGGAACGATATAAAATTTTTCATATATCTGATTTTTCATATAAAAAAATAATTTGAAATAAATACATAAAACAAACTTTTATTACTATTATTTTTTTAATAAAATGACTTAACTATTAATAATAAATCCTTAGTTATTAAAATTATTATTTAAAAAGGTTATAATTTAATTAAAATGACAAAAGCACAAACCAAAATGACTAAATCTGAACTAAAATTCAAATGAAAACAGAAAACTAAACCTGAAATAAAGTTAAACAAATAATTTTAAATAAATAAAGAAAGAAACTTTGATAAAAAAATATTAAAAACAAAAAATATTTTTATTTTAATAAAATTAATTTATTAAAAATATACTAATTCAATAAAAAAATTATAAAAAGCACAAAGAAAAATTACTAAAATAAAATAAACTGAAATAAATAAAAACAAACTGAACTAAAATAAAATAAAATAAAGATAAATAGTAGGCCTAATATTTTTAAATAAATGAATAAAAAATATTTTAAAAATATATATATTTTTATGAAAAAGTTCCATAATAATTTATAAAAACGTAAAAGTAGCCTAATAAAAATGACAAAGGCACTTTAACAAATAATAATAAAAACATTCAAAATAGGAATAAAAGCTATAAAGATATATATTTATAATAATAAACATTGTAAAGTCAATAACTAATGGAATTTGCGACCCGTTTACTACTAAAATGTGGACAACCAGCAAAACGAAGCGTAACAAGCGATGCCATATTTCACTTCTGAGGTAAATCTTTTCTCTGTACACACCGAAAGAAAATATTGTGGCAATAGCTACATCCCAATAATGCGCTCTGACAACTCTATCCAGCATGGTGACATTCAGGGGAACAAGTGGAACTAATACACAACACCTGTTTCTCCTCAACAGCCCCCATTATATCACACACACCCGCAGTGACAGCTGAGAGACAAACCTGAGGCTTCGTCTGTTTCACACATGACTTCTGGATGCACTTCTCCATCTATAGGCTCACGTTTGCAGGACGCACTGCTTCCAATTACCAGGACTGTCAAAGTGATAGATATCCAATATCCATGAGGATTCGGGACAGAGGAAACTGACCTGATCGTCCGCTAGTGTACGTCACGGCTCGCCTCTCAGCATTCAATCACTTAAAAGTGACATTATAGCCATTTAAAATGTCAATGTCAAAAAAATTTATATTTCAAATAAAAAAATTTTTAGCAAGAAAATGTATTGTTTGCATTAGTTAACTGCACCTGAAAGTTAACAGAAAATGCATTAAAGCACATGAGAATCGTTGTGATATTCACAGAGTTTAATTCGCCATGCCAGCCCCTGTATGAGTGTTATTATGACAGGTATAATTCTACAATCCGAGGACATTTCGGCTGGGTATTTAATCAAAGCATCACATCTAACCCTGAAACCGAACCCTCCGAAAGCAAACTCTGGCTAATGACTAATTTCCTCTCGTTCTCTTGGCGTTTATTTGCCATTGTTTGGGTTTCATTTGTAACACAATCTGGTGCTACTACAAGCAAAGGTCAAACGACATCATCCAGGGTCAAATCCAGTGACCCGAGTCTGGCCTCCATCAACTCTCAGATCAATATCATCCCAAAACTAGAAGAGAGTGTCAAACTGAACTATTTTATGGTTGATTCAATCAATTCTGTCATATAATCCAAACAGGCCAAGTGAACATTTAATAAACAAGTCAAAAAAATTATTGTTTCAAATGTCAAGCATAAAGCGACACGATTGATCAATAAGCATCTCTGTGCACTTATGCAACTTATCAAATATGTCTGCAGAGTATGAAACCAACCAGCAACACCCTAACAACCATCCACAACACCCGGCAACAACCTAACAACCATCCACAACAACCTAACAACCATCCACAACACCCTAACAACCATCCACAACACCCAGCAACAACCTAACAACCATCCACTACACCCGCAACACCCTAACAACCATCCACAACAACCGGCAACACCCTAACAACCATCCACAACACCCGGCCACAACCTAACAACCATCCACGACACCCGGCAACACCCTAACAGCCATCCATAACACCCGCAACACCCTAACAACCATCCACAACACCCAGCAACAACCTAACACCCATCCACAACACCCGGCAACACCCTAACCACCATCCACAACACCCTAACAACCATCCACAACACCCGGCCACAACCTAACAACCACCCACAACACCCGGCAACACCATAACAACCATCCACAACACCCGCAACACCCTAACAACCATCCACAACACCCGGCAACACCCTAACAGCCATCCACAACACCCGGCAACACCCCAACAACCATCCACAACACCCGGAAACACCCTAACAACCCTAACAACCATCCACAACACCCAGCAACACCCTAACAACCATCCACAACACCCGGCAACACCCTAACAACCATCCATAACACCTGCAACATCCTAACAACCATCCACAACACCCTAACAACCATCCACAACACCCGGCAACACCCGAACAACCATCCACAACACCCGCAACACCCTAACAACCATCCACAACAAGCGGCAACACCCAAACAACCATCCACAACACCCAGCAACACCCTAACAACCATCCACAACATCCACAACACCCAGCAACACCCTAATAACCATCCACAACACCTGCAACACCCAAACAACCATCCACAACACCCAGCAACACCCTAACAACCATCCACAACACCAGGCAACACCCTAACAACCATCCACAACAACCGGCAACACCCAAACAACCATCCACAACACCCAGCAACACCCTAACAACCATCCACAACACCCAGCAACACCCTAACAACCATCCACAACACCAGGCAACACCCTAACAACCATCCACAACACCCTAACAACCATCCACAACAACCGGCAACACCCAAACAACCATCCACAACACCCGGCAACACCCTAACAACCATCCACAACACCCTAACAACCATCCACAACAAGCGACAACACCCAAACAACCATCCACAACACCCAGCAACACCCTAACAACCATCCACAACACCCCGCAACACCCTAAGAACCATCCACAACACCCGGCAACACCCTAAGAACCATCCACAACACCCGGCAACATCCTAACAACCATCCACGATTTAACTCAGAGCATCTTAACCGGCGAGTTCAACTGCAGGATCGTAGGGAGACGCACTACAGCAGAAGAGAAGTATGAATCTTTGGACTTGTTTCTGTCCCAGATCACTTTTACAGCCTCTTATCATGAAAGCCTAGAGTTAACAGAACAACATCTGTTTTCCTTATTGGTTTTTATCCCTTTTGGAAGGTCCCGTTCGAGGGGACACATACTGCGCAAGCGGAAAGAAAAACCCAGCCAGAATCCTGCCAATGAAAAGGGACACAAGTGACAAATCAGCAGGGATGAATCTGGATATAAGATTTCAAGGTCTTTGTGTTGTTTGCCAGTGTTTGCTGTCGTCCAGGGTAAAGACTCAATACAGCAAAAACACATTTGAGGCTCGTATAGTTGGTCCGTCAGGCTATATTTCACATTCAGCCTCAATGGTAACTAACTTTACCTTTTACTCCAGGTCACTAAAGGATACGGACTCGTCATGGCATGTCAGTAAACTGGCACCCTCTTGTGGATGAGTGGGTGCGCTCACCGAAAACATGTCCTGCTCATAATTAATCACAAACAAGAAATTATATTTAATGTTTTTCATAAAGAAGTCTTTTGTAAAACCATTAGGAGTTTTTTTCACTGTAATATTGTCATATTAACTAAGAAAACATGAACATGAAAACTACATTTTCCACGCAAACTGTATTACTCAAGTGTTTAGTGATATGTATATATATATATATATATATATATATATATGTATATATGTATATATATATATGTATATATATATATATATATATATATATACACATATAAACTCTTATTCATGCTGTATTTACACTGGTTATTATAAACTTAAACATTCCTCAGACGCACTTTAAATTAAAAACTCTTAGCTTTAAATGAAAAATTCTTAGTTCATTGCTATTTTTGCACTCCATTGCCTTAATATGTACCCCATGTGTGCACATTTTTGTGTTCTTATATCATGTACCCTATATGTTGTGTGTTAAATGTATGCACCCTACAGCCAAAGTAAATTCCTTGTCTGCACATTCAACATTCAGGGCGAATAAACCCCCTTTCTGATTCTGATTATATATATTATAAAATGTTAATAGTATTGAAACTGCATTGCAATGTTATTGCAATATTCTTGCTAATTCAAAAACATTAAAATAAAAAAATATTAAAATATGACCTGAACATGTTCTTTACAAGTTTCATGAGATTCACCAACATATACTGAGTGTGAAACACCTTACAAAAGCATTAAGACACAAACAGAAAATCCCAAATCAAGTTCCCGTACCCTTACTGTTCTGCACACATCAAGTGTTTTAAATCGAGGGGAACTGAACCTTTTCCTCTTTCTGTTTTGGCTACGCTTACAAAATTTTGTCTTGAGGAAAAAAAATCATTCTGTCAACTTCAATTAAATTCCCATTTCATTGCTATTTTTTCCTTCCGAGCACGTCTGGCAGCCTATGGCGAACTCTCACGACATGCACAGGGATATAAACATTTCCATGTTTTCAGTGGAAAAGCTTTGGGAAACATGGCTGAGTTTTCAGCGTCTATAACCTCTCGGTCACTTATTCCCATTTTTCTCTGTCCTGGAATCGCTGATGAAGTAACAGCAAACAATGGGGGAAATGAACCGGCCAACCATGTGCACAGATGAGCAGATCTCAAGCAGCTCCTGAAGTCATAACACTATATACATATCCCTGAGTGGACGCTTCAACATCAAGCGACGAGACGAGGGCATTTCAGTGAAACATTAACAATCTGGGTCAAACAGCATATCAGAGGACACATGATGAGGAGATCAGGTCAACACGAGTCCTCAACACATCTCTATGACTTTAGCACTGTTCCAGTTATTCATATAGAGAGAAGGGTTTTTAAAAATAGTCATACATACTCATAAAGATAGATTTACAATTAAATATTTTAATAATCCAGAATATAAATATCATGTTTTATGAACTCATCTCAATACACGTCACACTCTTTGACAATATGATATTGTATCTATATATCATGACAATAAAGGTGAAATCTAGTAAAGGGATACATGCATGTAAGAATGGGGGGGGGTCAAGTGAACTGCAAGTTTTCTCTGGTGGGAAGAGTAAACAGAGAGAGAGAGAGACCTGCATAACAATACTGAGCAGTGCATCCCTCTTCAACAATACAACTCGACACAACCATCCCATACATTCACATCACAACACACACCAATACACATCCAGCTGCGGTCACACAAACATGGCTACACACAACCTCAGAGCAACGCGTCAAAACAACCCGGTGAAACGGAAAAGTTGTGCCCTAATACACTCGCAAGACATGTTTCGCCCTCTAAAATCTGAATACAACAGAACAGGGAGTGAAAAACACGGTGCCAGCGCAGAAAGTGCTCGTAGCCGCGCGCACTGATTTACGAACGCGCGTGTGCGTCATAATGGACAACACGTCATAAAGGATTAAAAGATACAAACTAACAGTGGCGGGCGCGCCAAATTCTTCTTACCTCAGTGCGAGCACGATGCGCGATGGGACAGGCTGGTTTGATGGGAATGTGGGAAGGAACTACAGGAAGTGAGGGGCAGATCCCGAGAACACGCAAGACCTGCGCACATCAGCCGGACACAACACAACACTCGGGCCGTGTCCCAAATAACACACTACCACACTACACGCAGCCTTCGAGAAGTATGCCATGCGCAATGCACACAAAAGCCATGTTTGCTCTACTAGTTGACCGAATAGGCGACTGCTATTTATTGAACGGTAGTCTGTGCGTTCATGATGCAGTTATTATCTCAGAAATCATTTTACATAAAGCCCTTATGTTAAAGCATTATAAATGTGTTCATGATGTGCAAACTGTTACCAAAGTTAAAATACATTATTAGCAGATTCTGTTAATGTATTATAGCCTACTTCCCGAAGAAGTGTTCAATGAGTAGTAGATAACTATTATAATGTTTTATAACTGTAATTATTCATAAGACTATAATGTATTTTAAGGCACAATTAATGCATTATAAATAGTACATTAAAGGCTTGTTACCATAATGATGTGTTTTGAGTTAACTTTTGGCAGTCTAATATATATATATGAGTAATTATCGTATTGCATTTTGGGAATGTAGTGTTGTGATTCAGTGCACACTCACTATTGTAGGAGTGGTAGTATTTATCATATGCATACTGAACGCAAATAAACTGCAGTTTTGATAAATGTCAAGTATCAATGTTTTATATAGTGATGTTGAGGATCAGTCCTCCCTCAAAAAGTTGATGGTTCATGCTAAATGCATTTTATTGTGACATTTAATATATTAAAATAGATGTGGGGAGGTCTGTGAATATATATATATATATATATATATATATACACACACACACACACACACAAATATATATATATATATATATATATTTACACACACACATATTTTACATTTTTTTAAAAATCATTCTGTATGATTTATAAGCTTGTTTCCTCAAGTCAAATTAGAGTGTGTGTGCATAGAAAAACGTATACACACACACACACACACACACACACATATATATATATATGTATATATATTCATATATTCTCTCTCTCTCACTCTTTCTCTCTCTCTCTCACTCACACACACACACATTTACACTCACAGACATACACATATATTCGCTCTCTGTCTCTATACATACTCTCACACACATACTCTCTCTCTCTCTCACGACAGGTTTGGTTTGTTCAGGTTTGGTTTATACTTTGAAATTTCTTTGTTAATAAATGATAAACAAAAGCAGAAATATGTAGGATTATTGTATTTGATGGCTTTCAATGGATATTATAACCAAATGTACCCTCGGATCACATCTACTAAACACTACAGACTACTAGTGCTTTTAGAAAATATTTTAACTAAAAATAAAACCATAACAAAAAAGTTTCCTTGAACTAAGAGTAAATATATATTTTTTTAAAGACAACTACTTGCAGAGTGAACATTTCTCTTTTTAGTTTAAGTAAAAAAATGTACTTAAAAATTAATAATAACTACATAGAAATAACTTAAATTAAATAGAAAACTATAAAACTAAGCCAAATCCGTCAATGTTCAGGACACAGCTGCACTATTACCGGCACTTCTTAGGATGAATCGCTTCACTTCCTCAACTTTGGATAAAAGCGTCTGCTAAATGAATGAATGATAATGTTAAAGGAGTAGTTCACTTTTAAAACAACTTTTGCTGATAATTGTCATCCAAGATGTCCATGTCTTTCTTTCTTCAGTCCAAAAGAAATTAAGGTTTTTGATGAAAACATTCCAGGATTTTCTCCATATAATGGACTTCAATGGGGTCCAAACGGTTCAAGGTCCAAATGAGAGTTTCAGTGCAGCTTCAAATGGCTTTAAACGACACCAGACGATGAATAAGGGTCAAATTAATAATTTAATTTGACAAATCTTTTTCCGAGTCAATTTGTTCATTGAATCAACCAAATGACACGAAAAAAGATTCGAACAGGAGAGTCACAAACGCGCGTCACAGAACAGAGCAAGGCAAGCATTTGTGCTTATAAAACTTAAACTTTGATATTTATTTATTAAATGAGCGATCGTTTCCCTAGATAAGACCCTTATTAATCGTCTGGAATCGTTTAAAGCCCTTTGAACAGTTTGCCATTTGCACTGAAACTGTCTTTTGGACCTTGAACCGTTTGGTCCCCATTGAACTCCATTATATGGAGAAAAATCCTGGAATGTTTTCATCAAAAACCTTAATTTCCTTTCGACTGAAGAAAGAAAAATATGGACATCTTGGATGATGTGGGGGTGAGTAAATTATCAGCAAAAGTGAACTACTCCTTTAAAACAAAACGAATTCAAAATATGTATAAAACTACAGTAGTATCTGCATTATAAGAGCACAGCAGAAGTGTGTGTTTCACATTCACAGAGCTTGATAGAAGAGTGTGTGCATTTGTCTGTTTAATCACGGACCTCTGATCAAAACAAACATCTACCAGCATCGATACAATATGTTATCAATGTTAAAAAAAAAAAAAAATCCAGCGGATAGAATTTCGATATCAATAAAAGATAGAAAAATATTTAGAAACTACAGAGAGCGTCACTTGAACTCGGCCTCGTACAGCAGCTGGTGTATCTTTAACTTGACGGCGCTCTTCTTGGCGTAAGGCAAGCGTCTGAGATACGGTAATAAACTAAACAAGAACATCTCGTCCTCCAAGTCCTCGTTGGCCTCCATCTGCCACTTCCTCTTGCGCCCCGTTCCCTGCGACCCCGACGCGGAGTAATGCGAGGATCCGTCCAGCATCCCGTGATCCGCCTCAAAGTCCTGGAAGGAGGAGTTCCCGTGCGCCGTCCTCTCCTCCTCCTCCTCCTCGTCCTCCTTCTCCTCCTCGTCTCGGTCCTCCTCCGGCTCGTCTACGGCTAGCGATCGGGACTGGATGAAGGGCGTGAGGAAGGACATCTGCCAGCTGTACTTCCAGCTCCGGTGGGACGTTCCCGACGCTCTCCTGCGCTGCTCGGCACGCTTGTCTTTGATGAACATGTCCCGTAAACTCTTCCATCGTCTGCGACAGTCCTCCTCTGTGAAGAGACGGCAACACGTTTACTAGGGCTGTCGATCGTAAAATGTCTAAAGACGTTTCCATTTTCATCACTAGATACAGACAAATCGTGCTTAATTGAATCGTTTGGGTGGATGAATCATAATGATTCGTTCATTCATTCCCGTTGAAGAACGAAAGGGAGTGAATGATTCAATGACTCACCCGTTCCATTCCTGAATGAATCAGCATGTGTAAATGAATCGTTTGGGTGGATGAATCATAATGATTCGCTCATTCATTTCTGTTGAAGAACGAAAGTGAGTGGATTCAATGACTCACCCGTTCCATTCCTGAATGAATCAGCATGTGTAAATGAATCGTTTGGGTGGATGAATCATAATGATTCGCTCACTCATTTCTGTTGAAGAACGAAAGTGAGTGGATTCAATGACTCACCCGTTCCATTCCTGAATGAATCAGCATGTGTAAATTAATCGTTTGGGTGGATGAATCATAATGATTCGCTCATTCATTTCTGTTGAAGAACGAAAGTGAGTGGATTCAATGACTCACCCGTTCCATTCCTGAATGAATCAGCATGTGTAAATGAATCGTTTGGGTGGATGAATCATAATGATTCGCTCACTCATTTCCGTCGAAGAATGAAAGGGAGTGAATGATTCAAATCAATGATTTTATTTTATTTATTTTTTTATTTTTATTTATTTTTAATTTCTTTACTTTTTTAAAAAAATTTTTTTAAACATTAAAGCAATTACATACAAACATATATAAAAGAAAAAAAAAATTACAGCAAAATACACAGACACAAATAAGTTGCCAGGGTAACATAAAAGCAAGAATGCGGTGCATTCACCTTAAGAGGACATAAAGGATGAATATATAGATACAGTTTTCATTGCTTTGGGATTAACAGAACTTTGGATAGTTTCCATGTATCTCTCTAAATCATCTTTGAATAAAGAAAGGAGAGGTTTCGAACCAGTAAATTTTTGCTTATGTACATGAAATTTAGCTAGAAGGAAACACAAATTAATAAATGTAATATTGTCCTGTTTTCTCTTTTGAGTAGTCAAACAAACCAAAGAAAACATCTTTAAAACAGAAAGAAAAGTCACTTATAAAATAGGATTGGATAAAAGTTAACAAATCGGACCAAAATTTCTCAGTGTGGGTACATTGCCAAAACAAATGAATGACGTCTTCCTCGGAAGAGTGACAGAAACAGCAGACTCACCCTTTCAGTTCCTAAATGAATCAGCGTGTTTAAATGAATCGTTTGGGTGGATGAATCATAATGATTCACTCATAAATATTAAAGAAAAATGCGATAACTCATGAAATAATGCAATATTCGATATTATGTGACGTTAATGCTTAAAGTGTGTAAACTTATATTATCTTAAAAATATATTTAAAATTATATAACCTAAATATGTGTTTCACACTGTTTTTGTGACAAGAACATCAGTGTTTCACTGTTATTAACATCAGTGTGTGCAGGGCTTCAGTTCTACATCACACTCTAAACAATGCTGGGTTGTTTCAACC
The DNA here is from genome assembly GCF_016745375.1 of Pimephales promelas. The sequence continues at coordinate 2,253,932 of NW_024121377.1, read as the reverse complement.
TAAATGTGGGTCAAATATGGACAAACCCAAATGTTGGGTTAAAAATGCAATAAAAAAAATGTACAGTATAGACTTCTGTAAAGCTGCTTTTTAAAAGATGTGTATTGTGGAAAGCGCTATACATAAACATGAACTGAATTGAAATTATGCAGAAAAAGGATATAGGGTCACATGACTTTAATCATCATCACTAAATAAGACCATGGTTATTTGGGTTTTTTGCATTTTACTGTTTATGCATATGAACACTTAATTAATAATATAATCAACAATATATTTTAAAATAGTCAATATGTAACAATTTAAGCACATGGATATTTAATAATATAATTCATACATTTTACAATAAAAAAGTGATTTATGCATATGTTTAATTAATATAATGAACAATAAATCTTACAATAATCAATAAGTAGTAATTTAAGTATATTTAATTAAACTTTACAATAACCGATACGTAACATTTAAAGCATATTAAATGAATAATTAACAAAAAATAAATACATATTACATAGTAATTTAAGCACATGCATATTTAATTATTAATTTAACTATGAATCTTTCAATAATCAATATTTATTTATGCATAATGCAAATAACATTAATCACAAAATAGTAATTTGAGCACAAGTATAATTAATTATAATTAAACTTTACAATTGAAGCATGTGTATAATATAATTAACAATATATAAAAACAGTCATTTAAGTTAATGGATATTTAATTAGTAATAATATTATTAACAATATATTACATTTTACAATAATCAATAGTGATGTAAGCACAACACATATGTCTCTATTTAATATAATTAAGAATAATTATTACAATAATCAAAAAGTAGTAATTTTAGCACAAGTATATTTAAATATAATATATATTTAAATGTATATTTAAATGTATATATATTTAAATGTATATTTAAATATGTTATATATATATATTCTTAAATATATCTTTATATTTATATTTATATATTAAATTAACAATAAATAAATACATACATGGTTTAAGCTTATGTGTATTAAATTACTTACAATAAATTCTACAATAATCAAAAAAACAGGGATTTAAGAATGTATATTTAATTTCCTGATAAGTAACAATACATTTTATAATAATCAATCAACAGTCACTTAAAACGTATTATCTATACGTAATTAAAATGACATTAAAATGAACAGAAATAAAAGTTTCTTGCATGGAAAATGACTTTAGACCATAATTTACGAAATGTAATAATGAAAATGTAAAACTTTCCCAGCATATATAAAAAAAATCATTCAGTAATGTACTTTTGTAAGTTATGGTCTAACCTGGCATTATTATATGCACACAGCAACAAACAAACATGCATGCATGTACATCATACTTGACAGAAAAATTACTAAATATGTAACACTTGGAACATTGTTATTATATTTGAATAACAGTTACACAAAAACAAATATGACTGATGCAACTCTGGTTTAACTTAAAATCTGTCTTTGTGCATCAAAATGAGCAGTTATGCAACTCAAACTTTGGATGAAATCAAAACACACGACTAGTTTACAGTGCACATCAACAAACTCAAAACAACTCAGCTTTTCCCGTGGGAAAGTGTCAAATCTATCCGATTATCCCATGAAATGTATTTGCGACTCAAAAACACGTTGTGTTAGTTGTATGATGATATGGAAACAGTATCCGTGAGATATAGTTTATATCTTCAACCCTGGATTCCTGTTAGCCTACTCTGCAACAAGCTAACAGCAGATAACTAACGTTAGCAGTTTAGTTAGCAAGAAACGACTTTAGAAATATCAACTCTTACCTGGTATTTCAACTTGTAGGCTCACGGCTCTCCATGCTTTGGCTTTTCTAGCAGCGTCCTTATATGAATTTATTGTAGAATTGTATAACTCGGGATAGTCGGACACCGCTGCTATTAACCTCTCCTCCATTGTTGTTAGCATTGAGCGGCAAACGTTCTTAGCTAATGACTGTATTAACGGTTATTCCTCCAGAGGGCGCTCGATGGCCCACAGTTCCGATTTCTCATTGATTTGTATTCAAATTTCAACACGTTTTTTTATCTTATTGGAAGCATTTGAACAAATAGTTGTATAATCTTTTTAAATTATTTTTTTTATAATAGCTGAACAGCGCTTCACAATAAGTAATCGGTTAAAGCTATTTCCATATACGATTTTGTTAAATAATTATTATCTATTAATCGCAAACGGCTGTGATTGGTTCATAACAACCAGCGCTGAGAAACGTGTCGCGTACCACGTGACACCCATTCGCTTCAGTTGCGTCTTGACGGTGATTTACGTCTGAATGTTGAATTTAAAAGTGATTTAAAATAATAGGATTACCAGACAAGTCATAAATAACGTTCCCGCCATTTTAGCCTATCTATCAGTATCTCTTAGCGATTTATGGCTGATAGAAGTAGCGCGAGGCTCACGCATGCGTACTCTTCAGTCACATACTGAGTTACCGCAGTGCAAGCTGGGAAATGTAGTACGCGTTAGCAACCTAAAATGGAAAGAGGTGCACAACTGTAAAATTAAAACAGCTATATTGTGTTTGAAAATGAAAACAATTAAGCTGATGGTCTCTTTAAAGAGAGAGCACATTTAGTTTAATGGTCATATATTAAACAAACAAACAAAAAAAATGTTTACAAATCACATTCGTTTAGATCCATTATTCGTTAGAATTGTATCCTTCATTCTGCTCTCCTTTATATTGTAGTGTTTCTATCAGGTCCTGCTCATTTGTGGCTCCATACTGTTTGCGCTCTATTTTTGACAGATCAATTCTCTCCTCGTTCACGCTGGTGCTTGAAGACAAAACCTCTTCTTCCGTTTCATTCTGCACAAACAAAACACTCCAGTTAACCATTTACAACCAAACATTTCCACATTTGTAACTAACATAGTCTTTTAGCCTCTTCTGTGTGTGTGTGTGTGTATGTTACCCTATGTTCTCTGTGATACTGGTCAACAGCATACTGATATTTAGCAGAATTCAGTCCCAGTAAACCGGCCATTTTCTCTCCAAGAAAATCACAAACTATAAAGAAATGAAGTGATTTACTACGACGTATATGATTACACACAACATTTGTGACTTAACATTTGTGTCTGGGATGTATTGTGCTAAAAATACACAATGAGCTTTGAAATAAAAGTGCTTCTTACATCTCAAAGACTTTCTCAAAATCTGCGTTCCCCAAAACCGAGAATAATCCCTCCACGTCCAGCTTCTCTAAACGGACAAAATACGAAACAACCTTTGATTACTTTCATACCGGACAGATTTTAGAAACCGTATACTGTCATTATCATCACACTGACCGGGTCGGCAGCACTGGGCTCTTGATGAAGATCATCCTCCTCTTCCTCGGTCAGAGTCTCTCCGCTGGAGAAGTGAATCACCTTCACCCGTCTGACGTCACCACTCTTATTCTATAATAAATGATTGATCCGTGCACATTATTACTTTTGTTGAATTCATGCATTCTCGTAATCTTCCCTCTTCTCTGATGATGTGGGCAGGGGAACCTGTCACTCAAATGACATCAGCCAATAGAAAACCACAACCATCCAATCAAGCCCCGCCCACATTAGTTCTTGTTCCAAATGCGGTTTCACTCATTTATAGACACAATAGGAGAGAAAAGACGAGCGCGACTTCGGTTTCATGCTGACTTTAACCTATAAACAATGTTTCAGCTGTATTTTTCTCAGCTCGTTCTCCCCTTTACACTCATTTAGGCCTAAATTTAAGATTTATGTATTTGAATAAACATATGCATTTTCCATTCATTTGGATGACACACTTTTGACATAAACTAATAGTGATGCATACACAAGTGAAACAAGTACATTTAACATTTAGCACGCACAGTTTATTACGAAATATGCATTTATTTGATTTCAATTGCTTATTTCATTGGGAAAACTTTTTTTTTTCAGTTAAAAAGTATAAATGTGGTTGAAATATGGCTAGCGAAGCAATATTCCAAAATTGCACATTAAGTTAATTAGTTTATGTTGCAATTAGAAATCTTACATGCAACTCAAATACATACACAACCGTTCAAAAGTTTGGGGTTAGTAGTTGGGGTAAGAAATTAATGCTTTTATTCTGCAAGTCTTTATTAAAATGATAAAAAGTGAGAGTGAAGACATTTATAATTTATTTCAATTCTTCTGATCGTTCTATTCATCAAAAGAATCCTGAAAAATAAAATGTGTCACAGTTCCCACATGAAAAATATGACTGTTTTCAACATTGATAATAATCATAAATGTTTCTTAAACATTAAATCCTCATATTACACTGTAAAAAAATATTGTTGGTTTAACTTAAAAAATAAGTAACCTGGGTTGCCTTAAAATTTTAAGTTCATTGAACTGGAAAAAGTGAGTTAATACAATGAAGGAGATTGATTTAATCATCAAAAACTCAAAATTATATGTTATCTGAACTAAATAAATTATGTAAGTTGATTTGACAAAAGAAAAAATGTTGTAATTACTACACAGTAACAAAATATTGTTGGTTTAACTTAAAAAAGTAAGTAACCTGGGTTGCCTTAAAATTTTAAGTTGATTGAACTGGAAAAAGTGAGTTAATACAATGAAGGAGATTAATTTCATCATCAGAAACTCACAATAATAAGTTATCTCAACTAAATAAATTATTATAAATTTGATTTGACAAAAGAAAATATGTTGTGATAACAAATCTTGAAAATATTTTTTACAGTGAAGGATCATGTGACACTGAAGACTGGAGTAATGATGCTGAAAATTCAGCTTTGATCACAGGAATAAATTACATGATTTTACTATAGAAAACGGTAATAATATTTCACAATGTTGCAGTATTTTTGATGACATAAATGCAGCTTTGGTGACATTAACCGATCTGAATGTTTGAGTAAACCTTCATTTAAACGTGCATATCTGGAGTGTGAATGTGTTTACCGAGGGAGTGTGTGTGCACATTCAATAAAGGCATGGTTAACAAGATGTCACTTACGTCTGTGTGCATGCTGTGGATCTCCTGCCAGAATCTTCGTGTTTCTTTGAGAATATCTTAAGAAAGAGTGGAAGAGTTTTTATGACACGATCGCGTTTCCTTCATCGCAGGAGGACGTCAGTTTCATGTACACGGATGTTGTTTGTCTAAGTACTTCTGTAGCCTGTAGCAGGAAGCCGGTTTAGGTGGAAAGACTTGTTTTAGTTTAGTTGGCGCTACCCTGGGTTTTAGGCAGCATGAAAGTGGTTTGGCTCATCGCCATAGTAACTAACTCTCCACGGCTAACCCGGTCCGGGACTTGGACCAATCAGCTGTGAGCAAAGTGTCACATGTCTGATGCGATAAAGTCACTGCACGTGTTTCCACTCCAAACTAAAGATTACTACATGGCCCATTTTTATACTAATTTATTGTTTTATTGTTATATGTGTGTTTGCATGGCCAGGACACTCCTGTAAAAGAGATTTCAGTGAGGTATATTCAGCGATCTCAGTGAGGTTCTCTACTGGTTAAATAAAGGTTATAATAATAAATGATTTTCAGAGACAAAATCGTCCGGCTTTTAGTTACTCTGATTTAGATGTTCATGTAATTATTAATCGATCACACGTGTACAATTTTAGTTTATCAATTATTATTGCGCACAGTTTAAAGGTTTTATAAATCTATAACACTTCATGGCTTTAACTTGCACTGATATATCAAGACTTTTTTGTTTTAGTTCTTTTTCTTTTGGTGTAAATTTGTTTTTTTGTATTTTTCAATCTCGTAATATTCTGCAGAAGAGAGAAGTGAATCTCGCGAGAAATGAATCGCAGTTTCACTCAGTCTCAGCATGTGATTGGCTGTCCGCTACTGATGTCACTCCTAAACTCAGTCTCAGCATGTGATTGGCTGTCCGCTACTGATGTCACTCCTAAACTCAGTCTCAGCATGTGATTGGCTGTCCGCTACTGATGTCACTCCTAAACTCAGTCTCAGCATGTGATTGGCTGTCCGCTACTGATGTCACTCCTAAACTCAGTCTCAGCATGTGATTGGCTGTCCGCTACTGATGTCACTCCTAAACTCAGTCTCAGCATGTGATTGGCTGTCCGCTACTGATGTCACTCCTAAACTCAGTCTCAGCATGTGATTGGCTGTTCGCTACTGATGTCACTCCTAAACTCAGTCTCAGCATGTGATTGGCTGTCCGCTACTGATGTCACTCCTAAACTCAGTCTCAGCATGTGATTGGCTGTCCGCTACTGATGTCACTCCTAAACTCAGTCTCAGCATGTGATTGGCTGTTCGCTACTGATGTCACTCCTAAACTCAGTCTCAGCATGTGATTGGCTGTTCTCTACTGATGTCACTCCTAAACTCAGTCTCAGCATGTGATTGGCTGTCCGCTACTGATGTCACTCCTAAACTCAGTCTCAGCATGTGATTGGCTGTTCGCTACTGATGTCACTCCTAAACTCAGTCTCAGCATGTGATTGGCTGTCCGCTACTGATGTCACTCCTAAACTCAGTCTCAGCATGTGATTGGCTGTCCGCTACTGATGTCACTCCTAAACTCAGTCTCAGCATGTGATTGGCTGTCCGCTACTGATGTCACTCCTAAACTCAGTCTCAGCATGTGATTGGCTGTCCGCTACTGATGTCACACCTAAACTCAGCACAAAACAAAACAAGCAAAGCCACATACAGTTAACACACATTTTAATGGGAAAACCATTAAATGTATGACAGTGAGTTACATGTTGACATCATAATCGGCGGGTATATTCGATGATGAACACATATCCATACGAATGCATAGATGGAAAAAGAAATAATTACAAAAACTAAATGCAACCCTTGGAGTGTCATTTTCCAAACGCTGAAGAACGTCCTGTTAAATAAATATACAGCAAAATATCTGACAATCATTGACCATTAATAAGTAGTTTCAATGTGTCTGAATCATGTCGGAGCGAAATAACAAGCGGAATACAGTTTCTGTAACATCCTGCAGCTTTTTAGAGATCATTTCTGTGCAATCCTTCCTCTAAGCACCAGTGTCATATTTCATTAATAACTTAAAGATGGTGGAACTTATGTGGAGAAACTTTGATTTCTAAAATAACAAAAACAATATAACAATCAAATCAAACCTGCACAAAACCAGCGAGACATGCGGTTCGTCCAACCCTCACAGCTATGGACAGGTTTCAAATGAAAAGCAGATGAAAATATGATTGTGAATATGTACACGTATAGAAACGACGTCCACTGAAGCTGATATTAGAGATGGCGAGATTATAATCAGACATTAGTTCTCTGATCTGGGACACTTTCATCAAATTAACAAATGAACATGTGCTCGTCCTCTCTTCTCACGAACAAATATTAATCATACAGCAGATATTTCATGTGCTAATAGTGAGTTACAGGTAATAATCTGGGTAATATCCACTTTTGTTTAGTGAAGTTCACAATAATAGTCAAGAAATTATATTTTGCATTAAGCCTATTATTCAGACCCCTACTTTATTAAATTAAGACAGAATTTTTATATATATGGCTGTCAAATAGATTAATTAAGATTGATCACATCTAACACAAAACTTTGCATTTATGTAATGTGTGTGCATATGAAGAGTTCAGATGCAAAAGCCTCTAAATGCCATTTGAAATTTTCTTTTTTAATGATGATTTGTATCAAACTTGGATATTTAAGTTCAGTAATTTCACTTAAATAACAATTAATAGGTAATTATCATTGCCATTTAAGTGAAATTACTGAACTTAAATATCCAAGCTTGATAAAAAACGATCATTCTAGAAGAAATTTTCAAATGGCATTTAGAGGCTTTTGCATCTGAACTCTTCATATATATAAAATACACACACATATACATATATATATATATCACAAAAAAATCACTAACTTTTATGTTAGATGCGATTATTTGATTTGACAGCCCTTATATTATTATTTTTATGCAATGTCTTAATACAGAAGATTAATGGTTTTAAAAAAGTTTTAGACAGGGTAAAATATGACATTTCTGTTTGAAATTTACTCAGTTTAAAGACTGTTAAACATTAGCATTTGTGTTGAACAATGGATCAGCCTCAACATGAATAGCCAAATTATAAACATTAAGAGAAAAAAAATTGAATTCAGTGACCTATAGAAGTTATTCTCTAATCATTGGACCCAATAAACCATTAATATCTCAATAAAATCGGTATAATCAAGTGCATATCAAATGATCACATAATTCAGATTCAGTCTGGGTTATTAGGATTAATTCTTCATCAGAACGTCTGTCGTTTGTAGTTAAAACACCTTAAAGCGATCCGAGCACGAGACAGACGCCACTGTTATATCACTATGTTATATTGTTAAATATTTGCGCGTGGAGAGAATGGCGATTGAAGATTACAGACTCCTCTAGACATCACGTTCACCTGTCCATCGACACCATTAAGAGACGACGCAGCCCGTGTCTGTCTGTGGCTTCAGGTCCGGCTCCTTCACTGGCTTGATCTCCTCGTCATGCTTCGCTTTCGGCTAGGAGGAGGAAACAATATATATAAAAAAAATGGGACATTATTATAGTTGGTGTCCAGAGATACAGAGTGCTATCGATAATAAACAAGTGCAACTGGTAAATTCTGCCAATGAAAATATTACTTATAAAGCCAGAACACAACTGTTGTGCATCTCAGAGTAACACAGCAGTGCTTCGTTTCTGGACGAATCAGCGTTTTGAGCGAATCAATCGAGTGAACCAATGATTCAATGCCTCATTCATAAAGAGAGCAATTTAGTTCACTCCTGAATTAACCATAAATTAATGATTCAATGCCTCATTCATGAAGAGAGCGATTTAGTTCACTCCTAAATTAATCAGAGAATCGAATAAATTAATGATTCAATGACCCATTCATAAAGAGAGCCATTTAGTTCACACCTGAATTAATCAGAGAATCGAATGAATGAATGATTCAATGACCCATTCATAAAGAGAGCCATTTAGTTCACTCCTGAATTAATCAGAGAATCGAATGAATGAATGATTCAATGACCCATTCATAAAGAGAGCAATTTAGTTCACTCCTGAATTAACCAGAGAATTTAATAAATGAATGATTCAATGCCTCATTCATAAAGAGAGCGATTTAGTTTACTCCTGAATTAATCAGAGAATCGAATGAATGAATGATTCAATGACCCATTCATAAAGAGAGCCATTTAGTTCACTCCTGAATTAATCAGAGAATTGAATGAATGAATGATTCAATGACTCATTCATAAAGAGAGCTATTTACTTCACTCCTGAATGAATCAGCAAATAGAATGAATGAATGATTCAATGACTCATTCATAAAGAGAGCCATTTAGTTTACTCCTGAATGAATCGGCGGATCGAATGAATGAATGATTCAATGACTTACTTATTTAGACTTTTACCACCACCTACTGGAAGTTTTAGTTTCTTATTTAGACTATCATTTCGTTAAAAAAAATTATTTCATATTTCCGTACTTTAAAAGGGACAGTTCACCCAAAAATGCAAATTCTACAATCGTTTACTTACTCACATCGTTTCAAACTTGAAAGACTTTTTAAAATAAATTTTGAAGACCATTGACCATTTTATGAACAAAAAAAAAACACAATTCTGAGACAATTCTCAAATTATCTTCTTTTATGACACACACACACACATATATATATATATGAAGAGTTCAGATGCAAAAGCCTCTAAATGCCATTTGAAATTTTCTTCTAAAATGATCATTTTTATCAAGCTTATATATTCAAGTTCAGTAATTTCACTTAAATGACAATTAATAGGTAATCCTCATTGCAATTTAAGTGAAATCACTGAACTTAAATATACAAGCTTGATAAAAATGATCATTCTAGAAGAAAATTTCAAATGGCATTTAGAGGCTTTTGCATCTGAACTCTTCATATATATATATATATATATATATATATATATAAAGATGGAAAGATGATCTCACCTTGTCGTCTTTCGGTCCTCTGGTAAGGTCAAAGGTGGCGTAGACTTCAGGTGTGCACTGAGCGCTGAGAGCCGGGAGCTCGAACGGAGTCGGTTCAGCCAAACCATAGCTAGCCTTCAACTCCAGAGCAGGAGCTTCAGCGGGAACCTTGTGAAAGTAACTGACACAGAAATTCAGCAGTGAAAAATTTGTTTAAGGAAGCTTTTTTTAATCATACTGTTAAAACGAGTGTTAAAGAGGACCGATTATACCCTTTTACAGAGTTAACCCTACTAAAATAGGTTTTCATGCTCGATTTTTTTCAAAAACGCCATATTTTTCACAAATTTGACATTGTTCCCAGTCTGTCAGTAACGCTCTGTTTAGTTCCTGTCTCTATGAAGCTCCTCCTTCTGAAAAGCACACTGTGCTCTGATTGGTCGTCTGGATCAGTGTGTTGTGATTGGTCGAGTGTGTTTGGGAAATGTCCCGCTCTTACAATACCAGCCAGTTTAACACACTACTAACTAACTCAACCAGGCCCCGCCCCTTTATTCTGAATTATTATAATGAGGAATATTGTGACGTGTGAAGAAACTCAAGACTACAATGGAGGCGTTTCAGGAGTTCAGAAACACTGACACTGATATAGCTATAGATATAAAAACATCAACATTAAGATGAACATGTGAAAAAGCACAATAGGAGCCCTTTATATTTTCTCTGGATGTGTTTGTTGACTCACATGAAGCCGTTCTCTCTCTGGCATTTCTCCAGGGTGTTTTTGATGAACGAGCCCAGTTTCTTAAAGAAGAGCTGCTCCGAGGGTTTGGCGGTGCTGCCGGGACCCTTCGTCTGACGGTACTCTTTACACAAGGCTTCAGCGCGCGAGTAACCTGCCGCCATTACAACCATTAAAAGAAGGATTTCACACATGTCATTTAACTATTAACTCTTTCCCCGCCATTGACGGAATTTTCCGGCTTTCCGTGTTTTCACTGTTATTACACATCTAATGAAAGATTAATGAATCTCCTGATCAAAGCACAAGCAGAAACAAGTGATAGAAGCATTCCTTACGCATATGTACACGATCATCAAACCCCATTTAAATGTTACTGAAAGAAATGTCGACCCCCGAGTTACAGGACTCGATCTACTCCATCTGTGTTTTAATCAGCGTTCTGAATCTAATCTGGATGTAGTCATGATTTTTTTTCAGCTTTTTGCTCAAAATGTTGCTTTTTTAAAGGAGTAGTTCACTTTTAAAAAAAATTTGCTGATACTTTACTCACCCCCATGTCATCCAAGATGTCCATGTCTTTCTTTCTTCAGTCTAAAAGAAATGAAGGTTTTTGATGAAAACATTTCAGGATTTTTCTCCATATAATGGACTTCAATGGGGTCCAAACGGTTCAAGGTCCAAAAGACAATTTCAGTGCAAACTGCAAACTGTTCAAAGGGCTTTAAACGATTCCAGACGATGAATAAGGGTCTTATCAAGCGAAACGATCGCTCATTTAATAAATAAATAATAAAGTTTAAGTTTTATAAAGCTCAAATGGTCGCCTTCCTGTGTTCTGTGATACGCCTTCATGACTCTCCTGTTCGAACTCGTTCATCAAAATGAACAAATCTTTTTCCCAAATCAATTTGTTCATTGAATGAACCAAATGATTCGGAAAAAGATTCGTTCATTTTGATGAACAGGAGAGTCACAAACGTGCATCACAGAACAGAGCAAGGCGATCATTTGAGCTTAAAAAAATTAAACTTTGTTATTTATTTATTAAATGAGCGATCGTTTCGCTTGATAAGACCCTTATTCATCGTCTGGAATCATTTAAAGCCCTTTGAACAGTTTGCAGTTTGCACTGAAACTGTCTTTTGGATCTTTAACCGTTTGGACCCCATTGAAGTCCATTATATGGAGAAAAATCCTGGAAAGTTTTCATCTAAAACCTTCATTTCTTTTCAACTGAAGATAGAAAGACATGGACATCTTGGATGACATGGGGGTGAGTAAATTATCAGCAAAAGTTTTTTCAAAAGTGAACAACTCCTTTAATGAAACTTACCCACATTCAAGTGTTGATAAAAGAATGCATGCATCTTTTTGATATATTGCATGTTCAGATAATCATACAAGTAAATATTCTTGGGGCCACGAAACGTTTGTTTTTTTTTTTTTTTAAACGCTGGCAGGGAAAGAGTTAAAAGCTCTAAAAATTCAGAAACTACAAGTCATTACAGCATCATTTTGCAAAAATACATTCAACTTTTTCAGCCAATTATGAGGAAGAATGAAGAATTTTTACTATTACAGGATAAAGTATTATTACAGGATATTAGTTTTACTATCAATGCTAAAAATAACTAATTATCTTTGAATATATGGGTAACATTACAATATTTGTTATCATTAGTCAATGCATTAAAAGAGTGATATATTTTTACCTTGTTAATGAAAATGTTAGTTCACAGTGCATTATCTAATGTTAACATATACAACTTTTTGAACTTAATAAGTGTCACCAAAATATGTCCACTAAAATACCCAACTGTACATCATAATTGACTGAAACGTCTGATACTTTAATGTGGGATTTCTCTTTGCGTACATTTCTCCGCCTCCTGCAGGGATCTGATGGCCTCTCCACATTTATCACTCGCAAGAAGAGTCTGTCCATGATAGCAGTGTGCCTGCCAATCAAATCAATCAAACAGGAACATATTTACTGCACTAGTGTTGCCAAATGTTGAGTAGCCCTCAAACCGTATTCACTTTACAGCCCTTAATCCTGTAATGTGGGCACAGAGGACTCAGGTCCTCATTTTTATTTATTATAAATGTTATATCACTAGCTTTAAATGTTATAAAGTTTTGTCTATCTATTTATGGTGTTTTTTTTTAATTTTGGGAAACGATCACAGACATCCTGATGTTCATGTTCAGATGGACTCACGTAAGCCATGTAGAAGTGTTGCTTCAGCTGCAGGTATTTCTTCCATTTACTGCTGCATTCTGGATCCAAAGTGTTCAGAGTGTGATCTGAAAAATAATATGAAGAATAATCTTCTAAATAATGCATAATATTTTATTATAAGGCTCTCTGAAGTATCTGATTAATATCTCTGAACAAATGCTCTCATGCGCCCAGCTGGACTTTATAACATAATATCATTATTTACATTCACATCAATGTGTATTTTTTGGGGTTATAAGATATATTCTTTATAAATTTCAGATAAGATTATATGGTAACTAAGCACAAGCATGAGCAATTCGTTTATGTCTGTTCATAGTGCAACAGATACATTAATGCATTAAGTAAATGTTGAAATTAACATTAAATAAGGTTAATAAATGCTGTAGAAGTATTGTTATTTCAAGTTATGTAGTTAACATTACAGTAAAAACAGTAATATTGTGAGTGGAGAACTGTTTTCTATGTGAATATATATTAAAATGTAATTTATTCCTGTGTTCAAAGCTGAATTACTGATAATTCAGAAATCATTCTAATGTGACGATTTGATGCTCAAGAAACATTTCTGATTATTATCAATATTGAAATAATTTTTGTGGAAAACAATATTAATTTTCAGGATTCTTTGATGAATAGAAAGTTCAAAAGAATGGCATTTATTTGAAGTATAAATCATTTGTAACATTACAAATGTCTACAGTGTCACTTTTGATCCATTTAATTTCTTTCTAAATTATCCCAAACTTTTGTATATACAACAATAAATATTCACCCCCACATTTGCCAATTATAATGCAGAATTAAAGGGATAGTTCACCCAAAAATGAAAATGCTGTCATCATTTACTCACCCTTTCGTTTTGGTCTTCTGAGCACAAAAGAAGATATTTTAAAGAATGTGAGTTGACGGAAGACTTCTATACAGTATTATTTTCCTACTATAGAAGTCAATGGGGTCCAACAACTGTCTGATTATAAACATTCTTCAAAATATCTTCTTTTATGTTCAGCAGAAAAAACAAACCCATCCAGGTTTGGAACAATTCAAGGGATAGGTTAATGATGATAATTTTCACTATTGAGTGAACTGTCCATTTAAACAGAGAAATGTTGATTAAACAGAGTCAATAGTAAACCTACCGGCCTTTTGGTAGAAGTTCGCGGTTTCGAACGCCAGCGCTGCGATGAGGGAGGCGTTGTGCTTCAGCTCGATGGCTCTGGCAATGGTCACTAAAAACACACACACTTGATTATTTTATTCGGAATGACCAATCCTGATTAAAATATCACAGCAATCCAAATATTCACAAAGAGCCTGTTATGTTTCATCTGACAATACACACATCATCAATAGTCACAACCACATGAATATATAAATAAATAAGACGCTTATTCATCGTCTGGTGTCGTTTAAAGCCCTTTGAAGCTGCACTGAAACTCTCATTTGGACCTTGAACCGTTTGGTCCCCATTGAAGTCCATTATATGGAGAAAATCCTGGAATGTTTTCATCAAAAACCTTAATTTCTTTTCGACTGAAGAAAGAAAGACATGGACATCTTGGATGACACGGGGGTCAGCAAAAGTTTTTTAAAAGTGAACTACTACTTTAGGATTCTTTATGAATACGGGTCAGGCCCAAGACTTTTCAATACATTTTGCCATCATTTTCAAACAGCCAGCGCAAAATCTCCCCTTCATATTTCCAAAATATATCAGGCTTTTTTAACTGAATTGATTCAAAAAGAGAGTTCCTTAAATCAAGGACAATAACATTTTGTTAATGGCTGGTATTTTAACATTTGTCCATGTAAGCATCAAAACAACAACTCACTTCCAGAATCAGAAGGTTTTTATAAAGACCTAGTCTGGAGAGAGTTTATCATTCAGATTTGAACAACAACTAGTTTGATTTGTATGTAGGGATGTATGTCTGCGATATATATCGTATTTGTTCGTTGTTTTAACGATGTGTGATTTGACATTATCAAGTATCAAGAATCTCAATGATTCGCTCATTAACAGCGACTTGCTGCCACCTACTGGCGCTTTAAGTTTCACATTTAAAGTATCTTTTCTTGTTTTAAATAATTTTAAATATCAATATTCTGGAATATCTGAAAATATCAATATTGCAAATATTACTTTTGTTGATACTGATATCATGTGATTGGTAACAGCCATATTGTGTCTTATTTTTACAATTGATTTTGATTTTAAAAATAAATTTATGAAATTGACAATTGAATTAGGTTTAAAAAAAATTTGCTTTAAAAGGTAAAAATCAATTGAACCATATTGGAAAAAATGAAGAATATCCACGACAGTCAAACCTGCCAAACAGAATAAACACACTCAGTAAAATATCGTCTAATAATCGCTATGGAGAAATCATTTATTTGTCAATATTGCACACCCCATTTGTTTGTATTGCACTTTTTTCAATTTCATAGTGTAAAGTATCACAAACACACTGTAAACTCAGAGTAAACGGAGGCATGTTTTACCCTCCTGAGCCTCGGCCTGACTCTGCACAATGTATGTGTCAATGACTCGAGGCTCCAGGTCTCGGCCCTTCTCCGCTGGAGTGATGAGCCGAGGAATATGAGTCTCCTGACAGGAAAGAGGAAGTCAAATATCACCATGGATCAAACAGTAAGACACCCACGACCATGCATTACAATGGTTTTACCATGTTAAGGGGGGTTTAGGCACTCAAATCAAGTCTTTCTGCTTTAACTCGCCACTAAATAAGTCAGGCACATTTTACCTTGAGGGTTTTAAATATCCCAGCAGCGGTTTTCAAACTCTTGTGAACGTCTTTGGCCTCGTCCTCTGTGACGCTACAATGTAAAAAACAAAAACTTGTAAAAATGCCTTTAATGAAATTATAATAAAAACCCAGACAGAAGTTATTTACACTAATAAATACTATATTTTACAGACTGAGGCGATGTGCAGTCAGTCAGTAATAATGACTAGTTTACAGTTCATAATCTCATTTATTAAAAGGCTACTGAATAAGAATAAATTAAATATTGATTTTGAAATTAAAAAGAATTTATTATGTAGGAAGAAAAAGAGCAGTGATCCAAGAAACTTTTCTGTTATTTTAGTATTTTTACACTATTGTAGTATGTTTTATTATTTATAATTATTATTAACTTTTATTTTTTATATTTTCATACTGTATATATATATATATATAAATATTTTTTTGTTTTATATTTTAGTTAAAGTTTTATGTACTTTTATCATTTTTTATTAGCTTTTTAAAATTCTATTTAGCTTTTATTTATTTCTATTTTAGCTTATTTTCTTTTATTAATTTAAGCTTTTCATCTAATATTTATATTTTATATCATTTAAAATAAAAATATATAATTTTTAATAGTTTAATTTTAGCTAAGAATACCAACACAGGAGAGAAATTAAATTGGCAGAACTATGTGGGAAATTTTTTCAAAACTATTTTGAACTTCTCCAAAGGATTTTATTTTTGCCATGGTTTTATTTTACAAAGTACAGAAATTAATACCTTATCACAGAATGTCATCACTGACCAATCATAATCAATTATTCAAGAGAACTTACTTCTCCTTTCCAGCCAGTCGTGAAGCAAACTTGGTGTACCAGATGGCGACATTAAACGCCATAGACACCAGCTCAAAGATCGCATCCTGCTGCGCACTGAAAAATGCAAAACATCTTTTAATGGGGTCATTTTAGTCAATAGATTTAGTCCAATCAAACATGTTATCTTAGTTCAGATTCATCTGTCATTTGGTAGGACCTCATCACATCAGATTGATAATGTCAACATGAACACGTCACCTGCTTTCATTCTCAAAAACAATGAACAAAACTACACAAGAAAATAAGAAAAGGTTCAGTTGCAGGACGCCGACTTCACTGAACCACATTGTATGATAGTCACCTTGCAATATTTCCCTGTAAAGTGTCAGTCCATTTGAAGTTCTGGATGAACCGAAGCTTGCTCTCTTGTGTGGTTCCATCCAGCGGCAAAATGAATCCTTTGTGCATTAAAAAAAATAGAAAGCAGATTTTTTTTTTTTTTACAATGCCAACAAAACAACAACAATAAGATGCTTGTGAGCAACATAAATGCAAATGAATCAAAACAGCATGAGCAACATGGAAATATCTGACCAGAACCACAAGAGGAAATAATAATTCACAAACCCTGTAAAAGAGCGAAATATTCATCACTGGATTTCTTCATAATCTCTGGGGTACATGTGGCATCGGTGAACATGTCCAGAAGTCTGGCCCGCGTCGTTCTCAGGTCACTGAAACACAGGTTTTACATGTATGTCATAAAAATACAGTGGCCCACAAAATTAATATACAGTAATACCAGAATTAAATCCTCACTTGCAGATCTTATTGGCAGCGGGACTGGACGCCACACCGTACAGGTTGAAGGACACGGGAGCTGTGGATTTCAGAGGGTTTCGGTGGAACCAGTGAGTCATGGTGACCTGAACAAGAAAGACACTATTATTAGTAGTTTCTGATTTATTAATACAATTCATTTGCTATTTTAATACGGTACTAAGTCACCACATAAAAATCTGGATCATGACCAGTAGGGAACAACTGGTTGAGTAGAATTATTCTCGAGAAACACGTCCAATTAACTAAACTAGACCTTATGTGATTTTCTATACAACAGAATCAACACAGATGGTATTAACACTGACATTTTCATTCAGATTGAAAAGTTATGGGCAGCTAAATCTCTGAGAACATCTCACATCTATTAATACGCAGTGCATTTAATTTACAAAAGAAGTAACACTTATGGGATCCGATCAAAAGATCATTGGTTCAAGTGCTGTATGAACTGAGTCATTTGAGAAGGCAGGTCCATTTATGACATCTCGGCCTTGTTTATCAACAGCTCGATGTGATAAAAACAGACAGAGAAACAATACACCCGTTAAAAACGATCTACTGGTGATTCTTTGTCGTCTACATATGAAAAAAACGCGGATCTGTGATCTCAATGCTGTTCATAATGCGAATAAAAATCTGAGAGAAATGAACCGAGTCAGAGACTCGTTGTTCAACAGCAGTCCACTAGCAAACACAGCAGCTACCGGCTCAAATATCACAACTGATTTATAAAGCTTGTTTTAAATGAAAGAGATATGTATTTATACCAGTAATGTGTCGACTGTCAGATGTGTGTTGTTTTAATCAGCGAGACTCCAAAGATGTGGATCAGGAAACGCCAAAACAATGAACACTCTTCCGGTATGACGTGATTCGGGTGGTGACGTCATGCACACGCCCATTGAGTTAAACCCCCATTTACGTAATTTATTAAAAAAACATGTTTTGGCAGTTTCTAAATTCGCAAGTAGAGATCATAGACTATAAAAAAGGTAGAGATAGCCTAAATTAAATTGAATATATATATATATAGATATATAAAATATATAGATATATATATTTTTTTTTAACTTATGTGTTTTTGTGTTTTTGTTCAAATAGAAATCATAATGACTTGGTGCAAGGAAGAGCAAGTTACAACATAAAAAATGTAAATAAATCCAATTAATTAAAATTACATTAGAGTCACCACATCCATGTGAATTTCTTATTATCCAGAATAAATCAAATTT
Organism: Pimephales promelas; assembly: GCF_016745375.1. The sequence continues at coordinate 2,235,263 of NW_024121377.1, read as the reverse complement.
TAAAGGAGCAAATACCAGTGTCAGTGTGTATGTGTGTGTGTTTATATATATATATATATATATATATATATATATATATATTATGTACTGTAGTTATTATGTATTATGCATATAGTTATATATATATATATAACTTTGCATATAGTATACTCACACATACACACTGGTAAAACATTTAGCTTAAGAAATTCACATGGATGTGGTATTAATCCGATTGCTGACTAAAAAAGTAAAATTTATTTATATAACGCAATTACTTTCTTTTTTTAACGGAATTACTTACTAGTTTTACGCTACTATCGCAACTCAACCAAGTCATAATGGCGAGATGAGAGTCGAAATATGACTTTTATTTTGAAAACGCCACTAGTGGGCGCATCTTCCGGTGCAGTCGCAGGTAGTTCGGTTGCACTCGCATCAGGCCCGTGGCGGTGAGTGTCGGTGCCACCGGTGCTTCCGGAGCCCAGTGTGTTTCCCGGCGGTGCGCAACAATGCGGCGCTGGAGATAAAACTCCACCAGCGATGTCAGAAACCAAAGCCTTCGCGCAACTTTAACCGGAGAAGATGTCAGATGTCAGCAAGACCGTCCAGAAATGGCACGCGAGTTTTAGAAAGGGCACGGACTTTGATTCGTGGGGGCAGCTGGTGGAAGCTATCGATGAATATCAAATGTAAGTTGCGCATTTCTGATTAAAATAAAACATATGTATTTGGCGATCTCTGGATCAGAGCAGGATGGAATTTGTCTTTCCTCTAAAAAAAAATTAACAAAACAAGGCATGACAAGTGATGCATTGGAATCATAGAAAGTTGCATTTTATAGATTTTTTCATCTTAATTTAGCCTGATCTTGCATTGCTGGATTTGATGTGTTGTAGATGTGCATCAGATGCAATGAGTGTGTGAATAACTGTTGAGTGTTTGACAGCCTGTTTTGCATTATGTCGCGCGCCACACCCTCCTTGAGCGCGGGGCGGGGCTTCACTCTCCTCAGTCTCAAGCTGAACTCGTGCCATTTAGGTCAACACACACATCACACACACAGCTGCAGCATTTCTGCTCTACACACTCTAATCTCGCTTTTTCTTTGTGGGTTTTAACGTAGTCATGTACGTGCACTTGGTCATGCAACACAAATCACAAAGAAAAGTAACACTTTACAATCTGGTGCACATGAACTAGAATGAACAATAGTTCTTCAGCATTTCAACATTAACTACGTTATTAAAATCAAAGGTTGTATTTGTTAACATTAGTTAATGCATAATGAACTAACAAACGGACAATGAACAGCTGTATTTTTATTAACTAACATTAACAAATATTAATAAATACTGTAACAAATGTGTAGCTCATTGTTCATGTTACAGAAAATTGAATTCTTATATTTTCATCCAGAACATGGATTTTGTCCATAAACAAAATTCTTTAATTTTTTCATCATGAGCTACAAAACAGAGAAACATGTTGTGAATGGAAATATATTTAGTGTTTAATTTTCCTGCCAGGGTTTATATATATATATATATATATCCCTGTCTGATAGATATACATATAAATAAATTTTGACCACTTAACTGTGATTGCTATCAGGATGTGAACTACACAGACTTGCAACCAACATACTGTAACAACAACAAAAAATCTGAAACAATTTACCCACCCTACCTTTAAAATGAAAATGACGTTCTGTCCTTTACTAACCTATGACTGTGATTTTTCTTTTTTTTTATCAGACTCGCAAGGCAACTTCAGAAAGAAGTGCAGTCATCAAACTTGCATGATTTCACAGAGGAACAGAAGGTATGTGTGTTTCCCAGAGGTGAAAATCACTTTATAGAAGTTATAATAGTTATAAAGTAAGATAATCACTTTATAGATATAGAAGTTGCGCTAGTCTTTTCTTCTCTATAGAGAGCCTAAGCCCCGCCCCTCCGCTTCCGGCTCATGGGACCTTATTTCGGAAAAAATATGTATGGTAGTCAATGGCGAGAGACAACTTATCTTTTTATTCCGTTTGAATTGTGCTCTGAATTACACATATGATGTTTGTCAATTTAAAAAATAATTATGAAAGTCAAGAAAGTCGCAGTTTATCATAAAACAGAAGAGTAACATTTATTATAAAAAACTGCAATAATACAAAATAATCAAAAATGTCCATTTTGGTCTCATGGTGATTTTAATGCCCAACATGACAGAAAATGCAATTTAACACTTGAGATCAAACTAATTTTAGATCTGCTTTCTGTTGTTATCTTATAATATTAGTTTTTCTTTCTTCCAGAAAACCCTGGGGAAGTTTGCAACATGCCTTGAAATGCGAAGTGCAGCCTTACAGGTCAGTGAAAGTTAATTAGTGGTTTTGATAAAGAAAGTGCATGAATCATTATGGCACTGCATAATTTAACACTGCAAAAAATGCTTTTCTTACTTGTTTCCAGTCCAAATATCAAGATGCATTTATTAAAGTAGTAAAATGCCATAAAACATTATTTCTTATTTTCTGGGGAATTGTATAAAAAATCAAGTGAGTCGTTGCTTAAAACAAGCATTTCTGCCAACGGGATAATGAAGAATATTCTTGTTTCTGTATTAATGAAGATATTTTTTTTATCCCGTTGGCAGATAATTTAGCTCTTTTAAGCAACACCTCACTTAATTTTGATTTATTTCCCCTGAAAACAACACATAATATTTTATGGCATTTTACTCATCTAGTAAATGCATCTTGATTTAAGAATTTTTAGATATTTGGACTGGAAACAAGACAAAAATACTAAGTAAGAAAAGCATTATCTCACATTGTGAATACAATAACTGATAATGCTGATAATCTTCAACTATCTCTGTTATTTGTCTTTGTCAGTGCACACAATCTCAAGAGGAGTTCAAGCTGGAAGATCTGAAAAAACTGGAACCCAGTATGTAGCCTACATAAATATGTGGATATGAATGAATTACTGTATCATTTGTGCCTTTTGAATAAATTGTTTTTTTTTATACAAAACATATACAAACTTTTTTTTTTAGATATTCATCATTTATATTATTAAGTAAAGGTACAATAAACTCTTCCATTTAAAAACAACAGCAACAACATTTTCCCAGGGTTAACACCCATTTAAAACATCAATAGTGCTGATATCTATTTATATAGTTTATATATGACTGCTATTCTTCTGTTTCTCTGCAGTTATAAAGAATATTCTGACTTACAACAAAGATTTCCCTTTTGATGTCCAACCAGTGCCTTTGAGGTAATTCTTCAGCGTTCTGGTGCTGGATTCTGATTGGTCAGTCCAATGCATTAGTCCCCGCCGCCTTTTTGGTTCCGGAAGTATTTCTTCCATTCATTTCTCTGATAGGAAATTCAAAAAAAGTCATCTTTAAAGCGTTATAAGCCACAAATCAAGCTGACGAGGAGAATCATAACATCGCAAACAAAGGATTTATAAAATCGGACAAGGTCTTTAGCGAACGAAAGAACTACAATCCCATGAAGCTTTGCAAACAGCATAATAGCATTAAAAATGTTAGAGAAAAATAAAACTACTAATCTCAGAAGTGTTGATTACTTCACAGTGCTTCATGGGAGTAAGCAGAGCTAAAGAGCTGTTTTGGCGCTCTAATTGGTGGAATTTTCTGTACGGCATCATGGGAAATGTAGTTTTTCACCACAAATTTGTCTGTTAAACATGGTTATTTTAAAAGTAAGTTGAAATGATGTGGACTGACGGCTTCAGCAGAAGCAAACACCATCGATTAATAAGCTCGTAGCTCACAGTAGGGCTGTCTTTAACGGTTTAGATGTTATTGTTAAAAATATATTTCCTAATGGAGAAATTGAATGAGTTTTTACTTTCAGAACTCGACTGTTGCTCTCTATAATGATTATCTGCACAATATTTACTTTTTACAGATGTTTTTGCCGATACAGTTATTAATACTTAATTCTGTGTGTTTTTAGGAAGATTCTTGCACCGGGTGAGGAGGAAAACCTGGATTTTGAGGAGGAGCTGGACGCTGGGACTGGAGCAGGTTCAACACCATCATTCCCTTCAAGGGAGCCAGGTGATCCCTACATAGTGCACGACGCTCAGCTGCACGTGTTTCTAATGCACTTCAGAGCTGCACGATTTATAGATTTATGATCTCGTTTCTAAATGACAACGATTCAGCACCGTCTATTAAAGCTTGTTGATCCAGAGAGAGTGGTTGTCATGTATATAAGTATGAAACCGCTTCACAAATAGTCTTTTCAACCACACAGTATCATTATTTCTGTTACAAATATTCATATTATCACAGACGTACTGAGATAAAAGTAAAAAAAAACCTTTCGATATCAACATGGCGCTTCATTGATTGTATTAATTACAGTTACACCAGTTGGTGGAGACTAGTGACTGTAAAAAATGTGTTTATCACTGAATCATTCAAGAGATTCGTTCAAAACAATTCAGTGAAGTCTTTGAGTGAGTCATTGAATCAGTGCGTCTTTAAACAGTGCCAATTGCTCCATTTAGTTTGTTAATAAGCAAACAAATTCTCATTGGTGGATAGTTTTAATGAAAGTTTGACGTCTTTGACAGGTACTCTGTTGCCACGGTTACCCTCGGAGCCGGGAATGACTTTGCTCACGCTGGCGATAGAGAAGATCGGTCTGAAAGACGCAGGACAGTGTATCGACCCGTACATCACAGTCAGTGTTAAAGGTAAAGGTGGAGCTCAGCAGCGTTTCTGAACCTCAGATTTACTGCGCTGACACTTTCTTACATATTCTCGCTGTTTCTTTCTCCAGATCTCAACGGTATAGACTTGAATCCAGTTCAGGAGACTCCAGTGGCCACGCGGAAAGAGGACACGTATATTCATTTTAGCGTGGAAGTGGAAATCCAGAAGCATCTAGAAAAACTACCGAAAGGTCTCACGTAACTGAAGAAGTCGTTGTGCATTACATTAACAATGTGCAATTATCAATAATGTTAATGTTAGTCGATACAAATACGACTCGGGTTAACTCGGGTCCAGATACAACTAATAATGCATTGACTAAGATTCATAAATGCTTTAAAAGTATTTTATTGGTACTTCATGGTAGTTAACAAATGAAACCTTATCGTAAGGTGTCAACATTACACTATATTTTTGCGTTTGGTCACTATCGTGTGTGTTTTCTGTAGGCACCGCTATTTTCTTTGAATTCAAACACTACAAACCCAAGAAAAGGTTCACCAGCACGAAGTGTTTTGCCTTCATGGAAATGGATGAAATCAAACCAGGTCCCATTGTTATAGAATTGTGAGTATAATATTAGTTGCATCTACATTTAACTAACAAACAATTAGTTAACAATAGTTTATGTACTACTTTCCCTTGTTCTAATGCCGTATGCCCTTTTTGTTTTTGTGGACCACAAAAGGAAAATTTTGTAATATAGGATACGACAGGATTTGGTGAAACGTATACCTCCAAAACACTTTAAATATATGATACGCGTCACATGTGATCATTCTGTGATACTTTTGTCATTTTTAAAAGCTTAATGCCGGTCGCTATGTATGAGTGCGAGCAGGACATTTTTTTTCTTTCTTTTTTTTAATCCTCCTCCTGTTGTCCATAAGAGCATATGACATTAGAACAACTCCAAGGTGAGTATATGATGAATGGATTTTCATTTTAGGGTGAACGATCCCTTTAAATGCAATGCAATCTGGTTTTAGGTACAAGAAACCAACTGACTTCAAGAGGAAAAAGCTCAACCTCCTGACGAAGAAACCACTTTACCTCCACCTAAACCAGATTTTGCACAAAGACTAAATAAAGATCATACAGCCAAACACATGAAGGACAGGAGAGGGATACACTCAGTGTGTCGACTCACACTCCTTGCAATATCGGACTCTTTTCTTCATATCTTCAGTGATGTCTCCACCGCTCTTCATCTGAAAGAGAGACGAGTATTAAAAAAAACTGAATGGTGTAGGCTACAAAGAAATGTTCTGTATTTGATTTCTGATGAACACAGAGAACACTTCCCATTGGTTTTTTTTTTTTGGTTTTTTTTGTTTTTTACATTTTTATTTAATTAAAGAAACTGCTCCCCATCATGTTCCAAACCTGTATGCTGTTATTATTTTGAGAGATGATTTTTCACATTTCAGTGACAGTTAATAGTCTACAAAAACATAAAAATAGCCCATTGACTAATTCACTAGGTTTCTGTTTAGTTCTTAAAACATCGAATCTGTTGAGATTTTCAATTACTTGATTTGTATGTGTGCATGTGCTCATTCTGTGGGTGGAAATTCAGCATAGAAGTTTGGAACTATTTGAGGGAGAGTGAATAAAGACTGAACATTACATTTTTGGTGAGCTTTAAATGTTTAACAGGCAGGCTTGTTGGTTTTATGGAGTGCAGCATAGCTATATACACATGGAGTAGGCCTACATACAAACCCTGAAGAAACAACACCGACAAACAAACTCAAATATATAAATTTGTTGGTTTTTGAGATATATTCAGGTTTTCTCAACTGGTTTAACAGTTAGCTAACGTTTAACTAATTACTTCTCGCTAATATACGTTTAGCATTAGCATACTTGTTTGAAATGTGGCCTTTGGCGTTTTAATATGGAAGATCTATCACAATAATGTATATTTAAGAAGTTTATTTGAGAATTAATCAGAAAGCCAGTAAATATATGGAATTTGACCGTAAGAAGGGAGAAAAATTAAGTATTAGCATGTCGGTTTTGTAATTAGCTCCGCACTTTGCTTTGGTTAGTTTGAGAAAATTGCGGTTTTAATTTGTAATTTTCGTCCGTCTTAAACTGTTTTTACCAAGTTTAACTACAACTAAATGATTTCTGTGGAAGATTGACTTCGGGACAGTTTCTGACAGGATCTTTACACATAAAAAAAATTGTATTAAGGAAATAAACTGATGCTTTTCCCATCAGGCTGTTATGTTGTATTAAATGTCAATGTTGGAGTCTCGGAATCATCAAAACCAACTAAATGGTTATGAAGTACTGCATTTCTGTAAAGAGTGTTTGATAGACGATGTCTATCTGTTTTTAAAACGTCCCATTTCTAATAAATGACAATGCTGCTTGAATCAAAGATGATTGAGGATATGCTGGTATGATTTACTAAATGCAAATTACCTGGATTTATGGAAAATGCATTAGTCCCGAGTGAGCTCCCATACATTCTCCTGCCAGGTTGCTAAAGGAAGGCGCAGATTTACACTTAAATAAAAATGTATTGAATTAGATTATCAAATTTTATCTCCGACCTTGATTGCATTCGAATCAGCTGGTGTTTTGTATATCTTTAGTGGATGTATTACACACAGGTGTATCCACTAACCACAGACACACCTAGAGAAAAAAAACAACACCACAAGTCAACATTTGGTTAATTATTTGTAACTCCACATCTATCGTTTTAGTATTTCAAACCATGCAAACTTCTATTTGTCAATCATTTAAATTTGTGCATGCTCCATAAAAGAGATAACCAATCAAGTTTAATATTTGTTATCTAAATCAATGACAATCAAATATTAGGGTGTATTTAGGCGTCTTGCTAACTGCGAATGTCCTAGATTATTTAGTCCATATCAGCTAGACCGGTGTTGAAAAATGCTGAGATAAATTGCACAGAAATGATATTAAAATTAAATGACCCATCATTGATCAGCTCTACCAAACTTGATTCTTTTTTCCCCCCATGAATAAACAAACACTGTTAAGTTGTCTTGATTGATATTGTGAAGCAGCTTTGATACAATCTGTATTGTGAAAAGCGCTATATAAATATATTTGACTTGACTTGACTAGAAATGCTGGATTTGACAATAAACACATTCATCAAAACTACAGGAAAAAGCAGCTTTATTCAAATCACTCATTCCCACGAAATCAATGCCACTTATTTTTAAAACCGTTTCTTCCTAAGATTTCAACACATGATGCAGACACTCTTAGATGCATCCTCTTAACACACGTACTAAAATAATTTACTCTAATATCAACAAAACAGTATATGCCACAAAAAAAAAAAAAAAAAAGTTATGGATTTTGAGGACTGGAGTATTTTTGTTTCCAAGAGCATTGCATCAAAAAACCCAAGAGAACATCATTCACGGGCCTCGTTCATGAAACATGACAGAATGATTTTCTGTGCACTTCTGGTGTAACACCATTCTGTGAATTAAACAAGATGAGAGTAAATGGTTCATAAAAACAACTATGTAAATTATTGCAATCCAGTGAATCGTTTCCTCGTAAAATCATTCCTGCGTGAATTGAATGAGAAATATTTTTACAATTTTATGCAAACAGACATTGAATTCAATGCAGCAATTTACATAAGAACAATTCAAATCTTTTGTTGCACGCAAATTAATTCTGCTCACGTTTCATTATTAAAAAGCATCGCGACCGTGAGATGATTTTTATCTCTACACAAACATTACAGTCCAACACTCATTAATACATTTGGCTGTATGAAAACTCAGAAGTTCATCAGAGCACACTAGGGACGTCTGATTTTATGAGAATATTTTATTTGTATACGCAGCTGAAAGAAATGTATAAATACTTTGTCAATATGACATCATATGTGCCTTTCCGTTAGGAAAAGAAATCATAAGAGCAGACGCACGACAAAATCAAAGTTAAAACAAACAGGTGAGCTCGCGAATCATGACTAAAAGCGACCGGACAGTAATACGGGAAAATAACGTGCATTCAAAAATGTTGAAAAAGGCATAAAAATTCAGAGTCCTCTCACATTAAAGGCATGAGGAAATGGCTTCATTACAGGTTTGTCTCACGTGCCGAAATATTTTGTTTGATATCCCAATATGCATCAGCACTGGGTGAGTGGTAGGTATAATAATTTGAACCACCGGAAAAAGAAAATTAAACGTATATTAAATCAAAACTATTTCCATAGGAAAGGTTTGCTAATGTATATAAAATCAAAACCCTCATAATTTCCGTCACAAATGTGTTCTTGAAACAAAATTAAGCACAAAATCAAACTTGAGTTTATCTTCCCACCCAGACCAGATGTGGCATTTCGATGCTTAAATATCGAAAAGAATCAAGACCGCACAAAGTCGAGCTGACAAAACGGCTTGTTCACTCAAGTGTTGTCAAAAGTAACGACTTGCGCTGTTGAGCAGAATCGTAAACACCTCTGATTGGCCATTTTGTTTACGCGCTCATCAAATATGTCTGTGATTGGCTACAATTATTAGCGCTTCAAAAATATGTAAATATACATCAATGGCGCTCTTTAGCGAACATTTACACATGCGAGCATTAGAAACGAGTGCCTATCAGCGGATCAATCCTGGTTGTGCTTTCAAACGCTTCGGTGTGTTGATCACTGTAGCCAATCACAGACATATCCGATGAGCTCGTGAACACAACGGCCAATCAGATGCTCCCGCTATCGACTTGGTACCGAAGTCTGTACTTATGACAACACTACTCTCAAGGCTCAGCCATTGTGGATCCGCTGGCGTTCTGATCGGAGCCGTCCGTCGACGGGACGTTGGCTGGTGTGGCGTTCCCGTCACCGTCTCTGGAGCCGTGAGGAATCGGCGGAGCGGGTCCCGGGAAACCACGTCCTGCGTATGGAGGAGGAATCATTGATCCGGGAGGAAAGGGACCTCGAGGTCCGAAAAATTCGGGCAGGATATCGCGCGGTCCGAGTGGATGTGGAGGCAGGGGTCTCAACGGTGGGCCTCGTACTGATGAAACAAAATGTTATGGAAAGTTTCAGAAAAAATACATTTTTGTCTAAAAAAAGTGACAGTGATGTTTAAATAGCACCGTTTTTGACAGGGATTAAAACTGAATAGTGCGTTTAACCTTCAAATGGTCTTTGTTTCCTGTTTACACTTCAGGGTCTATATGACCCCCAACAATTGATTGAGTAATTGTACAAAAAAATACACATTTTTAATCATACAAATAATATACCTTTTTTTGTTTTCTATTCATTAATACTGTGTTTTTGGAGATATAAAGTACTTTTGTATCCATATACCACACAATTCCTCAACTACACCATTAGCTTGCATATTAAATATTTTTTTATTAATGTTTTAGTACTAGGCCTTCATTTCTGTGTAAAAATTTTCAGATTTATGCCGGATTTTTTTTTTTTGACACGTGAAGAAAATATATTTAGTTTTTTTCACATTTCCCATTCATTTCAATGTGGGGTCATACTCAAAAATAACTCTAGAGAAGAGCATTTTGCTAAATGTATACACTATATTTATATTTTTGATAGTAATGTCTTTGTTATTTAGAGTATGTTTGAATAAATCTGTCATTAAAAACAGTGTCGGATATCTTACCAAATGGTGGCGGTACAGCTCCATATGGGCCAATCGGAGGAGGGCCGTAAGAATCCATGTGTGGCGGTCTGAAGCGAGGCTCAGGGGGCATCATGGGAAGGTGGCCATTGGGCGGTCGGATCATCATTGGCGGCGGCGGCCCATTGAGCGGCATGATCGGGGGTCCGTAAGACTTGGGTGGCGGAACCGGAGAATCCCGGATAGGAGACGGCAGGAAAGATCCCTGACTCTGAGACTTGGAGAGCTGGAAGAGAAGATAATAATTATTTATTAAAGAATAATTTATACTGGGGCGATTTAACGGTGGATTCCTGCTAACCGACCCAAGCAGATGTCAGAGAACCATCGTAAGACCAGAAACATACTTTAAACAAGAACGCAACAGCAGACACAAAATTATACATACTTGAAGATTTTAAGTTAGTATTTCAATAATCGAACGACACATTATCATGTTCATGGTTCTCTGATGTTTATTAGTTATACTGGTTTTAGGAACCCAATTAAATTAATTATTATTATTATAATATATCAGTTAATTGTTAAATAAAAATAATTAATATAATGGTTGAGTATTAATAAATTGAGAAAAATATATTACTGTTGTAAATTACAATTACACCATTTTTTTTATACTACAAGTTACAATACTAATATTTGTCTTAAATTATTTTCTTTCATTGTTACTCTAAAGCTTAACAATTCAACGTCTCGAGATTAATTATTAATACTTAAAAGTGATTATTATTAGTCTAACTCTAATATTTCTGTTCATTTTTGATAATTCGAGTTTTAAATTACAATTGTACAGTAAAATATAATTAATGACATTTTTTTTTTTACACTATAGTAGTTAAAAAATGTTGGAAATAACTATTTTAATTAGTAACTGAAATAAACCTGACGCATGTTGCGATCTTATTGCACGTTACTTAATTAAACCCAAGTCTTTAATTTGGACCCATTCTCAATTTTATTTAATAATCTCAACATGTTTTTTTTTTTTTTTCTATCCTGCATACTAACCACCGCTAATGGTTTTTAATGTTATTTTAAACATTTATATTATTTTAAGTAACAAAAATGTTTTAGTTTCCTATACTAACCCTGGGTAGAACATGTACTTGAGCTGATCAGAGTTTTGCTGCACTGTAACCAAACCGAGCGTGCATTGCTATAATAAACCATTGGCATGCGTACTTGCGTAGAGTATGTTTCAGGCGTAAGACATGCTGGAACATGAGTTTTGTTAAACATACCACAACATTCTGAGCACAAGACCCAAGACGGTGATTAGAAAGTGAGAAGGAACACATCCTGATGAACAAAACTTGTGTTTAATCAGGCTTTGAAGACCCAAACACAAGTGACAAAAGCCATGAGCCACAACCAAATGTGTCATCTGCACCCTGCCACTGTGCACAAACCCATCCCATCCATCCCAGCACCCAGCCGCTGTACTCACGGGCTCTACGGGCTCAGACGAGACCTGCTCGGCCGTCTCTGTGACCGGTGCGGTCTGCTTCAAAGCAAACACACCCACCGCCGTTTAATGAAGAACAACATCTACATATGCATGACATTTACTGGAGATCGGCTTGCTCACATGTGAACATTGAGAAAGAAAAAAACACTAAAAAAAAAACCAACAACAACTGATCTTTACCATTGGTCCATCATGTGCGCATGGTGATGATGTCATCGGAGGAAACATTTCTGAAAAAGACAATGACAAGTTAGGCAAACTCAAAACTGCAATGCAAACCAAAATAATAATAATAATAAAAATCCAACATGTTTGAAATATTTATTTTATTTACAGTATTAGAGTATTTAAATGTTAATAAATGGAGTTAATAAATGTATTTATTTATGCCATATCAGTAATATCAGTAAAACGGTACACTACTGTTTTTGAAAGTTTACGGTCAGTACGATTTTTTGATGATGAAATTAATACTTTTTTCCAGCAAGGATCCATTACTTGTCAGTTTTAGTTTTCATTAATTACTAGTTTTCAACTAATAGTAATGAGGAATGTTTCTTGAGCAGCAAATCATCATATTAGAGTGATTTCTGAAGGATCATGTGACTCTGAAGGATCATGTGACTCTGAGGGATCATGTGACACTAAAGATTGGAGTAATAATACTGAAAATTCAGTTATCAAAGGAATGACTTACATTTTACAATATATTCACATAGAAAACAGACATTTTAAACTCTACAAATATTACACATTATTATAGTAACTACTTGAGTACTAAAATGCTGTATCTGTACTCTACTAGAGTATTGTTTTTTTCTCATACATCTACTTTTACTTCAGTAGTTATTTTCGATGAATTTAATACTTTTACTTTGATAGTTTTTTAATGTTCTGCTAGTTACTCATTACAATTATAAAAATTTTACCAATCATTCGTTGCAATTTGGCTTTCATGCTGCCTAAATCACATGCCAGTTTTATAGGGTAATGATATTGATTGACACACACATTGACAACTAATGCAGGGGTTGTCCTGCAATGACATTTTTTTGGCGGCCACCAAAGCAAATTTGATTACTAGTTCAAACTTTTGACTGCTTTCTTTAATAATTACATGACACAATACTTGTACTTTAACTTTTAGTACTTAAGTAGTGAATTTTAAAATAAACTACTTGCAATACTTAAGTACAAAAATTTTTGAATACTTTAGTACTTCTACTTAAGTGTGGTGCTTAAAGAGCACTTCAACTTCTACTCAAGTCACTTTTTTGATGGAGCACTTGTACTTTTACTCAAGTCCAGGTTTCTAGTACTTTATACATCTCTGCTGTTTTCACTGGTTTGCTACGGGTTGTATCAAAAGCACCTGGTCGGGATGGCAGCGGGTGTCCGAGGTCTGAGAAGCGTCCGTGAGGGTCAGACGGGGGTCGTGGACCTGGAACAGATCAGGAGTCGTTCGTTATCAATCGTTTGAGGACTAAACATCTGTGCATGATTGATTAAGATTTTCCCTGAAGTATGAGACTAAGTACCGAGTCCTCAGATAAGGAAATGACTTAAAAGTGCTGCATATAATCTCTTAAACCGTCAAGTGTTTCACAACAGCGACCCAGGTTTGCCGTTATAAAATTCGATTGCGGAGCGTTTGAACATTTATGAAAACCGTCTCCACTGATAAATAACACGCAGGCTAACGTGGAAATGAGGCCCGATGTCAAAAATCCTGAACCACCCCTTTAAGAGAAATCTAAGGGTGTTTTTTTTACGGGAAAATTACACCTAAGGTTGTTTATGCAACCGGGCACTGGAGCTCAGGAGCGTTGCCAATGACAACAGAAAATGAGAGAAGAACTCTAAAAACAGAGTGACTCAAACACAGGAAAGCTGGAAAAAGGAAAGGAGGAGGATAAAGTTGCGAGTCGGGATGGTAAGACTCACCGAACGGTTCGCCCCGTCGCCCTGCAGGTGCGGAGGGGGGGCGTCCGGGACCCTCTATCATCAGAGGAGGAGAGGGAGCCCCCCCGCTCACAGGAGACGGCCCGTACGAATCACCTGTTCACACCAAACCACAATCAGAGGAAAATCTTAACACTGCATTATAGGGCTGCACAATACTGGGAAAAACTGAGATATATATACATATATTAGGGATGCACGATATATCGGCCAGCATATCGGTATCGGCCGATATATGTTCATTTTTAATGTTATCGTTATCGGCCTGGTAAGAAAATGTGTCCGATATATTAAAGCCGATAAATAATGTATTATTCCCTTCAGCTGAGACACTTGTTGAGAACTGTTTATGTTTTTGAATTTCTTGAAATATGATTGAAATCTCTTCAAAAAATGAAAATCTGGTTCGGGACAACATGTGCAACGCAAATCTGTCATATCGGCTTTACAACACTATAATGAGAACATCATTATAATTGTGCGCTTGGGACGTGGATTTAATTGTGAGACTTTTGTTTTTGTAATCAGGCTCTCAAAATTAGATAAAAATTTGGATTTAAGTTTATCGGCCGATATATCGGTTATCGGCTTTCAAATATAAAGAATTATCGGTATCGGCCAAAATTTTCATATCGGTGCATCCCTAATATATATATATATATATATATATATATTGACTTTTTTTTGATATTTTGAAACTGATATATATATATATATATATATATATTTTTTTTTTTTTTTGCGATATGAACATTTCAACTGATGATTTAAATAGCTCTATTTGGAAATAATTGATCATTCTAGAATGACTGGGGCCATTTTGTAGGGTAGTGCATCTGCGCAGAAAATAAATTACAATCATAAGCAAATACAATAGAAAAAATACAGATAAAATAAGCAGTGCTTTATGTTATTCAGGTAAATTAACTGTATTGAGGTATAGACAAATTTAAAAAATAACACTGCATAGCCTTAATTAAATATGATTCATATAACTAATGCAATTTATCTTTGTTTATTTTCTCTTTCTCTTTTGTTGTTTGATTAACTTTCATGACACAAACAGTTGCGGGTAAATTGGGCTGCTGTCACTTTAAGACGAATGCGTGCATTCAATACCGGTGATGACAAGCATCCGTTTTCGTTCTCTGTTAACCGACTACGTTTACGAGGAAACTCGTCAAGGCGGGCATTTTGACTTAGTTTTGCATGCACATGACAGTGCATGCACCAATAGATAAAGGTAAGGAAAAGTGCACGAGTTCCAGTCTTTCTGCACTTGATCTTTAAACCAACAGGACTGAAAAAATCATTAAAATGATAAACTGTCCTTAACTTTGCAATTAATCCACAAACCACCAGTGTTATGGACCGGGGAGCAGCTGGACCATACGGCGCACAGATCAACTACGAGCCGCACTGTACCATGCAGTGGAAAAGCGGCATTAGAGGACGGTAAGTGCTCACCTCTCCGCGGTGGCGGCATGTGGCGATCCGTGGGTCCAGAGTTGTGTTTGAACAAGCTTTGCTCCATGTCTGAGATTTTATCTCTGTACTCCACAAGCCTTTATAAATGCACAAACATCAGAGTTCAGAAACAACACGAAAAATAACAGCAAATTGCATTTAAACAGTGATTTGATAAATATATATTCACTTCTGACGAAGGTTGGCCAACTCTCTCCGTTCCTCCACCAGAGCTCGTTCTGAGGCGCGCGCTTTCAACTATTGAAGATCAACAAGTAGTTACTTTATTGAAGTAAACAAGTAGATGTATGAAGAGTTCAGATGCAAAAGCCTCTAAGTGCCATTTAAAATTTTCTTCTAAAATGATCATTTTTATCAAGCTTATATATTCAAGTTCAGTGATTTCACTTAAATGACAATTAATAGGTAATCTTCATTGCAATTTAAGTGAAATTACTGAACTTAAATATACAAGCTTGATAAAAATGATCATTCTAGAAGAAAATTTCAAATGGCATTTAGAGGCTTTTGCATCTGAACTCTTCATATATATATATATATATATATATATATATATTTTTATATAGAAAAATCAAACAGTGAGTCTGTATAGGATAGTGAGTCTGTTTAGTGCATCCCTAAAGACAAAAGACTACTGGTTTACATTATAAAGACTAACAAGACATGGTCCTCACCCAGTTCTCATGGGCTTTCTTCTCCTGGACTGCCACCTATAGGAAAGATAGCACTATTTAATGTAATGATAGTGAATAGCACATGTAAACAATTGCTGCAATAAAAATCATAATTTGTCAAATGTCAATTTTTTGTGCAATTTATTAAAAAAACAAAAAATGCAAAAAACAAAAAAATGCATGTCAAGCTTAAGTCAGCTTCCAAACAGGGTTATCTTTAAATAAAACTATTTAAAAAAAAAAAGATGCTAAATGAAATTAAGCGTAAATAAATAAAAATATAAATAAAAAATTAAAAACGGAATTAACAATAAATTGACAAAAGCACAAAGTAAACTAAATGTTACAAAAAAAGTTAATAAAGTAAAAAAAAAATAATAATAACATTGCTTCGACACTATCAGCCAGTGCCAAAAAAAATAAATAAATAAATAAAATGCCAACCCACTGAGACTACAAAACATCAGATTGAGAGTGTTGTTGTTTTTAATTATTCCTGTGATCAAAGCTGTATTATCAGCATCATTAGTCTTCAGTGTCACATGACCCTTCAGAAATCATTTGCATATGATGAGCGTCTCACCTCAGACTTCAGAGAGCGTTCGTTCTGCTGCATCTCCTCCTCGATGTCCTTGATCTTCTGTTTAAGAGCTCTCAGCTCCTCCTCCGACCGCAGCGCTTTACTGTCCACCTCCGTCAGCTTCGTCTCCTTCTCGCGTCTCTCCAGCTCCTCCTGAGTCAATTTCCTGAGCACAAACCAAGCTCATCAAGCCTTTCTAACGTCGAACTACTGCTGTTCGAATGAATCCGGGATGCTTTGTTCACATGGAAAGCATAAATTCGATTCATATCGGAACTTCTAACTTCAGCTGTTTTGTTTAGTTTATGCAGCAAAATGAAATTCAGTCCTTATTTGAAATTAAGACAAGTTGAGTCAGATATGTGGATCATTTAGGATGCAGCTTCATACACAACAGCTGTGTGAAAGCGGGCCGGTTATTGTGTTGTGTTCGGACCTATCGAGACTGTTATTAGCATTATTTTAGCAGTATTGTATTAACTTAAAACTCATCTGTTCAGATTAGCTAATCCAACATAAATTCCAACATTTCGTCTCTAATTTCCTGGATCTTAACATTTTAATTGTATTTTTTATTTTTTATTTTACTAATGATATTATTGTTATGTTTAATTTTGTTGTGTAAGGTGTTCTTGGGTGTCTTGAAACAAATAAAAGGTATTATTATAATTGTATTTTTATCCGTTTCATTAAAATGTTTCGTTAAAGTTCTATGGAGAAAAACAAAACAAAATGCTGATGAAAAACAATGCCGCTTAACTTTTACAACAAACACCCCTGACAATTTATGAATCGATAAACCTGACATAAAATTTTGATGCAAGTTGTGGTTTTGTCAGATCACTTTCATCGAGGAGTGCTCAATCCTCATACGTGTTATGAGGCGATTCCTTTTATGAAATTATGGGGGGGAAATGAATTGTACGCCCTAATATAAATTTGTTAATAATAATAGCCAATCAAAACACTATAAATTGAATACATTAATGGGAAAATCAAAGGTATCAGGCATCACTGATAAACAATATCATCAACTATCAGCACAACCCTAATTGACTATTATCATAAAATAATAGTTTTATGATAATAGACTAAGGCTATTCATAATATTTTAGTAGAACGCCTTCTGTAGTGTTTCATTTTAACGTTAAGTAAAAATGCTGATTCCCGGCAAAGTGAGAAACGCCAAACCGGCTCATGATTTGACAGCATTTCCCGCCAAAGTTCATTTTTACCCGCATTTGGCGAGTCGAGTGTGTTAATCTCAATCCCTGAATGTTGAAACTTCACACTAATAAATCATCAGAAATATTGCTGACTTGAGCACCCTCTTTACGCTCGTCCTAATGCCTGTTAGGTGTCCGTGGATTTGCCTGTATCTGGCATTGAAAATGGAAAAGTCTATAGACGTGGAGAATCGATTTAATGAATACTTATGTCTCGGGATTTTTTCATAAAAGTGACAGCCCTGCTCATTGTGTGCAGTGTGAATAATGTGTGTGATCTCACTGTTGCAGGGCGTTTTCTTTCTGCTGGTAGAGTTCGGTGGTGATTTCGAGTCTCTGCTGCAGGCTCTTGAACTGGTTCTCCAGGTGCGTTTTTTCATTGTTCAGATTCATCTGGTCGTGCATGACCTTCTGGTATTGCTCTAGTTAAAAAAGAAAAACAGTACAGGATTAAAAGAGGATGTGGAACGCAAACTGCAATGTATTCAAATACACAAATCACAATGTTCATACCCTCCAGCTCCTGTCTGGATTTCTGTTCGGCGAGGAAACTTTCCATGAAGCGATTCCTCTCGTCTTCAACAACACTGAGAGTTGCTTTAATCTGCGCAACAGAAACGGCATTAGAAATAAGAAGAGTGTTCAATTATCCTCCAAAAGACTCAGCCCGGAGCAGACGTACCCTGGAGACGTCCATCATCTGTTTGATTCGCACTCTCGAGATGTCCATCTTTTTCTCTGAAAGAAACAGACATGATGGACACATCGGGATATGGTTTATTGAGGTTATTAAAGGAGTAGTTCACTTTAGAAAAAACTTTTGCTGATAATTTACTCGCCCCCATGTCATCCAAGATGTCCATGTCTTTCTTTCCTCAGTCGAAAAGAAATTTAGGTTTTTGATGAAAACATTCCAGGATTTTTCTCCATATAATGGACTTCAATGGGGACCAAACGGTTCAAGGTCCAAAAGACAGTTAATAACAGTTTCAGATGCAGCTTCAAATGTCTTTAAACGACACCAGACGATGAATAAGGGTCTTATCATGCGAAACGATCGATTATTTCAAAACTTATTCCAAAAATGTAACTTTTCTAAGGACAAATGCTAGCCTTTCTCCATTCTGTGAGGCGCGTTTGCAACGTCACGTAGTACGTAATTACGTTCAAAAGGTCACGGGCGACGTAGCCGAAAGTACAGAGTCAGAGTGTTTACAAGTTGAACGCATTGGTTGAACGTGAAAACTAACTCAAACGCCGTTTACAAAAAAGGAATTAAAAGGTAAAACATCGATGTCGGACGATTTTGATTCTGTACTTCCGGCTACGTCGCCCGTGACCTTTTGAACGTAATTACGTATTACGTGACGTTACAAACGCGCCTCACAGAATAGAGCAAGGCTAGCATTTGTCCTTAGAAAAGTTACATTTTTGGAATAAGCTTTGAAATAACCGATCGTTTCGCACGATAAGACCCTTATTCATCGTCTGACATCGTTTAAAGACATTTGAAGCTGCATCTGAAACTGTTATTAACACTATCTTTTGGACCTTGAACCATCCGGTTCCCATTGAAGTCCATTATATGGAGAAAAATCCTGGAATGTTTTCATCAAAAACCTTAATTTCTTTTCGACTGAGGAAAGAAAGACATGGACATCTTGGATGACACGGGGGTGAGTAAATTATCAGCAAAAGTTTTTTCAAAAGTGAACTAATCCTTTAAATAGCAAAGGCTGCAATTTAATTTAAGCTCATGATTTATGAGCTTGTGTTTGGCATCTCCGTTCACACAGTAAACAAACTCATCTCTGCATCAACAAAAGAGGAGCTTTAAGGGTTCTCTGTGGTTCTGTGGTTTGGAAACAAGTTTGATGGTTTGAAAGTGAAGAAACAAAGACTGCCATAAACTTAAACTTCTTAAACGGAACGCTGTAGTCATGGCAACCTTACAGTAAAATGATGATTAAATTGATTATTTATTGACCTAAATTGATTATTTCTATGCAGCCCTAATTCACCTTTGGCTAAGCCACGCCCTAGAATGTAGATTGACCAATCACAGCGCAGCAAAGAATGAGCGAATGATATTGTTAGTCCCAGCCTCCGTCTCCATTAGTAGGAAATGCGGTGGTTAATTTTTTGACTGTGACCGGTAACGTTATGCTTTTGCCTCTATTTTGGATGCCGGTTTCTTGCTTTTCACCTGTATGTCTTGAATATAACCTTCAAACGCATATAGGTCCCTTTTGCCTACTTCTATCGGACACTTTATTTGCTGCTTTATAAAAGTTTGATAACATTTCAGCAGGAAGAGCTGTCACAGCATAAGCCATGCAGAGCGCAGATGAAGTTTGACGGATGTAGCAACAGTAACTAAGGGGGGCGGGGCTTAGCCAAAGGTGAATAGGTAGGACTTCTTTTCTCAGTAAATAACTTTCTGAATTTCACAGGTGCAATAAAGCACTTTTATGAGTCTCTCTAGATAAGAGCATCTACTAAACGCAGATAAATGTACGTTATTAATAGAGTGCTCACCGGCATCTTCTCCATTAGACATTTTAGCATCGTCTTTGTGTAGTTCAGAAAAATCACCGGCTCCCAGACGGTTGAGCTCTGCAATACAGCTGGACAAAACCTACAAATCAGACAAACACACAGATTATCATATATGAAGCCTATATGAAGACACGAATGCATGAACTTCCACCCTGAAAGTCACTTTGTGATCATTTAACTCCTTCATTTGAGAAAAACTATCATAATGACATAAACACAGAAACTCAAAAGGTATTCATGGCGCCCCGTCAAAATAAAAGTTCGGTTTAACTTGACAGAAATATATTACTGTTGTACAGTAGATTTTAGATATGTCCCAATGTAATAATACTAACACTAATCCACATAAATTCTCATCAAAACTGAATTTAAGGAATAATCCATGAATAATCCATGTTTTAATTTTAACAGTAATGTTCATTGTGCAGCACGTTATTTGACAAAAGGTTTATTTAATTTCATATGATTCAAATTGATGATGAATGATGAAATTTGCACAGAATTAGTGTGACTTTTTTTCATATATATTTTTTAAATGTTGTATAAGTTTAATGATTCATAATACATTTCAATTTCAATTAGACATGCTTTTTGATTGCGCCATTAAAAAAAGTTTACACCATGTACTCGCAACCCTCCCTGATCCGCAACACTAGCAATTTCAACAGTGCAATGACAAATTCACATAAATAGGCGCCTTTACACCAAATATTACGCAGTCACATATATATATATATATATTTTTTTAAAAATCAACAATGAAGGTGCAGTGCCGCGATGGGCAAGAGATGCAACTGGTGTTGCTTCTGAACACCGGTCACACGACTATCATATAGCAAGCCTAATGGGATGACTATATTTCGAAGAACACACTATAATTCATAATTAAGCAAAGCAAGGGACATCCACTGTATTGCATAAGCAACCAATTTTACTCACATCAATCTCATTTTCCTTGTGCAACAGAGAGTCCTCCAGCTCTTTCTGGGATTTGTGATAAACCCTGATCTCCTCGCTCAGTTTCTTGTGCTTCTCCTGCCAGTCTTTAGCATCTCGAAGGAGCTGTCAGAAAATAAACATCATTTAGATCGTGTTGATGTTGATGGAAGGACAGGACAGGCAAGTTCACAGCTCCGACAACAGGACTTACAGATTTCTTCTGCTCCTTTAAAGCGCCGTTTTCCTTCTCAAAGGACAGAACCTGAGCCTTCAGAGCATCTTCTCTGAGTTTAGCTTCATCCATGAGGACATGAACCTGTTATCAATTCAAAACAAACACAGAAATTTTCATATCTTCAGGATATGAGACAACCAATACAAATGTTCAGGCAGTCCTTCCAGAAAAACGTGATTATGCGCTCACATTAGTGTATAATAAGCCAACGTTTTTTTAAATACGCCCCACTTCCGCCGCATAAAATGCCGATTTCCATGCAAAATATGCGGGGCTTGCATGACTTCATTGTCCTCACATTTTCGTTGCAAATGTCACGTATATCTTAGCAGAAAGTTGAAAAATGTTGCGTTTGCGTCACACGAGAGCAGCCGTTTCCCCGTTGCCATGGGAACGTTATGAAGTGACGTAACCTGTTGCCATGGGAATGTTATGAAGTGACGCAACCTGTTGCCATGGGAACGTTATGAAGTGACGTAACCTGTTGCCATGGGAACGTTATGAAGTGACATAACCTGTTGCCATGGGAACTGTATGAAGTGATGTAACCTGTTGCCATGGGAACGTTATGAAGTGACGTGACCTGATGCCAAAGGAACGTTATGAAGTGACGTAACCTGTTGCCATGGGAACGTTATGAAGTGACGTAACATGTTGCCATGGGAACGTTATTAAGTGACGTAACCTGTTTTCATGGGAACGTTATGAAGTGACGTAACCTGTTGCCATGGGAACGTTATGAAGTGACGTAACCTGTTGCCAAAGGAACGTTATGAAGTGACGTAACCTGTTGCCAAAGGAACGTTATGAAGTGACGTAACCTGTTGCCATGGGAACGTTATGAAGTGACGTAACCTGTTGCCATGGGAACGTTATAAGGTGACGTGACCTGATGCCATGGGAACGTTATTAAGTGACGTAACCTGTTTTCATGGGAACGTTATGAAGTGACGTAACCTGTTGCCATGGGAACGTTATGAAGTGACGTAACCTGTTGCCATGGGAACGTTATGAAGTGACGTAACCTGTTGCCATGGGAACGTTATAAGGTGACGTGACCTGATGCCATGGGAACGTTATTAAGTGACGTAACCTGTTTTCATGGGAACGTTATGAAGTGACGTAACCTGTTGCCATGGGAACGTTATGAAGTGACGTAACCTGTTGCCATGGGAACGTTATGAAGTGACCTAACCTGTTGCCATGGGAACGTTATGAAGTGACGTAATTACGCGACGTGAACATCATCAAAAAGCTGTAAAACAGGAGCGCACTTTATTTTTTAATGTTTTATTTATTCATTTTTACAGAAGTTGCAGCTTATTCCTTTAGTAAAGCTACAGAACTTGTTTGACTCATCAATGTTTTGTAAGTTTGATGTGTTTATTAAGGTCTGAAATAAAACAAAATGAGAAATATACTGAAATATTCCAACACTTTCTGTGATGTATATGCTTGCTTATCATAGGAAGTAATAAGAAATTACTCTTGAGAACAGTGTTGGGAGAATTGCATAAATATCCATATTGCATCGCATTTTTAAAGAAAACAGGCCGCACAATCAAGGATTTTTGCCCGCAAAAAACAGAACAAAACAAAACTCAGTTTTCTGGAAGGATTGTTCAGATACTTGGTCAAGTGACTACAAAAACCATGAGGTGATAATTTAATAATTTATCACGAATTGTCAAAAAAAAAAGTTTAAAAATGCAAACAATTCTTGTTTTTATGGAATATTGTTAGATTACAGAACTTTTAGATTGTATTAGTTTCCATGACTGATTTTGTATTTAATAATTCACTCAATCAAACTGCTTCTCTCTCCATGCTCGTCAGAGAAAGAAAAAGTGGTGGAAAGATAACCTTTCAATGTTAGCAACGGTAACCAAGCAGATTGCTCGCATCACTACATTCATTTGTTCTGAGCAACAAAACGTTTGACATTATTACAGGTTTCTCGTTTCAACCGGTGGATCCGCCAAAGTCCGCTCATCCAGCACAAATTACCTTTGCACGCTCCTCGTCGTAGTTCTTCAGTGTTTTCTGGTATTTCTCGATTCTCTGGTGCATTTTGGCAATCTTTGGTCAAAGGAAAAACAAAACAGTTCTGAAACATCTGACAGAGAAAAGTCACAACGGCAGATGATAAAATGAATCAAAGCTTACCTTATCATTTAGATTTGTATTTTCCTCCTGTGTGTCCACGATTTTTTGGTTGAGCTGTGAAACACTCCCAGACATCTCCTCCCACTGACTCTGCAGTTTCTGCTGATGATTCTAGTCAGTAAAAACAACAAAGCGAATTAAACAAATGTGTAAGTGATGAAACTGGGATGTGAACACATCAATCCTGCTGCTGTGATTCACCTTCAGCCCTTTCATTTCTTGTTGGCTGGAACTCAGTGATTTCGCAGAGTTTTTCAGCTGTTCTTCACGTTGTTTTATCTGCGAGGAGACAAATTACACATTAATATCTGATCAGGTTCATCAATAATCTCCTTCAAAAGAAGTTGAGAGAAAGAAACAGTGAGGTTTACCATGTCATTTAATTCTGTGATCTTGTTAACAGCATCAGATTTCTCACTGAGAAGCTGCTGGATCTTGTCTCTGAGCTGCTTTTCTGTTACTGTGAAATAAAATACAATTCAAACTACGTTAAATCAGAAAAGAGAAAAAAAGATTTATTATAATGATTTTTAGCTGATTTTCATATTATAATGTAAAAACGCCTATTTTTAGATCATGCAGTGACAAATACATTTTTAACAGTCCCTTGTCGCCACCTACTGGTGTAACTGTAATTAATACAATCAGTGAAGCGCCATGTACTTTCATACGGAGGCGTATTGCATTCACTTGAAGAAAAAAAATCTGCTCTGTTTTTCTGAATTAACGAGTGAATTTTTCATGAGAAAAAAATTTTTTGCTCTGTTTTTCTGAATTAACGAGTTAATTTTTCATGAGAAAAAAAAATGTTGCTCTCTTTTTCTGAATTAACGAGTTAATTTTTCATGAGAAAATTTTTTTGCTCTGTTTTTCTGAATTAATGGGTTAATTTTTCATGAGAAAAAAAAATTTTGCTCTGTTTTTCTGAATTAACGAGTTAATTTTTCATGAGAAAAATTTTTTTGCTCTGTTTTTCTGAATTCATGAGTTAATTTTTAATGGAATTTTTTTTTTTGCTCTGTTTTTCTGAATTAATGAGTTAATTCAGAAAAACAGCAAAAATAAATTTTCTCATGAAAAATTAACTCATTAATTCAGAAAAACAAAGCAAAAACTTTTTTTCTCAAGAAAAACTAACTCATTAATTCAGAAAAACAGAGCAAAAAATTTTTTTCTCATGAAAAATTCACTCGTTAATTCAGAAAAACAGAGTAGATTTTTTTTCTTCAAGTGAATGCAATACGCCTCCGTACTTTCAAAAGGTGATTTACTGTAATTAAATCATTAGCGTTTATATCCAAACTATAAACTTTTATCTCAGTACTTCTGTGATATGAATATTTGTAACAGAAATAATGATACTGTGTGGTTGAAAAGAGTGTGAAGCGGTTTCATACTTATACATGACACCCGCTCTCGCTGGATCAACACAGATCTGAATATTCACTGTGATTTCACTAAGCTTTAATCGTCGTCATTTAGGAATGAGATCATGTGGGTGTTTGAATTGAGATTGTGATCTTTTAACCATTAATCATGCAGCTCCATCTCAAATTGAGAAGACTAAAAACAGTAAAATCCATTATAAATGACAAAAGTAGTATACTAGTATGCTGTATAAAAGTGCCATAGCATATTTCGCTGATATCTCAATCATGGTGAGGCAGAGAAGTGACTTACATTGATAGGTTTTCCCTTTGATCTAAAGGAGAAAGTAAGAGGTGATTGGCACAGATTTAATTGAATCAATCTCAAAAGAATGAAAACATTAATCATGTAAACAAGATGGCAAACTCTGAATCAACATCCACCAATGCTAGATTTTTCCTAAATGTCAATAATTTGTTAACAAGCAGTCATTACTTCAATGAGCTCATTGTTTCTGCCTTAAATTGTTACATTGTTTAAATTAATAAATTTTTAGCTAACTGTGATATGTACATTTCTGAAACACATAACTTTTCATAGACAGTTTCCTCTGATAATAACAGATCACTCTAAATTGTAATATGGACTCATGCATTATTACTCTGTAAAGCTGCTTTGAAATGATGTGTATTATGAAAAGCGCTTTACAAATAAATGTGTGAATTGAATGTCTTAGCGAGCACTATATTAAATCAGAAAAAAATCATTTCAAACCTCATTCGTGCATCCATATTATATTTTAATGTAGTACTGCCTATTTTTAGATAATCCAGTGCATTAAATATTTCATCATAATGGACAAAACCCAAAATATCAGCTTAGTTTTAAATGAATATTTGACATTAGCGCAAAAACATATTCCCATTAAGTAAAAATCTCAAATTAAAGCTGTGATTGTGAGAAGTGTTCTACAGTACAAATAAATGTGTGAATATATATCTTACAGCGAGCACCGTCCTCCAGAAGAACATCAGTATCGTGAGGGCCCCGACAACCACTGTGACGAGCACCGGCTCCCAGGGGACTCCGTAGAAAGTGGGACCCGGTCGCCATTCCTCTGGAAGAGCAGTAATCACCTGGATGACACAAAAACACACCAAATGTGATCAGTTTTATGTCAATTCTAGAAACAATTCGGTCTTTGACAACATGGTTCCCCTGCTCGTCGGCTTTGAGTTTAGTTAGTAAGGGGCCCGAATGCCACTTAGACTGTTTCAAATCGATTTCTGTACTCTTTTAGACTTGTATTGACAAAGCTAAAGCACTGACCCTTATCACCAGACAGCCACATGCAACAGAAACACAACACTAGGGGTTTTACTGGACTTTCACCTCTGATGAAACCCTACTGCCAATAATAAGTACTTACAACTCTTCCCAAGTTCCCACGGGATTTTATCCGATTGTTTATGGACTTAACAGAGAGCTGCATGCATAAGAAGGGGTCAAAATACAGCACTATGGCATTATTACATTACTCCGTGGACTGATCTATACTGACTGACTGATCAATATTATACATTTGAAGACGTTAAAGCTCACACATCTCACTCTTGAAGACAGTGATCGAGTCTAGAGAGGGGAAACACTTACTTCCTGAAGTCTGGACAGAATGAAGACGAAACAGGCTGCGTTTTCTATCTCAGCTGGTGTAGAGGTAAGACCTGCCTGTGAATCCATGCTTTTAAAGCGTTTTAACTAATTTACCAGCGTATCCGAGCGCTCAGAGACGGAGGTTGAAGCCGATGAACACAGTATAAATGGCGGACCGTTGGTTCATATCGGGAAGCCGGTGTTTTCTGCTGTAAATCCACTCTGACACGCTTGTCTTTGATAGCTAATACACGTCTAACTTGAATAATAATGTATACAGACGGATAATAAGTACATACAGCTAGTATGTTTTGAAATCGTGGCTAGAGGGAGATCAGTACTGATCTCTTTCAACACGTCAACATTTCAAAACGCTGAGCTAAGAGTCTCTCATGAAGAGCAGTGTTTCCACTCTGTACGCGAGCGGTCACGTGACGCGGACGGCGGCCTCTGATTGGTCACACTGGTTGAGGGACCGTCTTTAGCACTGATGCTAGCGGTTTTGAAAGAATAACAACTTAACGCTTCAGTGTTATAGATTCAAATATGTGCTATAAATTATGTAAATGTTTAATTGACACGATTTGGGATTTAATCTAGTTATGGTTTTACACATATTGGTCTTGTATGGAGTTTTATTAACAAGTTTAGCATGGAGCCCTATTGGTTTTCTTTCACGGCAGACCTAATAAATATGTGTACTTAGAACAGACACTACTTTATGAATATATTTCAACAACAAATACAAGTCAGTGGCAGAGTTATTTTAGTGAGGTTAAGTCAAAAACATCCTGGAGCAAAATTATATTTTGCATATTTTTAGGAGTTTTTGTATTCATTGGGGTAATAAGAAATGTTGATTTTAATGGCACTAAAAATAGGCTTCATTTCCTTCTATCTTAAAAAAGACATTCTTGAGGTCTCATGTGATTTGCCATTTACTGTAGACTGAGTTATGTGAACAGAAGTTCAAGCTAAACAACAACATGAACAAACCCAACACAACAAATTACTCCAAAAAACATTACAGACACATTTCTCAGATTGCTCAGAACCAAGGAAACTCCAACAGAAAACAATCCTGTTATTAATGTCACACCAGCTACTCGTGCACCATGTCTTATACAGTAATTAACACATACGCTGAAGATATGAAAGTCAGTTAAAATGTCTCTGAAAGGGATTTTGACAATGTGGAATAAAGAAAGTTCCTTTTGTCAGTTCAAACCACTCTCTTTTTTAACTGCATTGACTCTAGAAATTTACACTAATGCCTGATAATGCAACACAATTTTAATAATCCTTTTGCATTGATGTACTTCTGCTTGTGTAAAGTATAAATCTTTAATGCCTTAAAATATTGTATTACTCACAATTTCTCCGTACACCCCAAGATTTTCTTTTATGAGAAGGAGCGAACCCAAAACTTCATCAGAAGTCGAGGAGCTGGAGGAATCACTGCTCGATTCAGTGTCATGGAAATCAGAGACTGGAGACTCCAGTGAACCTGGAGACAGAAAATAACAGTCATTATAACCAGCGCTTGATATTAACATAACACCCACCAAATACGTTGGATTTCAGCAGTGGCGTGTAACGCAGTCACTCCTACTAGCCACTTTAGCAGGTTAAATGTTATATATAATATATATTTCTCAATTGTAGTCTTTTAAAAACAAGCATCTGAAATATAAACTTAGTAGAAAAATTGATACTTCGATACTTATCAATACTGAAATATCTGAAATGCTTCCAATACTCATTTTTTGCAGATACATGATAAAAGCCGCGCTTTCTCTCTCTCTCTCTCTCTCTCTCTCTCTCTCTCTCTCTTCGACAGCGAGTGACAAACAAACCCGCCTCTCCTCACTCACACGTTTCATTTGCTCTGGATAAATATTGTTGGTGTTACAGAGCTTGAATTTCAGCACGTATTGCGCATAATTTTACTCATTCCCGCAGATTTTGTGCTCAAACCCAAAGTGCGTGCAGATAAAGCCTCCTCTCAGAACTAAACTGACATATTTTTCACTGCTTATTGTGCGAATACAGTCAAATACACAAAATAATGACAAAATCCCACTCTTGGTGAGTATTCATGTAAACAGTTAATTATGTTTTAAGTGAACGTAAACAGTTGAGAAAGGAAACGCACGTGTAACAGTATAATGCATCAGTGCATCAGGTCTTAAAGTGACAGCAGCCTAATATACCTCCAGCCAAATTATGAAATCATATTACAAATATCTATATGGCAGTTTTTCCCCCATGGTATCGATGTCAACATTTTGGCCAGTGAAAATGGTGAGTGGCAAGTAACTTTGGAAAACCACTAGCCACAGTGGCTGGTGAGCAAAAAGTTTATGTCAAGCCAAGGTTACAACAAGAGAAATTCACAAACCTGAAGATGGATCCATTTCAAAGTGGAAGCCGATGTCCACCGGCTTCTCCAAAATAGCATGAGGCCCCTTTTGAATCTCCTCAGCATCCTCAAACCCCATTTGTGCATCTTTATTTCTGTTGAAATGGCCTCCGTCCTCCTCAAGACCTGCGTCTTTACTGTGGGATAAATCTTCATTCGTATTTAATTCAGAATTCGGAATCAATTCAGATTCGTTGAGCTCTTCGTGCATTTCAGGACTTTCAGGTGGTGCGATCATTTCGATGTCACTGTCCAAACCCTTCACCTCTTCAGAGTCAATTGTCTCATCTGCGGGGGGGGGAGCATACAGATCTTTATTATTTCCATAAATAATTATCCATTTATTATATTACCATATAAAGCCTGAGATTAAATAATAGTAAAAAAATGGAACCGTGTATTGAAGACTAAATATAATATATATTTGCAGGTGTGTTTTTTGTTGAGTATCATTTTTGGTACATCAGTCATTTATGGCTCATATAGTATTTTATAGTGAGAATATGGAGGGAAAAAAACACCCCAATTTTATTCAGATAAGCAATTCGGGGCAGATTCTGATATTTATATGGCCAACACTTTAGATAAAATTCTGATGCTTGTAATGTAAATCAGTGAGATCTTTATAACAGCATATAATACTTATTAAAATGGTATAAATATCAGTTGTCACTCTGTATCTGCAAATAATATCTCTCAGTAAGATGATATTTAAATGCTTAGTTTTTGTTTTAAGCTCTGTAGTCTTAAAAAAAACATAATGCAATGCATTACAATAATGAGATAATGAGAGATGAACAAATAAACCTTCACCAAAAGCCTGATGATTATATGTGATACTCACTGATTTTTCTAGATAATCAAGTAAACATAAGTTTCTTCAGTCCAGTATGTGTTCATCTTGAAATATTACTAACAATTAGGGCTGTCAAACGATTAATCGCATCCAAAATAAAAGTTTGTGTTTACATAATATATATGGGTGCACTGTGTATAATTATTTTATATTTGGGCTGTCAAATGATTAATCGCGATTAATCGCATCCAAAATAAAAGTTTGTGTTTACATAATATATATATGGGTGCACTGTGTATAATTATTTTATATTAGGGCTGTCAAATGATTAATCGCAATTAATCACATCCAAAATAAAAGTTTGTGTTTACATAATATTTGTGGGTGCACTGTGTATAATTATTTTTTATATATAAATACACACACATGCTTATATGCTATACATATAAGAAATATTTTCATGTATATACTCTATATAGATTTATATGATATGTAAATATAAATATTTCAAATATAAAGAATATTTTTTCTTAAATATACATGCATGCGTGTGTATTTATATATACAAAACAATTATACACAGTGCAGCAACATATATTATGTAAACACAAACTTTTATTTTGGACGTGATTAATCGTGATTAATCGTTTGACAGCCCTACTAACAAGTTATTCGTATGTTTCAGATTTTACTGTAAAAAGCACAAGCTAAAGGACGGTACAATCACACAAAGACTTTTACTTACTAAAAAAGTCTAAACTATCAATCATACGAATGAGATTGTGTACGACAGGTTTATAAGAGAAGTATTGATCATTTAGAAGCCTTTAAAATACATGCATCAAATAAGCTACAGTAGGCTTTAAAAGGTTAAAACAATTTTAACAGCATCTGATCTAAGCCAAACCCTGAAATGACTCACTGAAACAAGCAAATAGGGATGGGCAACGATTAATCGCGATTGATCGCAACCAAAATAAAAGTTTGTGTTTACATAATATATATGTGTGTGTAGTGTGTATAATTAATTTGTACATATAAATACCCACACATGCAAGTGTATATTTAAGAAAAATGTGTTATTAATATATCAAATATTTATATTTATATATAATATTAATTGTGAATAAATATATATATGCATGTGTGGGTATTTATATATACAAATTAATTATACACACTACACACACATATATTATGTAAACACAAACTTTTATTTTGTATGCGATTAATCGCGATTAATCGTTGCCCATACGGCAAAGCTAAATATAGTGTTAGAGATTCAAACAAACACATAACCTGTTTCAGATGCAGGTTGTTCGTCCTCGAGCAGCGGGACGCTGTCACTGGCCGCTGAATATTTCTGTCGCAAAGAGAAAATGATCTCCTGAAATGCGTCCAGGACGGCGGCCTCAACATCATACATTTCTGGCTCCTTCTCCAGTCCATCTTCCTGAGCTTTGCGCTCTCTTTCATTAAGCATGTCTTCGGTCGCATCAAGAACAGAGTTCTCCGAGGACTCCATGATCTGGTCCAGCGTTCGCTCGATCTCCTCGGTGTCCGTCCTCAGCTCCCTCGCCGACTTCATCTCCAGATCCAGATCCGAAAACATGGCTTCGATTTTAAACAGGTTCTTCAGTCCGAAATACTTCTGCATGCGCTCCGTTTCCTCGTCCTTCAAGTGATCTCGTAAAATTGTGA
This sequence comes from Pimephales promelas, assembly GCF_016745375.1. Next base: position 2,203,617 of record NW_024121377.1, on the reverse strand, counting down.
GTCTCAGTACGCTATCGCTGTATTCGGGCTCTTCGGGAGGAAGACGAACCTCTTCGTTTTCTTCTTGTTCTGTTGGTTGGGAAACAACCAAATCATCGCTTTCAGGTTGAGGACTTTCTTTGGGTTCATTCATGTTCTCTGTGAGCGAAAGAAGAGCGTTCTCATCCTCCAAAAGCTCTTCGGTGTCCTCGTCCTCTTCAAGACTTTGTTCTTCGGACTCCAGTGTGTTTTTCAGTAGATTCACAAGTTCGTTCTTCAACTTATCAACCTGCTCGTCTGTTTCGTCAAGCGGAGGTGCCGTTTCTTGGCTTTCTAGAACCAATTCCCTACTTTTGGTTGCATTTGCTTCGTGAATGGATTCTTTCGCTTTTTCGATCTTGTTCGCGAGTGCATCATCATCTGCAGTGTCTTTGTGTGCATTTTCATTCTTGTTCATGCTGGCCTTTTCGCTAGTGTCAAACGTCTTTGGATGGCTTTGCTCAGTGTTTTCCCTTTCACGCATCTGCGGTTCAGGTGGGATGACTTCACGTGCATCTGAAGCAGTTTTAGTGTCTCGTGGCAGATGAGAAATTTCTGGGATTTCTCCGACATCAGCAACTGAAAGCGAATCTTTGGTGAGTTCTTGAGTCACTGAGTCATGCTCATCCTCAAGTGTTTTGTAGTGGTTATCTTTATCACGCAGCTCTGTTTTGGCAGGTTCTTCACGTAATGCATCTAAACCTGCTGTTTGTGTTTCAAGTAGAAGTTGTGAGGGCTCGTGAGGCTCGAAATCAGACTCACTTTGGTTGTGCAAAAGCTCAGAATAATCGGTATCTGGTGGCTCTGTTTCGACATCTTCTAAAGTGACATCGGCATCTGGGCTTATTGAAATAACTCCGAGCTCTTCTTTTACTGCATCTTTAGTTTCCAGTGTTGGTTTTGATGAGACATGGTCCATCTTTGGCTGAAAGATATCAGAGTCCTCCTCAGTAGAGTTTAAATGCAATGTCTCGGTTTCAGGAGCTTTTACAGATTTTGAATCGACTGGCTCTGATTCAAGAATTGATGTTGATCCTGAATCGACTGACTCTGATTCAATAGGCAATGTTGATTCTGAATCAACTGACTCTGATTCAAGAGGCGGTGTTGATTTTAAACCTACTGGCTCTGATTCAATAGGCAATGTTGATTCTGAATCAACTGACTCTGATTCAAGAGGCGGTGTTGATTTTAAACCTACTGGCTCTGATTCAATAGGCAATGTTGATTCTGAATCAACTGACTCTGATTCAAGAGGCGGTGTTGATTTTAAACCTACTGGCTCTGATTCAATAGGCAATGTTGATTCTGAATCAACTGACTCTGATTCAAGAGGCGGTGTTGATTTTAAACCTACTGGCTCTGATTCAATAGGCAATGTTGATTCTGAATCAACTGACTCTGATTCAAGAGGCGATGTTGATTTTAAACCTACTGGCTCTGATTCAATAGGCAATGTTGATTCTGAATCAACTGACTCTGATTCAATAGGCAATGTTGATCCTGAATCAACTGACTCTGATTCAATAGGCAATGTTGATCCTGAATCAACTGACTCTGATTCAAGAGGCAATGTTGATTTTAAACCTACTGGCTCTGATTCAATAGGGGATGTTGATTCTGAATCGACTGGCTCTGATTCAAAAATGTTGATTCTGAATTGATTCTGATTCAATCAATGTTGATTCTGAAACTCTCTGATTCAAAAAGTGATGTTGATTCTGAATCAACTGACTCTGATTCCAGAATTGATGTTGATTCTGAATTGACTGACTCTGATTCAATAGGCAATGTTGATTCTGAATCGACTGACTCTGATTCAATAAGCAATGTTGATCCTGAATCAACTAACTCTGATTCAAGAGGCGATGTTGATTTTAAACCTACTGGCTCTGATTCAATAGGCAATGTTGATTCTGAATCGACTGACTCTGATTCAAGAATTAATGTTGATTCTGAATCGACTGACTCTGATTCGGTCTCTGTTACAGTAGACAGTTGAGATAAATCTTCATTCTGAGCTGGGGCTGTTGATTCCTCTGTTAAATTCTCATTTTCTATCAACAGCACATCTATATCATACGTTTCAAATTTATCAAGGCCAGTCTCGAAGCAAACAAAATCGGTTTCCTGAAAGAGAAAGAAAGCTTCACGTTAACCAAACGTCACGTCAAAAAGGACCAGGCATCAGGCGATATTAACCACATGAACATACCTCCGTAGGTACCTCCAATTCTTTATCAGTATATATATGATTTATATTAAGATAGTCCTTTGGGAAATAACCAAAGTGGTTTCCAATCTATGCAGAAAGAGGAAGAAGAAATAGATGTCAATATAAGCACCTTTTAGATCAGTGTTTACAGAAAACATACAATCATAAATACAAACAAGCCAATGAGAAAATAAAATGCACAAATCTACAAGAATTAGAAAATATGCACAAAACCTGTCTGATAAAGTTTGCACTTATGTGAAAATGCTCAATATCTTCATATTTTATCAGTCAATTTATCTATTTTAAAAAATATTTCCAGCAACGCTTTACAATAAGGTTTTCATTAGTTAACAACATTAATTAACATGAACTAACAATGAACAATACGTCTATCTACAGCATTTATTAAAATGTAAAATTGTATTTTATAATGTTAAAGATTAATAAATGCTATAAAACACAATGTTATTTAATGCATAATGTAACTAATGAGACCTTATTGCAAAGTGTTACAATATTTCCCATATCATTCATAGAAATGCGTTAAAAACAGTTAAAGAGGCAATAAAATTAAACTGTAACACAAAGCACAGATAAACACTTGCTAAAATAGTCCATTTTAATAAGATATGCATCCTTTCCTTAGCTATATACTTATATTCAAATTGTCATGGAGCATATATGGTAATGCATTGTGGTTTGGATCATTTTAAAACAGGAATCAAAACATTTACGATTACAATAAACAGTCATTTGCTTTTCTCTGCTATTGAAGATTCATGCATGATCTGTAGCCCCAATAAATAAGTAAATGTAGAGAGTTTACGATGCCAAATTAATACTAATCAAATATGCCGAATGGCAAATACGTTCATCATCAGCAACATCCATAAGCATCAATCAATCAATTATTAGCAGGTTACTTACACTGCCAGCCCACATGTCCGACCTCTGCCCTGAGAGTTTATAATATACATATATCGTCTCTCCTTTCTTGAAAGAGAGAAACCGACAGTCCGGCCCCGCGAAATCCTTAGCGGCCTTCCCTCTGACGAGAAGCACTAAAGACACACAAAAAACATGGATGAAAACCACTTGTTTATAATGTGGATATGGTAAGCTTTTTAAATCTAGCATTTACTTTATGGCAAGAACAAAACAGTGTGAAAGTTAGCTCGTACAATGTGCATTTTAACTTCTGTATGACTTAAAATTGAATGTAATGTGGCATACATAACACCGATAAATAATTTTACATGAAGCATTTATCTCATTTATCTTGTAACAAATCTTAAGGGTCCTATAATAGGCTTAATTTTCCTTAACCAAAAAATAATATTTCAATCGCTTACTAGCTATTTGAGATTGTGTTGAGATTCACCTGATAAAGATGCATTAGGAAACTCCATGTTTTTAATATTTTGCAGTAGTGTAATGAAAGCATTATCTACATGGTGATCTTTTTATTTGTTTATTAATGGTGTATGACCACACCAGGATCAACAGTGCATCTGATAGGTCGCTAGCGTGGGATATTATGGAATATGGGTGAAGCGCTCTTGGATTTCAGGGGAAACGTTGGACTTTTTGATCAAGAAATAATAATCAAAATGTACAAATATGTGGTGAAAATAAACATTTGAACATCTCAACAACATAAGCATTATGTATTATTATCATCCCATAATTCTCTGCTCGACCACTAATGGACAGAGCACATTTTTTGTTTAGTGTTTTTACTAAATGAAATGTAAAAATCTGTCAACAAAAATGACAGAATGTGTGTTATATAAAACAGCAAATTTTAAACATATTCTTAAACTTTCATACACACATACGCAGGCATATATAGCAGCATATATATATATATCCACTTTCTAACTAAACTATCGCGAGTTATTGAGGAAAACAGGTCAAACACAGTTCAACCCAATTCATTTCAATCAAATGTGAACGGAATCATGTTGTTTGTAAATAACGACCTTCCGAACGGTATGTTTTACATGAAAACAGCCAGAGATATGAAACCAGGCCTTATATTTATCATTAATAACTGTTGCATCACGTGAATACATCATATTAAGAGCATAAAACACAGACTCCATCTCTCATTTATCCCATCCATGCACAGTTTTTTTTATGTTGTTAGCACGACTGGCTAAACTGAGCTCGGTATCAACAGACTGGATCTACAAGGACTCGCCACTCGTCACTCGTTATAGACCCTCTATGCGCACTAAAAAATACCCATATTTTTTTTTTGCTGTTACAAAGTTACATTCGGCCTTTATGACGTCAGCAGCACCAAAGTTTTATGGTCAGCATCCTGATAATACGAAGTGACAGTGTGATCCTGATACTCACTGCTACATTCTTCATCGGCGCATCGCTTCAGGTCGGAGAAGCGCCGGTCCGCGTCGCTTATGTGAAAACTAGCGCAAATAACAATCGTAAAAACGTAATAAAAATGTGAATTTCGTGCAGCCATGCTGGCAGCTGTTGATCTGCCGACACGTCAGCACATCCAAGACGAGCTTGAGCTGCTTGAGTTCAGCGAGCGAGGAGGAGAAAAGACTGGAGTCATGTTTCACACACACAGCGCTTAAAGAGATAGCGGCACCAAAACAACACAGACTCCGGGCTCGGGTCACGTGTGTCTGCTTCACTGTGGAGGTTCTGGTATCGTGTTCAAAAAAAGCTTTCTTTATAACGTTTATTTTGCCTTTTACTACATATATTATTTTTGTGTAGCCTATTATTAGTATTACTACTATTTTATTTAGTATTATGTTTCGTATTTCATAATATATGTGTTGGGAAAGAAACAAGTGATTTGATGACAGCTTCTTTAACAGCTCAAAAAATACATAAACAAATTTGGATAGATAGATAGATAGATAGATAGATAGATAGATAGATAGATAGATAGATAGATAGATAGATAGATAGATAGATAGATAGATAGATAGATAGATAGATAGATAGATAGATAGATAGATAGATAGATAGATAGATAGATAGATAGATAGATACTTCATCCTTCTTCGGATACAGAGATGGATACATAGATTTAGTAAACAGTTTAGGTAGACATATTAAAACCTGGATTAGATTAGTCAAAACGCAAATCATTTTCAAATATATTAAAATTTTATAATTAATACAAATAATATTAAACCGTATAGTAACGGAGACGTTTTTGTAATAGGCTACTGTCCAAAAGAGACGCACGTCAGTGGTAAGAAACGAATGTAATGCTATAACTTTAGTCACATTAAGTTAGTAATTATTTAATGTTCTAGGCTTGTTTTAATGTTAGTTTTATCCTGTATTGTCTAATCCTCCATATGACGGTTAAGTGATAACTTATTGTTGTCGCTAACTTAATAATACCTATATGTGATGCAGGAGAATGTGTTCAAAAACAAAAATGTTCTGCAAACCTGAAAAAAAAAAACTATTATATTTCCGTAACAAAATGTTTCCTGGCTAACCAAACACAAACTTTGCAAATACATTGGGAATGTCTGGGAATCCAAATCTAATGACAGATAACGTTAGATACATTTCTTACTCTCTCAGTAAGTTACTAACTTACAAGGCACAAATAATATGCTCCACATAGGGGATGCTCCATAAAGACAGAAGGGCTCGAGACCGCAACTTATCCAATATTGATTAACCAGCCTGCGCGGTTTCTATATTATTGCCCGCCCGTGCGGCAGGTGGCGCTGTCAGATGTTTTTAATCAGGAATTGTTTTGTTCGCATGTCCCACGTGTAAAGTGTATTTATGATTTTGTTCACACAGGCTTCATAACAGTCTCATGAGGAAAGCAATTCTCCGTAAAGCAGTTAGCCATGGATGATATAGAGGCTGATGATTTTCCACAGGATGAATTGACGAATCGGGAACTCGTTAAATCGCCCGTTAACATCGAATTGTGGACGGATGACAAAGGTAATTTTACGATGATATCATATGTTAACTTGTTGTTTATGTTGTAAAGTGTTAGATAAAGTTGGATATCAAAACGAAGTCAATGATCACTGCTGAGCAGAGTGCAACACCAGATCAGTGGACCGAGAATGACACAAACACAGAAGTGCAGTTCACTCAAAGTCAGCTTTATTGTGCTCATGCCATAGTTTATATAGCAAGTCTAGGGTGTTTGCTGAGACCAACAAATAGAATAGCAAGTCAACATAGAAAAGAAAGGAGAGCTTTGCTGAAAGAGTAATTATACCATGTGCATTGTTGCTCCATATGTATCTTGTAATAACTAACATGCTAACAGGGTGTACAAGACACTATTAAACAGAAAAGATGCAAACATATTTATCCAAACATAAAGTCATATCAATACTACATTTGTTTTGTTTTGTTTTATGTTTAGGAGTTCCCACAGAGATCTTCTTCATCAAGTCGAACAGAAAGTGTCTGAAGCGGCTCAGAGATGCGATGCTGCTTCATAACTGGCAGGAGGCTGCGGTTTATTACAACTCTTACATTCAGGCACTGGAGGCCAGGAATAGCATTAAAGTGCATCCAACGGCTTCTGAGGTACAACAGCCCTTTAAACTCGGCCAAGTCGACTTATAAGCAGCTTAGAGAGTTTTTTCTATAGTTCAACATTATGTATATGGTAGTTTAATGTAGTACTGACTGACACTAAAACTCTCACACAGTAATTTTTATTTTGGGAAACTATCCACGATACATATTGTTGCATTTTTGTATTGCGAATCGATATTGTGGCATCACCATCGGCTTATAATGCAACAAAGATTGTAAAAGTAAACTGATTTAAATAGACTTACCAATCTCTGTGTTTAAATAAAGTAATGATGCTGCCATCTGAAGGCAATTTGGCCCCAAATCTCATGTGAAAATTGTCATTTTGACTCTCTACAAAATAGTGAATTACTCAGTAAATATACATTCATGTCAGGAAGCAAGGAAAGTTGTTTTGGCATGGAATGACCACTTGCAAGTCGAGACAAGTGGGTTTTTACCTGGTTTTGTTCAATACTAGTTAACCTGTTAACTGTCACCCCCCCCTTTTTTGAATAGACATGAAAATGCACATTTCGAACTTAAATGGTTGTAATTCAAGAATGCTTTGGAATATAGACATATGATTGGTCTTGTTTTAAAGAAGACATTTGGCGGATTTTTGTAGAAGTGAAATAAATTAAGAAAGTGAAACAGAAAAAAAGTTATAGAAGTTTGAGTTTATGGAAATGTACAATGTAAAAATATTAATTATTCATATTTTACATAAAATATATATTTTCAAAACCTGAGCTACTCTAAAATGGAAGAAAGATCAAAGCCAAAAATCTGAACAAGTTGTGTTTCAAATTTTAGGTTGATATCTCAAAAAATGAGCTTTCAGTAAGATTTTGTTTGAGCGCAGTACCAAACTTTTTCACTAGGGCACAATCAGACTCCATTACTGCCCATATAAGGGCGCCTGCATTTCCATTCGTGTTTTGAGTGATATGAACCATTATTTTCACAATTTTCAAACAATTTCTGAAGTAGAGATCCTATTCAGAAGTAGCATGGGAAGTTTGGCAGATTTTGATATGAATTGAACCTCTAAGAAACACATACAAAGAACACGCATGTAAGTCATAGCTAGCTGCCACGTCACAAATGGTGAATTTATTATTTTTTTCTTGATATTTCAAACTTTTCAGACCTTTTTTTTCCAAAATTATTGAATGGATTCTATCTTTTGAACTTTTGGCATGAAAACAAACTGAGGTATCTACCATTTTTTCATGATTTTTCATGTTTACTGCTATTTTAAAATAAAGGTCTGAACACGCCTTATGAGTATGAAAATATTCTTGTTTTATATTGATAAATTATGGCTCCTCTGTAATATATTTTGAAAATCAGTCACCAAATATGGAAACTAGAGATTGTAAGCTTTCAAATGATATATAGTTTGTCAATATTATTTAAGGTATTTACTAAGATATTATTGTTTTAAAAATATAGTGGCAAACGTCCCACCTGTGGGACGGTGACAGTTAAGTGGTACACTGTATAAGGAGGATTAACATTGTTTTGTAAGTATTATTACTAAGCTTTTTTCCAGGCCATGCATTTATCTTATCATAAAACCATGAAATCATCTTCAGCCTGACTTGTTTATTTGTTTGTATTTTCATGCAGGATCCTCCTATTGTGTGTTTACTACTGTCTTGTGTGTGTGTTTGCTACTGTATGGATGATGTGTTTCTCTGCTGAATTCATAATTCTGTCCGTCAGATCACGTGGAGAATAGGCACAGAAATTCTGCGTCATCTCCCTAACGCCACCGCTGAAGATTTCAACGCTGTAAATGAACAGTTGAAAAACAATGGAGTCAAAAACTTCTCCAAGGTATGCATTGCATTAAGAAGCCCAAACCTCCCCTTTACGACATTGACACTATTCAAGGCATGCATTTTAATCAGTATGTGATGTGAATGTTGTAGATCTGTTTGGAGCATTGCTTTCATCTCCTACTAAACGGGCAGATGGAAGAAGCCAAGCGGCAGCTGTCCGTCGGAGAGAGCTGGAGATATGGAAACTTCTCCATTGCTCAGGGTGACACAAAAAAACTAATCCATGCATACAGTGGTTTCATGGATTACTTGATCTGGTGTAAGAAGAAGTCTTCTACAGCTGGAACCGGTAGGAACATATTTGTGTTATGTTGAACAATTAACTGACAATAAAAAAATGGATCTTCTGATTGGTTGGCTGGATCGGTGTGTTGTGATTGGTTGAGCGCTTTGAGCGTATTTGGGAAATGTCCCGCCCCTTACCATAACCACAAATTTCACCAATTTTTTGTTGCTTAATTATTTTTTTTTTTTGTGGAAACCTTTTTATTTTTCAGGATTTTTTGATAAATAGAAAGTTCAAAAGAACAGCATTACAACAAATGTCTTCACTGTTCACCAGTTTAATGCATTCTTGTCTATGTTTCTGCTATCAGATGAGGCGAGCCGTAACAATGAGATGCACAGCTACTTCAGACATGCTTCTGTGACCCTGAAGGACATCATCAGTCAGCCTGGAATCTGGGACCCTTTTGTGTTGGGTTACGTTAATGTGAGACACGATCTTACCTTGTGCAATTTGAAGATTTTCTTTGTTTAAAGGTGCCATATGTAATAATTGAGGTAACAATATACGAAAAATGAGCTACACGCATCAAAAGAATGAGAAGAAATAAGTGCAAAGATGTCATTAAAAAACTGACAAGTTATAGTGCTGCCGAGATATTAACCTGAATTAGCATGCTAAATTACTAGCCCCGGCCCGGCAGGTGTCGTAATACCAGTTCCGGCCATGGGAGGCGGTATGCGGACGGGCAACGTTAGCACCAGCCAAACTGCAATACGCGAGTGAGTCGCGCTCGCGCCGGCTTGTGTGTACTTGAACCTGATGTCAGTCGTGTGGAAATACAGCCAATTACTACATTTCAGTTCAGGGAAGAGTTCAAAAAATGATTGGTCGACATTATGCATGAGGAATACATTTTGGTAAGTTGTAGCATACTGTATCTTTCAACAGAGTTCGTGTTCTTTTTCCAGCTAGTAGAGACGATCGGTTCACGTGCGCTAGGGATCTGTAGTGTAACATGTACAAGCGCCAAAACGGTATTTATTCTTTGAATTGCGTAATATAATTGACAGAATCTGAGAGCTTAACTAACCTGCTTGCTAAGTGTCAATTGCGTGTGTCTCACGGTGAATTCACGGCGCTAGCTTGATCAACATCAGCGAATGCTGTCTGTCAAATTAATTCACTAACAATAAAAGTGTAATATGAACAAAACGAATACCATAAACTTCAAATAATTGCCCAAGCTTTTATTTTCCCATACCGTCGAAATGCACCAGCTTGTTTTTGAGATCTATGAGGCGGTCTTCATCATTTAGTGTTGAGATTCATAGTGTTTAGTTTAGTTCACTCTAGTGTTTAGTTCATTGAGTCTCTGATCTCTAAAATCTCCAAATGTTCCACGTGAAACTGCGGTCTTCCAACCTTTTACTATCATGTCAAATGATTTGCGCGATGGTAGGAGCACAAGTCATTTTTTGGAGGTATACTGCCCCCATCTGTTATGGAATATGGAGTAGGATTTGATTTATGATGTTAGATGGCACCTTTAAAGAGTTTGTTTAGACAAGTCTAATGCTGTCTATATGTGTCATCCGCTGCAGATGCTGGAGTTTTACAACGATGAGGACGGCGCTCTGCAGATTCTGGAGAATTACGCTTACAACAAGGATTTCCCAACCAATCCCAATGCTCATGTGTACCTGTACCAGTTCCTCAAGAGACACAATGCCCCAGATGACAGACTCATCGGTTCATTAAGGGTATGAAATGGTTCGGCCAATCAGAATGTACATAAAGTTTCTGATTAAAATGATTGATTTATTCTGGTTTCTGTTGCTCAGATTCTGCGCACTGTAGTCCCGAGTCATGAACTGATGCTGGATCTCTGCTCTCTCCTGCTGAGCACCAGTACGTATGAAAACTAGACATTTCTGATTGGTGTTTACTTTTAGCTTGTTGCTGTGTGGTTATAAAGATCATCCTCCACTGTAAGTCTGTTGGGTTTATTTGTTAGATTCATCACCCATCAGTAACTGAACTCTATAAAGCAGACCACTTTGATTTAAATCAGTTTCTGCTTCTTCTTTTTTCCAGGACTCATGTGCGATCTAGAAGAAGCTTTCAGCGTTTCAATGGACCTTCTGGAGTTTTCTAGTTGGAAAAATGACATGAAGGCTTGGTCGTGTCTTCTGAACATTATAAAGTTACTCAAACGGAAGTGAGTTGCTGTTAATGTACTTATAAAAAATAAGTCGTTTCAGGTTAATATTGCATTGTTGAAAGAAAAGAACACAAATGTCACATTACATCCAGTAATGTGTAATACCGAAACTCTGACAGACATTATAAACGTATTTTTGTTCCTTTACATTCAATGGTACAATATTTTGCAATGGTACAACTATATTTTGTTGTCAAAATTGAGCAAAAATGGACTATTGTGTCCAAAATATTACACAGTATTAATTTATTCAACTGTTGTATCTGTTAATCTTCTTTAATATCTAGATTTTTCTAGATAACATTGGCACGTGCTATTCGGGACAAAAACAGCACTTGTGAGATATGCATTTGTTGCTTGTGAGATATTGTTTGACTCTATCGTATGATATAAGTATGAGACCTGAAAACTCATACAGGGGCATTTTTACCCTGATATTTTGAATTTTAGGATCATTATAACTATTTAAATTAGGGCTGGGTAATAAATATCGATTTCTCGATATTAATTGATTCTCATTTTTACGAACCGATATCGATTCTTAAATCTCAAGAATCGATTAGTCATCCTGTTTCCTTTGAATGAAGGGGACATTGTATCGCGGCTGCGCGCATCCAAAAAATCGCAATAATCTTTGTCCTTTGTTTCTATTGATATGAAACAAAGTCTCAATTTTCAAATTACGTCCATATTCTTTAGAAATTCAAAAACATAAATAGTGTTTTGGCGCTGTGGCGTGAGATCGCTCTGGAGAAGCAGCAGCGCTGATCTCACTTCCGGGTTAATAATACCAGTCACAGCGCGAAATAAACATGAATGAGCATCTGAAAGTGTGTTAAAGATAGAGTACAACTTATCGAAATCCCTATCATGTCACATTGATTCGCTCAATCAGCGTTTCAACCGTGGAAAGACGTCAGTTAAACAGCTTGTAATCAATGTATCATCATATTTACCTCAGAAAACCCACATAAACTCGTTAGTCAGCTAGAAAAAATAACTCCAGAGAGGAGCATTTTGCTAAATATATTCACCATATTACATATGCATTATAATCTTAATGTTCTTCAATATTTAATGCATATTTGAATAAATCTGGCAAGTTTTTATGACAGCCACCTTTTTAAAATGTTTATATTTCATATAATCTTCTTATTAAAAAATAAATGAAAGTGTAATTTAAGTGTTTGTATAGCTACAAAACAGTTCATTATTACATAGTTTACAACTATGGGAGTCTAGTTGTAGCCTATAGGCTTCATTAGCCTAATATGAAGGTAATAATGAACTGTTTTGTAGCTATACAAACACTTAAATTACACTTTAATTTATTTTTATAATAAGAAGATTATATGAAATATAAACATTTTAAAATGGTGGCTGTCATAAAAACTTGCCAGATTTATTCAAATATGCATTAAATATTGAATAAGAATCGACTAATCGATTCTTGAGATTTAAGAATCGATATCGGTTCGTAAAAATGAGAATCGATTAATATCGAGAAATCGATATTTAGTGAAGAGATTTAATTCCCTTGAGAAAAAGGGCCATTTATTGTAACTGATATCCAAAATAATCGATATTGAATCGAATCGTAATCGAATTGCAAGCTTGTGAATCGAAATCGAATTGTGAAATATTTCTCAATACCCAGCCCTAATATAAATGTTTCTTCTGATGTTGATTTGTTCTCATTTAGAAAGCGCAAGACTTTGTATTGAAGGAATGGGACGCCAGGCGACCGCTGTGGTTCTCCTTTCACTTCAGAATCCATTACGCCAGGGTAGACCTAGAGGAGAACGCCAGTCTTCTGCAGATCAAGAGTGACGTTTTAAAGGCTCTAGGTGAACGCTGTAAGTATATGATTGTCTTTTTCCAGATGAAATGATCAAGTTTCCATTTAGTGTCCTCAGTCGAACCAGAACAGAAACCTTTGGGTCTCAGTTTATCCGAGTGATTCCGCGTGTATGTACACGCCGTTAAATGTCAGAGCGAAACGAAGCAAAATGTAGATCTACATCTGGGGAGCGATATTTTTATTTTTTTCCTAGGATGGTAGGGGAAGACTCATAAATCGTATTAACCCCAGTGACGGGGTTGGGGTAGGTCATATATTTATGTATAAAGTAATGTAACGTTAAGTCAACTGCGTTCATAAACACGCTGAAAAGCGATTATGCGTGTTGATAGCTCGCCAAAAATGGAAATAAGAATTGGCGTGTCATACGTAGGCCATTTCATGAGATCGGTCTGGACTGTGATGTATTTAATAAGTTCCTGAACATCTTTATTTTCTTCTCACAGTTTTGGAATACGTAAGATACAATTCACACTTCAAGAAAGTATCTAAAAGTAAAACGGAGGAATGCCAGTACAGGAAGGTGCTGAATAAAAGGAGGAAGGAAAATTTGGAGAAGAAAAGGATGGAAAAGGAGAAGAAAAGATTGGAGAAGAAGAAAAAGATGCTGGAGAAGAAAAAGATGAAGAAAAAGATGATGAAGGAAAAGATGCTGGAGAAGAAAAAGATGAAGAAAAAGATGATGAAGGAAAAGTTGATTGAGATGGAAGAGGAAGATGGAGGAAAAAAGAAGAAAAAGAAGGCTAAGAAGTCTAAATGCACTGTATAAAAAACATGTAAATTTGAGATTTTTCTAGATTTGTACCAGACAACATTTCAGTTGTCGAAGTATGACACAAGACTCCTCCTTTAAACGCTGTGTATCTGCTCATGTTGAGCTTCACTTTCAATTACAGTTTTTCTCTTCACTTTGGCACATTTCTCGAGTCTTCTTTAATATTTGCAAACCAGTAAGTGCATTTCTCAAAACAATTTGTACAAACATTTGCACACGATGGATTACCGGCAAAATCCAGTAACTCAAAATCTTTAGTTCGTCTATCAAATATAAGTATTTATGTCAATGAACATATCAGTTCCATCAGAATGACAAGTCCTCGTTTCATTAGTCACAAGATAGTCAAAATTTTGTCAATACAACCGTGTATCTGTCAGTATTACCTGATGTAAACTATGGCTGCAGTTTCTCCATTGAAAATGCTCAAGCCTGCACTTCTCCTGTATGGCATATATACATTTTAAACCAAAAAAGTTACGTTAGAATGTCTCGCTTTATCCCAAATGACCACATATTTTGCTAAATCATCTCGAAAGTGAGAACCGTAATAAAGTAAGGAAATGCTGTTTTATGGCCCCCACATTTTTTTTCTGTGATTAATCACAAATTAAAAACAAGTTTTTATACTTTGTTAATATATTTTTTTTATGTAATAATTTCCCAGTTAATCTCCATATAAAAGTAAGGCAAGGCAAGTTTATATATGTAGCGTATTTCATACACAATGGAATTTCAAAGTGCTTTACATAGAAAATGAAATAATCAAAAGAAATAAGAATAATTAAAACAGTTTAGAATAAAAAAGGATGAATAGTGACAGTGCTCATTCAGTAAATCAGAACTGAATCAAATCATGAATGATGGTTTTATGTCGCATTCCTGTTGTTTTTCAATTTAGACTTTTCATCCTCCTTAAGATGATATAGATTTAGAAAAACAGTTTAGGTAGACATATTAAATCCTGGATTAGATTAGTCAAAATTCATTAGCATTTTAAAATTTGTTACCTTTTATAGTTAAAAATATTAAGCCTGGTTTAAGTGTAGAATGAAATTATTCAGATTATAAATACGTGGATTTATCACTTGTTGTGTTGCACGCGAATCTACTTCTGTCCTCCACAGAAATTCGCGCGCTCGTGGATTTTAAAAATTAACCGTCATTTCGTTTTGCTGATTTACTTACATTAGTTTCTCGGCCACTTTATATAATAACTGCTTATAATAATTAATATATGAGAGTAAATAGTGTAATTTCAAAGAGACTTGACACGTCTAATTGAATTGGAACATGAAGTAACGGAGACGTTTTTGTAATACTGACCATGACAAAAAGAGACGCACGTCAGTGGTAAGAAACGAATGTAATGTTATGCTTTAGTTAGTCACATAATTTTTATTAATTGTTTAATGTTCTGGGCTTGTTTTTAATGTTAATTATGTCCTGTATTGACTAATAAGTAGGCTGCTGATTATTGTTGTCCATTCAACCGTCTATCTATTTCCAAAATGTTGTTTTCTGGCTAACCAAAAACAAACTTTGAACATAGCCCTACATGTTTTGGGACAGGCAGATAGATAGATTTCTTACTCAGTAAGTTACTATAAGGCACAAATAATATGCTCCATAAAGACAGAGCGCCTGCGCGTTCTCTGTGTTATTGCCCGCCCGTGCGGCAGGTGGCGCTGTCAGATGTTTTTGGCAAGGAATTGTTTTGTTCACACGTCCCACGTGTATGGTGTATTTCATTCACACTCTTCATAACAGTCTCAAGAGGAAAGTGATCCATGGATGATATAGAGGCTGATGATTTTCCACAGGATGAATTGACAAATCGGGAACTGTTTAAATCGCCCGTTAACCATGAATTGTGGACGGATGACAAAGGTGAGTTTACTCTGATATCATATGTGAACTTGTTGTTTATGTTGTAAAGTGTTAGATAAAGTTGGATATCAAAACGAAGTCAATGATCACTGCTGAGCAGAGTGCAACACCAGATCTGTGGACCGAGAATGACACAAACACAGAAGTGCAGTTCACTCAAAGTCAACTTTATTGTGCTCGTGCCATAGTTTATATAGCAAGTCTAGGGTGTTTGCTGAGACCAACAAATAGAATAGCAAGTCAACATAGAAAAGAAAGGAGAGCTTTGCTGAAAGAGTAATTATACCATGTGCATTGTTGCTCCATATGTATCTTGTAATAACTAACATGCTAACAGGGTGTACAAGACACTATTAAACAGAAAAGATGCAAACATATTTATCCAAACATAAAGTCATATCAATACTACTTTTGTTTTGTTTTATGTTTAGGAGTTCCCACAGAGATCTTCTTCAACAAGTCGAACAGAAAGTGTCTGAAGCGGCTCAGAGATGCGATGCTGCTTCATAACTGGCAGGAGGCTGCGGTTTATTACAACTCTTACATTCAGGCACTGGAGGCCAGGAATAGCATTAAAGTGCATCCAACGGCTTCTGAGGTACAACAGCCCTTTAAACTCGGCCAAGTCGATTTATAAGCAGCTTAGAGTGCTAAGAGAGTTTTTAAATGGTTATCTGTATTGTTACACTGTTCATTGCATCCATGGCATGTCACTTAAAGTTGCTCAACAAACAGATATAATTCATTATTTTTCATAAAAAATAAATTTCATATAAATTCATTAAATCACTGTTGTCTTATAATGCAACAAATATTGTAAAAGTAAATGGATTTAAATAGACTTACCAATCTCTGTGTATAAATAAGTAATGATGCTGCCATGAAGGCAATTTGGCTCCAAATGTCTTGTGAAATTTGTCATTTTGACCCTCTATACAAAATAGTGAATTACTCAGTGAAAAAACCCAAAACATTAAATTTCATTAATGTATATTAACTATTTATGTTTGTCTTCAGAAAAAAAAAATTATAAAGTAAAAAAAAAATATTTAAATTTAAAATAAAAATATTTAAAAAGTTGAAATTTGAGCAAGCAAAGTTGATTTAACATGGAATGACACCGTATATGTGCTTGCAAAGTCAAGACAAGTGGGTTGTTACCTGGTTTTGTTCAATACTAGTTAAATACACTGTATAAGGAGGATTAACATTGTTTTGTAAGTATTATTACTAAGCTTTGTCCAGGCCATGCATTTTTCTTATCATAAAACCATGAAATCATCTTCAGCCTGACTTGTTTATTTGTTTGTATTTTCATGCTGGATCCTCCTATTGTGTGTTTACTACTGTCTTGTGTGTGTGTGTGTGTTTGCTACTGTATGGATGATGTGTTTCTCTGCTGAATTCTGTCCATCAGATCACATGGAGAATAGGCACAGAAATTCTGCGTCATCTCCCTAACGCCACTGCTGAAGATTTCAACGCTGTAAATGAACAGTTGAAAAACAATGGAGTCAAAAACTTCTCCAAGGTATGCATTGCATTAAGAAGCCCAAACCTCCCCTTTACGACATTGACACTATTCAAGGCATGCATTTTAATCAGTATGTGATGTGAATGTTGTAGATCTGTTTGGAGCATTGCTTTCATCTCCTACTAAACGGGCAGATGGAAGAAGCCAAGCGGCAGCTGTCCGTCGGAGAGAGCTGGAGATATGGAAACTTCTCCATTGCTCAGGGTGACGCCGAAAAACTCATCCATGCATACAGCGGTTTCCTGGATTACTTGATCTGGTGGAAGAAGTCTTCTACAGCTGGAACCGGTAGGATATGACAACTGATATTTTAATAAAAAAATGGGTCTTCCTAACATCTATAGTAAACGATGGAACACAGTGTTCTCTCTCTGACAAATAACTTTTTTTTATTATTTTTTTTTAAGGCACCCTAATATGCCGGGGGTTTTTTTCCGAAGTCTTGATTGGTTTTGGTCTCTAGTAGAAGTTTTCATGCTTGAATGTTCAAAAGACGCATTAATCTCCATTGTTGCGGCTCCTCTCTTCCCAGTCTGTCAGTAACGCTCTTTTTATTTCCTATCTCTATGAAGCTCCTCCTTCTGAAAAGCACACTGTGCTCTGATTGGTTGGCTGGATCGGTGTGTTGTGATTGGTCGAGCACTTTGAGTGCATTTGGGAAATGTCCTGCCCCTTACCACAACCACCCATTTCAGCACACTACTAACTCAATAAGCCCCCGCCCCTTTATTCTGGCTATTAATTATTTAAATGAGGAATTATTGTCATGTGTTTGTTCCCGGAAAAAACTCAAGACTCAAATGGAGGCACTCAATTTTCCACTCTATACAAATGCGCTCGGCTCAATCGAACGCTGCTCTTGTGTACGGCTCACACTCAATGGTCAAACGACTTTTGCTCAAATCAGTCAATTACAGTAGGCCTATAAATAACAGTTATGATATTTGCGGCTTTAAAGCGATATATAGTAGCCTGGAAGCCAGCCTGAACCCTGCCCACAGAATTTTTTGGTCGGGAAGTTCGATCTGGATGTCCGTTAACATTGTATTGCTGTAAAGGTATTTCATACAACTTTTATCCCAAGGCAAATAATCCAAAAGAACTTCGCTGTTAGTATCACAAATTGAATCTGAAATGAGCGAAATGAAATTTATTTATAATGATTTGCTGCTCAAGAAATGTTTCTGATTATTATTATTATTATTATTATTATTGTTTAAAACGGTTGTGCGGCCTCATTTTTTTTTTTTTGTGGAAACCTTTTTATTTTTCAGGATTTTTTGATGAATAGAAAGTTCAAAAGAACAGCATTACAACAAATGTCTTCACTGTTCACCAGTTTAATGCATTCTTGTCTATGTTTCTGCTATCAGATGAGGCGAGCCGTAACAATGAGATGCACAGCTACTTCAGACATGCTTCTGTGACCCTGAAGGACATCATCAGTCAGCCTGGAATCTGGGACCCTTTTGTGTTGGGTTACGTTAATGTGAGACACGATCTTACCTCGTGCAATTTGGCGATTTTCTTTATATAAAGGGTTTGTTTAGACCAAAATGACAATTCTGTCGTCATTTACTCAAACTTAAAACTCTGTGAAACACAGCTTTGTACAATCAAACAAGCTCCAAAAAAGGTCAAAATACATCATAAAAATAAGAGGTCAAATTATGCATTTTTTGTGCAAAACAAACTTAGTCATATTTTAAATTAAATTACATGAACAAATGAGACTGCTTAACGGCTTACATTTCAGTCTATTGGTTGCAGCACACAGATATTATATTATTTAGAAGATTTAGAATTAAAAGCACAAGTCTAATGCTGTCTATATGTTTTATCCGCTGCAGATGCTGGAGTTTTACAACGATGAGGACGGCGCTCTGCAGATTCTGGAGAATTACGCTTACAACAAGGATTTCCCAACCAATCCCAATGCTCATGTGTACCTGTACCAGTTCCTCAAGAGACACAATGCCCCAGATGACAGACTCATCGGTTCATTAAGGGTATGAAATGGTTCAGCCAATCAGAATGTACATAAAGTTTCTGATTAAAATGATTGATTTATTCTGGTTTCTGTTGCTCAGATTCTGCGCACTGTAGTCCCGAGTCATGAACTGATGCTGGATCTCTGCTCTCTCCTGCTGAGCACCAGTACGTATGAAAACTAGACATTTCTGATTGGTGTTTAGCTTGTTGCTGTGTGGTTATAAGGATCATCCTCCACTGTAAGTCTGTTGGGTTTATTTGTTAGATTCATCACCCACCAGTAACTGAACTCTATAGTATGGCAAGCCGTTTTAGCTTTTATTCATTTCCAGGTTATGAATTCTTGATATCAACAATTCCATTCTTTGATATCAACAATTTAATTTTCACTAGTGAAATGTCACCATAGGCTGCCATTCAAAACCAATTGTTGATATCAAGAATTGATTTCATTCTTACTAGTTGAAATTCTATTTCACATATCAGAAATACAATTATTACTAGTAAAAACCTTAATTTTGATATCAAGAATTAAATTGTTACTAGTTGAAATGTCTATTCTCGATATCCACAATTGAATTGCTACTAGTAACAATGTTCATTTTTGATATCAATAATTCACTTTTTACTAGTGACAATTTTAATATCTATTTTTACTAGTGACAATTTTAATATTATATTTTAAAATCATGAATGTGATTGTTACTAGTAAGAAAGCCATGTTAGATATCTGAAATAATATTGATATCAGAAATACATTTTCATATATCAAAAATGATCATTTTTACTAGTAACAATTGAATTGTTTATCAAGAATTCACATTTTTGCTAGTAACCATGTAATTATTAATATCAAATTATATTTCTACTAGTAAAAAAATTAATTCTTGATATCAACAATTCATTTTGAATGGCAGCCTATGGTGAAATTTCACTAGTGAAAATACAATAACAGATATCAGCAATTAAATTGTTGATATCAAGAATCTAATTGTTGATATCAAGAATTCATATCCTGGATATGAATAAAAGATAAAACGGCTTGCCATACTATAAAGCAGACCACTTTGATTTAAATCAGTTTTTGCTTTTTTTTCCCCAGGCCTCATGAGCGATCTAGAAGAAGCTCTCAGCGTTTCAATGGACCTTCTGGAGTTTTCTAGTTGGAAAAGTGACGTAAAGGCTTGGTCGTGTCTTCTGAACATTATAAAGTTACTCAAACGGAAGTGAGTTTCTGTTAATTTACTTCTAAAAAAATAAGTAGAATAGCCAAGTGCAAGTGAGATGAGTAAATGCACACTCGCATTTAGTCTAGAACTACAACAACCATCATGTTTACACACAACTCCTCTGCACTTACTGAATTTCTCAACATGAGGACCGGAAAGCTGTCAATCTATAAATGTGCAAAAGTAACTTATTTGAGTACTTATTTGAAAAGTAACTCATATTTTGCTGTAATATACTACTAACCATCTCAACCAGGCCCTGCCCCTTTTTTCTGCATTTTAATTATTTAAATGTGGAATATTTTGATGTGTTGTGACTCAAGACTACAATGGAGGCGTTTCAGGAGTTCAGAAACAGTGACACTGATATAGAGGAGAACTCCCGCTGGAGGACTTTGTGCTCAAACACCAACACTAAACTCACTAAAAAACATGTGAAAAAGCATCATCCTCTCTAATGTTTCTTCTAATGTTGATTTGTTCTCATTTAGAAAGCGCAAGCACTTTGTATTGAAGGAATGGAAAGTCAGGCGACCGCTGTGGTTCTCCTTTCACTTCAGAATCCATTACGCCAGGGTAGACATAATGGAGAACGCCAGTCTTCTGCTGATCAAGAGTGAAACTTTAAAAGTTTTAGGTCAACACTGTAAGTACATGATTATCTTTTTCCAGATGAAACGATCAAGTTTATATTTAGTGTCATCAGTAGAACCAGAACAGAAACCTGTGTGTGTTCAGACCATTCCTTATATGAATTAAAACCTGTTTTGTCTTTTGACTGTGACATATTTAATAAGTTCCTGAACATTTTGTTTTCTTTTCACAGTTTTTGAATACAGAAGATACGCTCAAAACGTATCGAGAATATGTGAAAGTAAAATGGACACATGTCCATTCAGGAAGTTGAGGAAAAGGAAGGAGGAGTTGGAGAAGAAAAGGATTAAGGAAGAGGAGAAGAAAGAGATGAAAAGGTTGGAACAGGAAATGATGGAGAAAGAGATCAAAAGGTTGGAGAAGGAAAAGATGGAGAAGAAAAATATGGAGGAGGAGATGAAAAGGTTGGAGAAGGAAAATATCGAATGGTTGGAGAAGAAAAAGATGGAGAAGAAAAATATGGAGGAGGAGATGAAAAGGTTGGAGAAGAAAAAGATGAAGAAGAAAAGGATGATGGAGAAGAAAAAAAAGAAGATGAAGGAAAAGTTGGAGACGGAAGAGAAAGATGGAGAAAAAAAGAAGAAAAAGAAGGCTAAGAAGTCTAAATGCACTGTATAAAAATCATGTAAATTTGAGATTTTTCGAGATTTGTACCAGACAACATTTCAGTTGTCCAAGTATGATGCAAGACTCGTCCTTTAAACGCTGTGTATCTGCTCATGTTGAGCTTCACTTTCAATTACAGTTTTTCTCATTCACTTTGGCACATTTCTCGAGTCATCTTTAATATTTGCAAATGAAAGACTTGTGTATTTTCAGTTAACTTTAGTCAGATGCATTAACAATGTTACTATTTCTCAGATGTAATCAACTCTATCTGTCTTGGTGTGAACCAAATGGCCCATAGATGTGTGGCCAGGGCCGGACTGGGACCAAAAAGTGGCCCTGGACTTCTTTTTTTTTATTGCAAATGAACAAAACAGTAATACATACAAGGTAAGTAATCAGTGACACACATCTACAATACAGGCGAGGGGAAAAAAATACAAAAGAGGCCAACATAGTCATCGAAAGTGGTGTATGTAGGCACACGAGATCCTTTTTGTGACGGATAGGGGGAATTCGGTAGTATCAGTATAGTTCTAGTGAAGCTAATATTCACTTTAACAATCACAACAATAATATATTAATATTAGTATTAGTGGTGGTAGTATCTATGATAGTATTCACAATGATAATATTCATGACAATAGTAACACTGGCTCTAGCAATTTACAACTGTTGTTCTCAACAATGGTGACAATAAATTTAGCTCAGTTCACTGTACATTTGCTCTAAATTAGTTCATGGGGCCGACCCAAAACTGCCAATGAGTACAACCAACAGACCCCCAGACGCAGACATCTCCCCTCGATTCAATAACCGGGTCACCACAAAAGGCACCCCCAAACCAAGCTCCCCCAGTTTGTGACCTGTTATGGGTGGTTGGCCTTTTTTTTTTTCTTCCTCCATGGTTTGGATCAAGGTGTGCATTGGTTAGCTCCCCAGCCAGAGACACCAGTCAAGTCACATTTATTATATAGTGCTTTTTACAATACAGATTTTATCAAAGCAGCTTCACAGTGATAACATGAAAATACGTAGAGAAGGACTTTGTAACATTACAGCAACATTAAACGCACTAAAAAAAGCATCATCCTCTCTAATGTTTCTTCTGATGTTGATTTGTTCTCATTTAGAAAGCGCAAGACCTTTGTATTGAAGGAATGGGACGCCAGGCGACCGCTGTGGTTCTCCTTTCACTTCAGAATCCATTACGCCAGGGTAGACCTGATGGAGAACGCCAGTCTTCTGCTGATCAAGAGTGACGTTTTAAAGGCTCTAGGTGAACGCTGTAAGTACATGATTGTCTTTTTCCAGATGAAATGATCAAGTTTCCATTTAGTGTCCTCAGTCGAACCAGAACAGAAACCTTTGTGTCTCAGTTTATGTGTGTGGAGTCTGTGTGTGTGTGTGTGTTCAGACCATTCCTTACATATTTAAAAAGTTCCTGAACATTTTGTTTTCTGTTCACAGTTTTAGAATACAGAAGATACGCTCAAAACTTAAAGAGGAAATCTGAAAGTAAAAGAAAGGAATGTGCATTGAGGAAGAGCAAGAAAAGGAAGGTAAAGAAAAAAAGAAAAGATGAAGACCAAATGTAAAATTTTTATGTTTTCTAGATTTGTACAAGACAACGTTCTAGTTGTCCATGTATGATACAAGACTCTCTTTATATACGGTGTATCTGCTCATGTTGAGCTTCACTTTCTATTAAAATAATGGAATAGAGTGAACTTGATGTCAGTCTTGATTGTGACCAGCAGGGAGCGCAAATGCTGCGTTTCTGAAGCCTGGGTGTGCGTGTTTGTATATAAATCACACACAATTTAATTAATTGAAAATAAAAACAATAAATATAAATATTTATAAATTTTATATATATATGGTGCTAATTGTGGCAAAAAAAATGTGTATGTATATATTAGGATGTAAACATGAGTAACTTGGTTTTAATGGTATCAAAAACTAAATTAAGTTAACCTAAGTAATTTTTGGTTTAAGATTTTTTTTTTAGAATCAAAAATAATCCAACTAGTGATATTTTAACCGTTTATATACGGTTGCAGTCACCTAAATGACATCTCAGTAAAAAAAAAATGATGCTTGCGTAACATTTTTACTGTGTAATTTTAATTATTCTTCATCTTTGATCTTTTATTCCTTGTATGATCTTCAAAAGAGATCTAATATTCAGAGTAACTGTCTCTTAAATCACTCAACCACAGATGAAAGGCAAGAAACAGCACTTTTTGTCTGTATGATCTGAAGTTGTTCGGCTTGTTGTGTAAAAATAGATTTCGAGCTCAGACTCAGACAGATGGATGTAATAATCCCATGGTTTGTGTTTGAAACGATGAGCATCTCGTCATGTGCAGCAGGTTTCGTGCGTTGCTCATCGTGACCATCTGAACACTTATGCTGAGCAAGATGTTAAAGCTCACAGAACTGAGTCATGCAAGTGAAGGATGCTGAAATCCTGGATTCGTGTCTCATTCCTGTTGTTTTTCAATGTAGAAACTTTTCAGTCAGAATTGTAAGTCATTCTTGCAGGCCCATCAGGAGCATTTTGCATAATTTGGATTTAAGCTGTGAATCCAGGTCATATTTTGTCCCACAAAATTCTTAGATGGATAGATATACTTACCATGGTCTGTCTGAATACTCGATTCTGATTGGCTGGAAGGTGTGCAATAAAACCGTAAATGCACAAGTCAGTTTAACCCTTGTGCATCCTTGTGGACATTTTTGTCCTTTTCAGTTTTGTTTTTTTGATCACTTTGCCTGTGTTAAAGCTAACTGCAAAAAACTTGGCACAGGTGTGTATTTTTATTGGAATTTTACTATTTCACTGTCATTTTCTTAAAAAAATATTTTTTGCTTTAGGTACAAAAAATACTCCCTCTCAGCCCCTTTTGGACAAAAATGTCCCCATTGAAACCCATTAAAACTGCCATTTTTAATCCCCGGTTCAGTTAACTATAAAATTATGCAATCTTTGTTAAGAGGCTTTCATTCTGATGGCAAGGCTTCAAAATTTTATTTTTTACTATTTTTTATCAGATGGTGTCATTTTTTTTTAAGTTTGGCCTATAAAACAAATATCGCTTTATTCCTGTTTTCTGGTTCGGCATATTATAGAGCCAACTGGATAAATTATGCAACAATATTTGTGTGGGTGTGTTGGTATGGATGTCAGAGTGTGGTTAGTATGTGTGTTATAAAAAAATATGTGTGTGTGTGTGCGCATGTGTGTGTTTGTCAGACTGAGAGAGAAAAACTGCAAATTCAAATCCAATCACTGTGAGCTCCAGTGGGGTTTTGCTGGGACCCAATGGGGAAAATATGTTACTACGCCCAAACAAACTGTTACTGAAAGCTCATTTTTTGAGATATCATCCTCAAATTTGGAACACAACCTATTTAGATTTATGGCTTTGATTTTATTGTAGTTTTGAGTTCAACCTGATTTCAAAAATATATATTTTATATAAAATATTATTTTATAAATAATTTTCATAAACTTATACCTATATAACTTTTTTTTGGATTTCCTTATTATTATTTTTTTACTTCAGAAATAATCTGCAAAGGGTCTTCTTTAAAATGATACCAAACTTAAGTCTGTGCTCCAAAGCATCACATTTTTATGACAGTTTTTTGACATGGACATTTTTGTCCTCTTTTTACCTATGTGTAACTTTTTTTAATTGATGCACAAGGGTTAATTACCGCTCTATATTAATGTGCTGTCTATCGTGCACATGCATGCAGTTTATTCCCATTAAAAACATCAGCCCAACACAGGTAACATCTTGAAGTGTATCATATCCATTTGAACAGGGAAAATAATAGATTTTAATAGATTAAAATAATAGACAAACGCATTTAACCTGCACAAACCTTTAATGGAAACATGCATATGGTTTATTACTACAACACAATTAGAAGAAAAAAAAACTAATAATCTTTCTATTTTCAGAATTTGGTCGTTTTATTTGAACAAAATCTAGCTAGTTCATGAATATTTTTGGGGCTTACACAAATAAAGAGGTTGGGAATGACTGATTTAGGGCATAAACAATGGTTCTCTATTGCAAGGTTAATAATTTTCTTAATTAGGAAAGCCTTTAAGCACTGTCCCATCTTCGCAAATTGTGTTTGAATCGATGAGACAAAATAAAAACAACCTAATCTGAAAATAGAAACACATTAACAATTTATTTTTACTGATTTTGTATCAATAGTTCGTGTTTCCATCAACGTTTTGTACAATATAGTAGCTATGACAATTGTAGGACCGTATAATGAAATCAGCAAAAGCTATTGTCATTTTCCTCAGTTCATGTATTTCGGTCATATTTTTTTTATCAATCATTTCAGCAAAAAAAAACAAAAAAAACTTGTGCATTTCTTACCCCTTGGTTTCAAGTAAGCTCGCGAAAATTCTGGGTTCTTGGTATATACCCCTTCACCTCACCCCTACCCCTAGATCAAAATGAGAATTGGGATAGCCCTTCCTCTCACGTGAACGTGCAAAACTAAGGGGAAGGGGTAAGACAGAGAATTGGGATTCAGCCTTAATTTTAAAAACGTTTAAAAAATTAAATTATTTCCACTTTCCACATATTTCAATGTGATTTTTTGATTACAGTAATAAGTAAAGTTTTTGGGGCAGTCCTGCAATGAATTAATCATGACCGTATTTGTGGCACTGCCTTTAAACGATGCGAATTTAAAACACAAACGACTGTATTACACTAACGAGAGTGAGAAGCGCGACTGAGCAAAACACCTCTGCAAAAGAGGAAGTGGTTGTTCGTTTCCTCTTCTTCAGGGCTCTAAATATCACACCGCATGACGTCAGTTTTTCCACTGACTGATACTCACATACACACGTCTAAATATAATTTTATGCTTGTACCGGGGCAATAAAACAAGATCAGCTTTTTTAAGAGGTGAGCTTATAAAGTTAAGACACACTAACTCATTTTAATATATGTCTTATTATTTCTAGTGCAAAGAATAGATGAGTGCAGAATTTAGAAATCCTGTTTGGTGAAAATGACACTGCACCTTTAAAGCACTCATTAATATAAAGATAATATATCATATCTCATTAGTCACAGATGAGTAATTTTGACCATGGCATGAAGACATGTTTTAACATTTGGGACTCTGAGATAAGCGACTGTCGCCTACAAGGCCTGACGACGGCTATAAACTACACTGAACAGCAGTCATGGGCTTTAAACGGGACTGTAGTCAACACGAGTGAATCACAGCCGAACTCTGTCCACTTATCAGTGTTAATCTGCACTGGAGATCCATAACAACTCACAAGAACCTGTAACACTACATCATAACTCTCATTCATAAGTTATATTAATGTTATTGAAGGTTATTTGCTATTGAAAATGAATCTTTGAATCAAAGTTTCATAATAAATGGATGCATTAACATTATCTAAGTGTTATATAATGTAATCTAATGATGCTTGCAAAAATTAATGAAAATAATCAGTATGTCATTGACCTATTTATGTTTTTGTATTTGTATTTTATTAATAACTATTTTTGCCTTTAAAGTGTTGACATAATGACCTTACATTACTTACATTTTTTATAGTATTTTTTTTTTTTTACTTTATTATTATTTACCTTTATTTTACCAGGAAAAAGACTCACTGACATTAAAATCTCTTTTTCGGGAGTGTCCTGGCCAAGATAAGCAGCTTAGTTTACATGGACATTTAACATCAAACTTACAACACACAGACATAAACAAATCTCATTACAAAAATAAAAATATTAAAAAAAAAAATGCACCTAGTTACAAACATTTACACACAATTAGTTTACTCTGATGTCTAATTTTAAATATTTAAATTACAGTGCATTCAAACTTGTGTCCTGTCTCTTTAAGAACAGTTTGACCAAACTGTCTTCTGATTGGATAAATTGTTGTTTAATGACTAGGCTATTTTAATTTTCACCTTTAGGTGTTGACGTAGGAAGAACCTTTCAACATTTATATAATTATTTAATTTAATTAATGTATTCATTTAAAATTAGCATCATTATTTCAGTGCATTCACACTTGTGTCCTGTCTCTTTAAACCAGCTTTACCGAACTGTTTTCTAATTGGCTAAATGATACAGTAAATTCTCGTTGTTCTTTATTTTTATTTTCTATTTTTTGCCTTTAAATTGTTAACACAAGGAAGAACCTTACACTGATATTTTTATTATTTTTATTTTCAAGCTCTGTGTTTTTATTACAGTTCCGTCTCTTTAAGGCCAGATTGGCTAAATTATACAGCGAATTCTCTTTCTGATTGTATTTTATTTTTAATGACTATTTTAAGTTTTGCTTCTAAGGTGTTGACACCTTAGGGACATTATATGTTTTAGCATTGTTATTCTAATTCATTTTTGTCTGTTTTATTTTCCCCTCTTTTTGTATTTTAGTTTTAATGACTTTTTTATTTTCGCCTTTATATGTAGTTGAGCCCTATAAAATGTACAGCTATAATTATTAGATTAATTTATAATCATTCTTCAGTCCATTCTCACTCGCGTCTCGTCTCTTTAAACCGGCTTCACCGAACTGTCTCCTGATTGGCTGGCAATGACATCACCCTGCGCTTCCGCACGCGCCGCTCGCGCTCCTCCCCTTTCTGGGCCGGAGTTTCTCTCCATCAGCAGTGCGAGGCTTCATTGGTTCAGGATCGTGTCAGTCTGAAGTGATACTAGTGCGGACCCGCTACAAACTCCAGCTATCAGTGAGGAGAGAGCAAAGCAGGACGGGAGGAAAATGTTGCGGGTCTTTAGCGCCGGGACCGGCTGAACGGCTCAGACTGATCGATAACTCCCCAAACACATCGGAAGAAACAAGACATTGCTTAGAAACGCGCTAAATGTAAGTCTAATGCTCATATTTAACTATGAAGAGTTGTTTGATTTGAGTAGCTACACACAGTCCCACCCATAATACACATATATATGATGTGCTTTTAACTGTTGGTAACGTCATATTTACCATAGATGCTTATGACGTGCCAGTTTCCCCTGAAATCAAACTTAATGTCCGTGCATTACTCACTGTTATCATCATATCAGTCGAGTGTGAGGCTGTAGTTGTGGTGTCTTGACAGCTTCTGCTGTGCAAAGAAAACGATCTGCAAATTGCATGCATTGTCACCGCATGAAATAATGATGATGTCTAGCCATAGATGCAGAAGCTTTTCATATTTTATTCCCAGCACGTCCACATGCTGTGTTTGGGAATGGGCTGTCCTGTGTGTGTGTGCTCTTTTGAATTTAATGGGGTCAGCTATTCGATCTTGTACATTGAGAGTCTCGTGCACTTTTGAGGATCAAGAACATGTAGATTTCAGTGCAATATGTAGTTTACACGTCTCCTGCCAGTGTTTTCGGGTCGTTTAAGTGTGAAACTCTTGACAGCAAGGTTCAGTGCAGGTTCAATCGGGCCTGATGAGTACAGAGACAATATATCGCTACACAACAAGTGACAATAATGTGTCATGGATGGTTCACCCAATATATATATGTATATATATAATATATATATTTTATTAAATTTATATTTTATATATATTTTATTTTATAAATATATATTTTATTGTATTAAATAAATATAAAATATAAATAAAAAATAAATATTATTATACACTATATTGAACATTATATATAATAGTACTGACACTAAAACTCTAAACTTGATTTTCCCCCTAATTTAATATATATATATATATATATATATATATATATTAAATTAGGGGGAAAATCAAGTTTTAGTGTCAGTACTACTATATATAATGTTCAATATAGAGTATATATAATAATGTAATGGGGGAATATTTGTGGGTCCTGATAATGCCAAATATCTAGTCAGTGAAAGAGTGCAAGCATATTCGTCAAAAATAATTCTGTATTTTCAGCTTCAGAATCATGAATATTTTTATTCTGCTGTCTCTATTGTCCTGTGCATTGGGTTTCAAATTTTTATTTATTTTTTTTATTTATATTTTTTAGCTTTATTGAACAGGACAGTAGAGATTTGGGGAATGGGAAAGCTGTGCGCTATATGTCGGCACTCACCACAAGACTGTTCATTTACACCCACAATGTTTTAGTCTAGACGTCTGTGCTGTGTCTGGACGGCTATTAGACGTCTTTTAAACGTAAACGTAAAATTGCTTGCTGGGCATTTTAGCTCATTTTATATATTTTACCCTCTCCAATCAACTTTTTAATCAAAGTGCGCTGTTCTTCATTACACTGGAGCAGGAACAGCCTTTTACTCCGAGAGAAATGTACAGTACAGTACTGCCTTTGTCCTTAAATAAGGGCCACTTGTTTGACACCAGTTTTTTCAGAATGAATAACCTCACTACTGAAGTCCACAAAGTTATTTTGAACAAAGCGAATGATCTAATTACCCAGAATAAGCAGCAATGCATGTCATGACTGTTGGGTCTGTTGTTTTTCTGTTACTCTTTTACACCGACTAAAGTATGAGTCAAATATAATTTCTACCAAAACAGTGATTGATCTGGTTAGTGATGTTGGACTGCTATTATTTTGAACTTAACTGTGTGCATATACTGTATATATATACACACGCACACACACACACTGGTAACTTAAAGGGATAGTTCACCCAAACATGTAAACTCAGTCAGTAATGACTCTCCCTCATGTTGTTCAACTCCGTCAGACTTTCCTTCATCTTTGGGTCACAAATTAAGATATTTTTGATTAAATCTGAGAGCTGTTTCACTCCTTCATAGGCTTCTATTGTAATTGAAACTTGCCGGACCAAAAAGTTATTAAAGACATTGTTAAAATAGTGCGAGTGACGACAGTGGCTCAAACTTATGTTTATCAAGCGACTAGAATACTTTCTGTGCGCAAAAAAACAAAAATAACGACTTTATTCAACTCTTCATTTCCTTCTCTGTTGGCCTAGAGATAGTTCACGTAGTGTAACAGCGCACGCAGGGTCACTATTGGCCGACGCTGGTCGTGTGTGTGGTGTACAACCTAGAAACTTTGCACGGTTCCACTAGTCTACGTGAAATCTTGAGGACTATCATCATGAACTATGAACTGAACTAGTTAATTTTAAAATATGTGAACTAAACTTTGAACCAGTTCATGTAGAAAGTGAACTTTCTCAACACTGCTAAAGATCCTCTTTGATCATTGGCTGAGTCTTTGCCATTTTGGCTGTTCCTCGATCCATTCGAATGGTAGTTTTCTGATGGGTTTCTGGTTTTGGTTGCCATTTCAAAGTATATATATATATATATATATATACTTAATAATATACCATATATATATATATATATATATAAGCTGTGACGTAGTAAATCTAGTTTATTTTTTATTTTTTGGCTAGTAGAAGTTCTGAAGTGTCCGGTAACTTAAAGGTATACTCCACTTTTTTTTGGAAATAGGCTCATTTTACAACTCCCCCAGAGTTAAACAGTTGGGTCTTACCGTTTTCGAATCCATTCAGCCGATTTTCTGATATTTAGAAGAATATCAGTAACCAGACAGTTTCTGGTTCCGATGAGTTTCTTTCTTCTGCTGAACTCAAAAAGAAGATTTAATATAGAACAGTTAATAAAGCCATTGACTTTCATAGTATTTTTATTTCTACCATTGAAGTCAATGGGGTCCAACAACTGTTTGGTTGAAGGATTAGTTCACTTTAAAAAAAAAAAAAAACTTTTGCTGATAATTTACTCACCCCCATGTCATCCAAGATGTCCATGTCTTTATTTCTTCAGTCGAAAAGAAATTTAGGTTTTTGATGAAAAAAATTCCAGCATTTTTCTCCATATAATGGACTTCAATGGGGACCAAACGGTTCAAGGTCCAAGTGCAGCTTTAAACGACACCAGACGATGAATAAGGGTCTTATGTAAAATGAGCCGTATTTCCAAAAAAAGTGGAGTATCCCTTTAAAAATGTAGTAACCAAATTGGCCTGTGAGTAAAAAAGTAATCTGATCTGTGTTGTGTTCCTCAGATCGTCTGGTCGTCTGAGTTCTCCGTGGTCTCTCCATGCCTCCGTCTCCTCTAGACGACAGGATTGTGGTGGCGCTGCCAAGGCCTTTACGCCCTCAGGACCTCGGACTGCGCCGGGACACCAGCTCCCTGGAAGAAGCCATCGAGGTGAAGATCCAGGACACCAAGCTTTCGTATATGCCCTCGTCCAGCGGCTCCACGCGCTCGCTGACGTGTGGATGCAGCAGTGCCAGCTGTTGCACCGTGACCACCTACGAGAAAGACGTTCGGGTCAGCGCCAGCAGTCCTAACTTAAACTCTGGCGTGGGATATGGCGTTCACGTGCCGGTGGGACACGGGAGTGCGCCGAGTCTCACCTCAAGCTTGATTAGGGGAGGCATGCGGGTCATCCACCCTAACGAGCTCGCTAAGAAGCTCACGCAATGCCCGCTGGGACACCCGATCGGCCCGGTTCCGGTCATCATCGACTGTCGACCGTTCATGGAGTTCAACAAGAGCCACATCCGAGGCGCCGTGCACATCAACTGCTCGGATAAGATCAGCCGGCGACGGCTCCAGCAGGGGAAGATCACGGTGTTGGATCTCATCTCCTGCCGGCACAGCAAGGACTCCTTCAAAGGGATTTTCTCCAAAGAGTTGGTGGTGTACGATGAGACCACGGTGGATCCGGGCCGGCTGACGCCCTCGCAGGCCCTGCATGTGGTTCTGGAGTCGCTGAGGAGGGAAGGGAAGGACCCCGTCGTTCTTAAAGGTTAGTTGCTGATGAACGTTTCCGTCATTCGAATGCTATTTCTTACGACATCTGAAAATCTTCTTAAAGGAATATAGTTCACCTAAAAATGATCATTCGGTATGAGTTTCTTTCTTCTGCAGAACACAAAAGAAGATATTCTGAAGAATATGGTTAAAGGAGTAGTTCACTTTTGGAAAAACTTTTGCTGAAAATTTACTTTTTCACTCGAAAAGAAATTAAGGTTTTTGATAAACATTCCAGGATTTTCTCCATATAATGGACTTCAATGGGGTCCAAACGGTTCAAGGTCCAAAAGAGTGTTTCAAGGTCCGTTTCAGTGCAGCTTTAAAGGGCTTTAAACGACACCAGACGATGAAAAAGGGTCTTATCGAGCAAAACGATCGCTCATTTAAAAAAATTTTAAGTTTAAGTTTTATAAGCTCAAATGCTCGCCTTGCTCTACGTTCGTGACTCTCCTGTTCGAACTCATTCATCAAAATGAACGAATCTTATTTCGAAAAAAAATTCATTAATTTTGATGAGCAAGTTCGAACAGGAGAGTCACGAATGCGCATCACAGAACAGAGCAAGGCGAACACTTGTGCTTATAAAACTTAAACTTTTTATTTATTTTTTAAATGAGCACTTGTTTCATTAGATAAGACCCTTATTTATCGTCTGGTGTCGTTTAAAGCCCTTTGAAGCTGCACTGAAACTCTCATTTGGACCTTGAACCGTTTGGACCCCATTGAAGTGCATTATATAGAGAAAATCCTGGAATGTTTTCATCAAAAACCTTAATTTCTTTTCGACTGAAGAAAGAATGACATGGACATCTTGGATGACATGGGGGCGAGTAAATTATCAGCAAAAGTTTTAAAAGTGAACTACTCCTTTAACCAAACAGTTGTTGGACCCCATTGACTTCAATGGTAGAAATAAAAATATTATGGAAGTCAATGGCTTTATTAACTGTTCTATATTAAATCTTCTTTTGTGTTCAGCAGAAGAAAGAAACTCATTTTTGCGCGAACTATCCCTTTAAGAAAGACGTTTAGGAAAAGAATTATAATTTAAAGAAATATTAAAAAAATCTATGGTTTGGAGTCGCTGAGGAGGAAAGGAAAGGACCCCGTCATTCTTAAAGGTTAGTTGCTGTCGTTGAGCATGTTAGGAAACATTTCCATCATTTGATTGCTATTTCTTTTGACATCTGAAAGTCTCATTGAAGGGATAGTTCACCTAAAAATTAAAATTCTCTTATTATTTGCCCTCCCATAAACCTGTATGAGTTTCTTCCTTCCGCTGAACACAGGAAGATATTTTGAAGAACCAAGAACTAAAGAATTGTTGGACCCCATTGATCTTTGTAGTAGATATACAAAAAAAATAATAGAAGAAAGAAACTCTTTGGCATTTTTGGGTGATCGACCCCTTTAAGAACCATTTTTGGTTTCCCGGAGAAGTGAGCAGTTCTTAAAAGAACATTTTAATAATCTTAAGAATCCTTTTCACCCTGAAGAACCTTTTGTGGACTGGAAAGATTCCATGGATGTAAAAAAATATTTTTAATAAAGAACCTTTTTTTTTTTTTTTTAAGTGTAAGTGAAACGTTAATATTTGAGAACAACTTTTTCATTTTTGAAGAACTGCTTCTTGAAAATTCAATTCAATTCAATTTATTGATGGATAGCCCCTTGAGATGCAACTTCTCATAACACAAAATGAAAATGAAAAAGTTGTTCTCAAATATTTAAAATTTTACATAATAAGTACATCTTTTTTATTTTTAAGAAGAAAACTGATGACAATGGAGGATATCCTAACTTTAAGATGTGACTTACAATGTTTTTAAAGTAAATAATTTTCAGGAACTTGTATATTAGAACGTTTTCTACTATTCCCCCAAACATTTCCTATTTTCGTAAGTTAGAAAATTGCAGTAAAGAGGTAATTTTGTTCATGTGAATTGTTTTGTGAGACTAACCCCGGCGTGTGTGTGCCCTTTCACAGTCATTTGAGTCTAGCAGAACTAGAGCTCTTTACTTCTAGAATGACTCGTTATTTAACGCCTACTTTTTGTTTCACTGGCATATGATCTACTTTTCAAACATCATTCTGTGTTCTCAAAGATGATCGCACACTCTTAAACATGCCTCTGCTTGGAGTTTTTTGAAGCAACGCTTTTGAATAATCATATGGGATTTTTACATTATTTTTTTTTTTGCGTAATCTTTGGTTTTCTGTTTGCCACTGTTTAGCCTTGACTGTTTCTGATACACTACCGTTCAAACGTTTGGGGATATATATATATATATATATATATAATAGGGATGCACAATATTTGATTTGGCCGATATACGATATAACTAATTTGGCCCAATACCGATGTATTATTATTATTATTTTATGTGCAATAAAGCTTATTAAAGCTTCTATTCAATTTCTCAGTCAAGAGCAGTGAGTGATTTCCTCTTTGTGTTTTGTTGTTTTATTAACATTAAAGGGATTAGATCTCCTGAAAATTGTAATTGTCATTATTATTTACTCTCTCAAGTTGTTTGAAACCCAAATAAATGTCTTTCTTCTGTTGAAAATAAAATTCATTTGAAAGAATGTGGCTAACCAAACAGTTGCAGTCCTCCAGTGACTTCCACAGTATATTTAAGCACAAGAAAGAAAATTCGAGGGGGTAAATAATGACAATTTTTATTTTTGGGTGCAGTGTCTCTTTAAGGATAAGCGGCAGCATATTTAGAGAGAGAGAGACTTTTATTATTTTATTTTATTATACTATTTATACTATTATTATACTATTATTTATACTGTTATTACTATTTATTATTTATTTTACTTTTATTCAGCAAGAATGCATTAAATTGATCGAAAGTAACCGTAAGACATTTATAATATTACAAAATAGGGAACATGATGTTCTTTTGAACTTTCTATTCATCAAGAAACCCTGGAAAAAAATGATCACAGTTTCCACAAAAACATGAAGCTGTTTTCAACATTGATAATAATGAGAAATGTTTCTTGATCATCATATCATCATAGAGTGATCTCTGAAGGATCATGTGACACTGAAGACTGGAGTAATGATGCTGAAAATTCAGATTTGATCACAGGAATAAATTAAATCTTTAAATATATTCAAATAGAAAAAAATACTTTTAAATTGTAATAATATTTCACAATTTTTATGATCAAATAAGTGCAGGCTCTGTGAACAGAAGAGACCTTTGAACGACATTGTGCCTTTTGCTTAATGTATAATATGCATGGGTGTCACATGATCCTCACAGTGATGATTTTTTTCCTCTTCTTTTGTGTGTGACATTGTAAAGCACATCGGTCAACTTGTGTTGTTTTAATTGTGCTATATAAGTTGCTTTTGCTATTTGATTTATTTTGTTGCATAATAAGGCTCATGTAGAATGATAAATGGGTTTGCTATACATCAACCATATGTTTTGCATCCACCATACAGTAGACCGGTTACATCTACACGTAACACTGCAGGTCATTGAGTATTCGCATGTCCATGTGTCTCGCTGCGACTGCCATGTGATCAGTGTGTGGTCAAGGGACGATGGCAGAGCGTGCCCGTCTTACTGAAAACCAGACACACACTTTATAGATCTGCTCCAAAACACAGTGCTGCTGCATAGAGAGAGACAGTCATATTGTTTTCCGAAAGGTAGGGAGCAACATGAGGCCTTTTATAAGTTAGCGTCTTTTGGCCAAATCTGTTGTGGCATATGAACTAATCCCAGAAGGCAATGCGTGACGAAATCCAAGATGGCAATTTTATTTATATAGCACTATTTACTACAGCCACAGTTGAGTTGACCCATGTGCTTTACAAGAAACGGACTAAAAAAACGACAAGAACACAAGGATAGAAATACAAAGCAATGAAGCATAACATAGTGAGTGGTTTATGAGAATCAAAAATTCTGACTTTATAACACAATTCTGACTATACATCAGGCAATTCTTTCTGACTTTATATCGTGAAATTCTGACTTTATATCACACAATTGTGTCTATATCATGCAAATATTACTTTGTAACACAATTGCGACTTTATATCTCTCAATTCTGACTATATCACGCAATTCTGACTTTGTCACGCAATTCTGACTTTATATCGTGAAATTCTGACTTTATATCTCGCAATTCTGTCTATCACGCAATTATGACTTTATAACACAATTGCGACTTTATATCTCGCAATTCTGACTATATATCTCGCAATTCTGACTTTATATCACACAATTCTGACTTTATATCACACAATTCTGACTTTATATCGTGAAATTCTGACTTTATATCACGCAATTCTGACTTTATAACACAATTGCGACTATATATCTCTCAATTCTGACTTTATATCACGCAATTCTGACTTTATATCACGCAATTCTGACTTTATAACACAATTGCGACTTTATATCTCTCAATTCTGACTTTATATCACGCAATTCTGACTTTATATCGTGAAATTCTGACTTTATATCTCAATTCTGACTTTATATCTCGCAATTCTGACTTTATATCGTGAAATTCTGACTTTATATCTCTCAATTCTGACTATATCACACAATTCTGAATTTATATCACACAATTGTGTCTATATCACGCAATTATGACTTTATAACACAATTGCGACTTTATATCTCTCAATTCTGAATTTATATCTCACAATTCTGACTTTACAACACGCAATTCTGAGAAATATAGTCAGAAGTACGAGATGTAAACTCACAATTGTGAGAAAAAAGGTCAGAATTGTGAGAGAAAAAGTCACAATTACCTTTTTTATTTTTCATTCTGTGGCAGAAACAAGTTTCCATAGTATACTGTACAAGTTTAATTGAAAGCCCATTTTGTCAGTGGTGAAGTACTCCTTTATATTACATTACATTATAGCTAATGATATATAGCTTAAGTTTTGGAATAGCTTAGCCATACATGGGGACACTGACTACAAGTTTTTAAAATACAACTTAAGACACATTTGTTTGCCATGGCGTATTATTGTATTACTAAGCACATTGGTCAACGTGTTGTTTTAATAGTGCCGTATATATTTTTTAAGTAGTCTGATGATGTTTATGTATCTTGAGGATCTCGTTTAAATGTTGTTGTGTTCGTGTTTGTAACTGCTGTTACACACTGTTATTATCCTGCCATTTTGGCCAGGTCTCTCTTGAAAAAGAGGTTTTTAGTCTCGATGAGATCGTCTGGTTAAATAAAAGTGAAATAAAAACATAAAATAAAAGTGACATTGACATTATTGAGGGACTGTTGAGGAATATCACTTGTACAGACTTGCCAACTTCCTTTGCCCAGCAGGTAACTCCTTTGTTTTTGAGGTTTTGAAAGATTTGAGTCTTAGAAAGTCAGTCGGGTTGTTTTTAGAAACTGGATATCAGTGGGTTTCTAAAAATGAACAAGCGTTGAAGGTGCTTTCCATGCATGCATTAATGAGAGATTGTGTCACCGCAGGAACCCCCTTCAGTCTCAGTTGATGAGGAGGATGAGTGAGAGGTTAACAGGTGTGACAGGTTTCACATTTGACTAACTGAAATTTAACAGACTATAACGTCACACCCTTTATTCATCGACGTCTGTGAGCGGAGGAAGCGCAGATGTCCATGTGTGGCCGGTTAAACATTTATCAGAAGCGTGCTTGCCGATGTTTGTTCTTTGTCATCAGTGTTTCAGCCGCTGTTTGCTGAGAGCTCAGGGGTTTCCAGCCAGTAACATAACTTTAATTATAATATATCAAAAAATAAGATTATAATAATTAGAATGTATTATGCCTAATATAATAATATTTATGGTTGTGTTTTACATTGTATAGCAACATCATCACTTATATTTAATAATATTATAATTAAATACTATAATATTAATTATATAATGTAATTATAATTATATAATATACATTTTTCATTAATTATCGCTTTGGGTAAAAGTGCTTAATTGTAAATGCAAATTATAGAAATTTATATTTGAAAATGGAAATAGAAATATTATATTATTTATGTTCTAAAAATAGAAAATATATAATAAAATATTTATATAAAATATATATTTTTATATAAAATATTTAAAAATACCTAATAATGTATTCTATAGTATAAAGTAATATTATGATTAATATTTTTAATCTCATTATTAACTATTATAAAATGGAAATGGAGATTAAATTAGATTGTTATAAAAGACATAATTATTATATACAAATTATGATCTGAATGCCTAATAATGATAATATATGATGTTGTATTTTTGTTGTATAGCAATATTATAATTTATATTTAATAATATCATAATTAAATAATATTAAGTATATAATGTAATTATAATTATATACTATTAATTAGAATGAATAATGTTTTAAATAATTATCGCTTTGTATAAAATGTAAATTATATGGATTATATAATAAATTAGAAATAGAGATTATATGATGTGATATTATTTACTTGTATATAAATTATTGATAATATACTGTGTATATATGTGCAATTTCTGTCATATTTATACGTGTTTCTTAAATGTGAATTTATATCTCATATAACAACTGTGATAAGCACTGACTGGTCTCAGGATATAGTATTAATCATCCAGCATGCAAATAAGACAGATCTGTCACGCGATCTAGAATTTATCCAACATGAAATGCAAATTGCATGCAAAAATTTTGTGTGTGTGTGTCACCTGACCTCAAAAACAGGAGACATCTCTTATGATTAGAGAAATGAGCACACAACTGCCTAGACTGTTGCTACTGTACATTCAAAATAAATGAAGGACAGAAATGTTATATAAGCAAATTAAAGTGTCATGCTTCTGCAAGGAGATTTAATTTTCATATATCAACTATAGTTTTAGCTTCTTTCTGTTGGTGTTCTGCAGTGATGTTTGTATTTTCTGTTATTGTGAACCCAAATAAATTAAACGCCTTATATAATGCCCTTTTTTAATAGTTATTTGTGAATTTATGTTGCTGATGTGGAGATATCTTTTAGTCATTGATTAGCACATTCTGTCTTGATAATCTATAAATCACGTTCCCGGGGGCGGGGTTTATGTCAATTTTAGGGTTGGCGATGTCACTATCCCAAGAGGAAGCTCGTGTAGTTCTTCCAGCCGTTTGTTGTAGTCCTTAAAAAATGATTTCTTTAAAAGCAAATATCTCACTTTGAGCGTTGTAATTGTTCATATGCTCAAACAGCAACATTAAAAAAGTTAAAAAAGTGAAATCATAATCAACCACCCCTTTAAAGGTGCTGTATGTAACTTTTTTACTCTACTAAAGCATAAAAATAACATGTTTGCAGAGATTTAGGAAACATGCTTCACATACTCGTTTCTTTGAAAACCACTTCTACATCCAGTTATTTTACTTATTATTTTACACTTTCGGTATTGTCAGTCTGTTGTTGTTTTGGTCTGTGTGACTCCGCCCACTGCCAGTTTAGCCAATAGTATTTCGACACCTCCGAGATGCCACTTGGCGGGAAACACAGAAAACCACACAAACTAAAAAGCCTCGATATCCATCTATATCTATGAATGATCAACTCAAGGAAGTCTTTCATTGCCAATTGTTCTCGTTTCTGTCGCGTGTCCTTTAACTGGCACCTCAGTCTGAGGTGGAAACAATGATCTCTGATATTTTGTATTTGGACTGCAGTACCGATATCGACCACTAGCTGACGTTCTCACAGACTGCACCTTTAAAGTAATGAATGTTTTTGCGTTGGTCTCTTATAGGAGGCCTTTCCGGGTTCCGGCAGAACCACGATAATCTGTGTGAGCACTCGCTTCACCTGGAGGAAGGACCGGACGGCAGTACCGCGATGGGCCTGTCGGGGGCGCTACCTCTTTCCCTGCCCTCCACACCTGACATCGAGAACGCGGAGCTGACGGCCATCCTGCCCTTCCTTTACCTGGGCAACGAACGCGACGCTCAAGACCTGGAGTTGATGCAGCGCATGGACATCGGGTTCATCCTGAACGTCACCACACACCTGCCGCTCTTCCACTACGAGCTCGGCCTCTTCAACTACAAGCGCTTCCCCGCCACCGACAGCAACAAGCAGAACCTGCGGCAGTACTTCGAGGAGGCTTTCGAGTTCATAGGTATGATGATAAAGAGAAGAGCGGGGCAATCTCATGACACCTGACGAGGACGTGTTCGGGTTATATTTCAGCCCCAAAGTCAACCGGAATATATATAATGTGTATATATATATATATTAAATCACAAATTATGCAGAATTATTAAACATAATATACTTTCAAATTGAAAATTTGAAAAATAATAAATAAATAAATAAATATATATATATATAATTACTAATAAACTATATAATATAATTATAATAAAACATTATAATATTAAAACATAATTAAAAGCA
Organism: Pimephales promelas; assembly: GCF_016745375.1. The sequence continues at coordinate 2,162,755 of NW_024121377.1, read as the reverse complement.
TTATACTTTACAATTGATCTGTAACTATATTTTTTATTATATATATATATATATATATATATATATTATATACATGCAATTTATATACATAAGTTCTAATTAAATATTACATACATTACATTAATTAATTATTACAATAATTATATATATATTTATATAATTAATAATATTGTTATATTAATATTATATTATTATAATTATATTAATATTAATAAAATTATAATAAAACATTAAACATGTTGTTTAATTATACATACTATTAAAATAAGATAATTCATATATAATGCATATTTATAATGAATCATTTTTAAAAAAAAATTATAAAAATAGTTACAATTTATGTATAATTATATGTAACACATTATATATAATTAATCATTACATTATATTAACTAAATAAATTATAATAAAAATTAAGTTTTACAAACTAATATGTACACCTATATATAGACCATTTCACAAGATGTAAACAACACTGGTCCAGAAGCACTTCCTGTTTCAGTTTAACACTACATAAAAGCTGAGATAAAATACAACCAACAGAACATTTAAAACTGAATCAAAAAGTAAAACAAACATCTTTAAGATGTTTTCTTTACATGTGAAATAAAGAAAACAGTTACAAACTGAAACAGGAAGTGCTTCTGGACCAGTGTTGTTTACATCTTGTGAAATGGTCTATATATATATATATATAAGTAAAAGGGAGACTATAGTGAGCAGAGGCATTAGTGACTTGACAAATATTTAAGAATTTGAAATATTTCTGGCATTTTCCTAAAAGCCAGTGGCGGTGGGTCTGTTCGACACAACTCCCATCGTGTTGAATGTATTGATCTCTGCTCAAGCTCATTCTGGTGTGTTTTCTGTCCACAGAAGAGGCTCATCAGGCCGGTCGAGGACTCCTCATCCACTGCCAGGCCGGTGTGTCTCGATCCGCCACCATCGTCATCGCATACCTGATGAAACACACCTGGATGACCATGACTGACGCTTACAAGTTCGTCAAATCCCGGCGGCCCATCATCTCGCCAAATCTCAACTTCATGGGTCAGCTTTTAGAGTTTGAAGAAGATCTGAATAACGGCGTCACTCCACGTATACTGACGCCCAAACTCACCGGCGTCGAGACCGTCGTATAAGATCTCTAATTCCCACATGGAATATGCTCTTGTTGCCATTTTAGACACTCTCTTGGACGAGGATTTGGAGACTTGCATGAGGAAAATGACCCGTCCTGTGAGTGTTCAGCCAAACACTGTGTTATGGTCTTTTCTGATGGCTCTTGGCCACTGGTACTGGCTAAAGCCCCCAGAGGAGTCTGGGAAATCAAGGCTTGTATCATTCTTCTAAATCTATTTTTATACAGGAGCGCGATTACAGCACTGTGCAATAATCAACAACCGGGTGTGTGATGATGTGTATATAACGATACGATACTGAGACTTCCAGCCCACCTGGTTAGATGTGCTTGTTTTGTTTTTTTGTCACGGATCTTTTCATTTAAGTTCAGTTTAGATGCACTGATTTTCTTCTTTTTGACATTTAAAATAGTCAGCAGTAGGGATGCACCGATATGAACATTTTGGCCGATACCGGTAACCGATAATTCTTTATATTTGAAAGCCGATAACCGATAATTCTTTATATTTAAAAGCCGATAACCGGTAGTTCCTTATATTTAAAAACTGATAAGCGATGATTGTTTTTACTTAAAAGCCGATAACCAATAATTATTTATATTTGAAAGGCAATAACTGATAATTCTTTATATTTGAAAGCCGATAACCGATAATTCTTTATATCTGAAAGCCGATAACCAATAATTATTTATATCTGAAAGCCGATAACCGATAATTCTTTAAAATTTAAAAGCCGATAACTGATATTTATATTTAAAAGCCGATAACCGATAATTCTTTATAATTTAAAAGCCGATAACTGATAATTATTTATATTTAAGAGCCGATAACCGATAATTCTTTATAATTTAAAGGCTGATAACTGATAATTAATTATATTTAAAAGCCGATAACCAATAATTCTTTATATTTGAAAGGCAATAACTGATAATTCTTTATATTTGAAAGCCGATAACCGATAATTCTTTATATCTGAAAGCCGATAACCGATAATTCTTTATATCTGAAAGCCGATAACTGATAATTCTTTATAATTTAAAAGCCGATAACTGATAATTATTTATTTTTAAAAGCCGATAACCGATAATTCGTTATATCTGAAAGCCGATAACGATAATTCTTTATAATTTAAAGCCGATAACCGATATTTCTTTATATCTGAAAGCCGATAACCAATAATTCTTTATAATTTAAAGCCGATAACCGATATATCGGCCGATAAATCTAAATTCAAATTTTAATATAATTTTTGAGAGCCTGATTACAAAAACAAAAGCCACGTTCCAAACACAATTATATAAAGTTCTCATTATAATTTTATGTAGAGGATACATGACAGATTTTGCGATGCACATGTTGCACTTAACTGTATTTTCATTTTTTTGAAGTGATTCCAATCATATTTCAAGCAAATCAAACCCATCATGTTGAACATTCGCATCTGAAGTGTCTCAGCTGAAGGAAATAATACATTATCAGCTTTAATAATATCAGCCAAATGTTCTTATCGGGCCGATAACGATAACGTTAAAAATGATCAAATATCGGCCGATACCGATATATCGTGCATCTCTACTCACCAGCTTTAAACATGTCTTGTGTGAGCATTAATCGCTGACAATCAGAACAAACCTAATTGGAATGTCCTTTCAAAATAAAGGATTGCATGATTACTACAGGCGTTTGGACAAGAAGTATATTACTATTATATCATCATCATCCAAGTATAGATTAAACCAGTTGCTTGAAGATTAAATGACATGAGAGTGAGTAAATCATTTTAATATTCCTATTTGCTTTTTTAAGTCACCGTTGCACTTTCATATTTGTACTTCCGCTTCTGTAAGTGTGTGTTTGAGAACACATGAGAACAGTATATTATGCTTGTATGTATTTGTTTGTTTTTCGGCTTGGATGATTCACTGTGAACGGTGTAAAATTCGAAGGCTTGATGTTTGCGCACACACACACGTCAGCCGTCAGTAAGAATTGTGCCTCTATCGGTGCCTTAACTTATATTCTGTGACTTTAAACGGCTTTAAACTCTTCTTAAATTCTCTTTAGCGCAAGGATGTTTCTGTGAGGTGCTCGAATGTGCTAGAAAAAGCAGAAGGTTGAATTTTTTTATTATTTTTTTTGTGGACAGTACCTTCTTATTTTCTCAACTCAAACGCTGTGAAATAACAAAACTCTGGGCTTGTCAAAATGCACGAGAACAGCTTATCATTCTTCTTTACCTGCAGCCTGTCAAGCCGTCAAACTCATGGGCTTTTCTAAAACATACGGTTTTCATTTTTCAGCTTTACACAAACATCTTGCACTTTTTAACTAATTACTTATTGCTGCTCTTAGAAGTAGTACAACTAGAATTGGTATAAAATTTGACCTTATTTATATTTATATACTGTATATACAGTTATATATATATATATATTTATGAAGAGTTCAGATGCAAAAGCCTCTAAATGCCATTTGAAATTTTCTTTTAAAATGACCATTTTTATCAAGCTTGTGTATTTAAGTTCAGTAATTTCACTTAAATGACAACTAATAGGTAATCTTCATTGCCATTTAAGTGAAATCACTGAACTTAAATATACAAGCTTGATAAAAATGATAATTTTAGAAGAAAATTTCAAATGGCATTTAGAGGCTTTTGCATCTGAACTCTTCATATATATATATATATATATATATATATATACATATACATGCACACTCACACACACATTGACTTAACTTGAAATAGTTACCAGAGATCCTCAGAATCAATGAAAGCAGTCTTTTATTATTATTATTATTATTATTATTATTTTTATTATAAATAATAAAAGCCCAGCCAGCATACTTGTTAATCTAACTAAATAAACATGGTTGCATTCAAACCAGTAGATCAGACACTGTGTCAATCCCAGAAAACATCCTTCATTTCCCCTTTCTCTCCTCCTGCAGCTTCAGTCTCCAATAATAATTCAACAAGACCATTAAATGAACATGTTGGATGATAAAAACGAATGCAAAGCACATTTGTAATATTTTATGCTTTCCTGTATATATAGTGAAAGGTGCAGATTGTGTTCCTTTGGTGTTGAGCTGATGCGAAAGGTGTGTTTGTGCGATCGACCCGGAGCATCTGAATCCGCCTCAAGGATTTAAAGGGCAAAAACCCTCCGGTTGCGCTCATCCCATTTTGCAGCCGCAGACGGTACACGTATTTGCTAATGGATTTCTATGCATTGTTTATATTTTTGCACTGACTTAAAAAAAGCTTTTCATTTCTTTCTTTTTTCTTTTTTTTTAATAAATATTATTATTATTTTTCCCTCAAAGGTGCTATGACGCTGGAGGCCTTCCACGATGTTTTTGCATGACCTGCTTTGGTAAAGTGTCTTCCTGTAAGCCAAGAGCTCTCTTTAAATGTCAGAGTTCAAAACACTGTTATTTTGTAATGTGGGGTTTGGAAATAAACGACAAAAAAAGAAACGATTCTGAATGACTTATTAAGCGTTTATGGTTGCTCGACTATGGTTACATCACTGTAAGTATATTTGTAACTCTATAACTCTGTGTATCCACCCAGTAACATGATTAAAAAAACACTTTAGCAAACGCATAGCAACACCCTGGCAACCAGCCACAACACTTAAGCATAGGCATAGCAATGCTCTAACATCTGCTCAGAGGTCAGAGGTGTTGCTCAAAACTAAAGATAAAACTATTAAGAAGCTGAAGTAATTTAATTACATTTCCCTTGAAAATGTAAAGTAAGGGATTACTCTTCATTTATCTGTAATTTAATTACAGTTACTTCTGATGTAATTGAGGTAAATACTGTGTATAGATCAATCCGATCTCACAGCGATTCGTTTGCATTTTATGAGGTGTCTAAATATTACGATCGCACTCGTACAAATTCGTATGAATTATTGTAAAATATGTATGAAAAAAGTGTGAAATGTCATGAGATCAGACATAAAACAATAGTGGGTTTAACATCAAAATGTATTGTCTGATGCTAAAAAGTATGTTTTTATAATGTAACCTTCTCCACTTTGGTCAGTTTAAGGATAATTCATGCAATTTATAGTATTTATTTGAAAGAATTAAAACAGATTCATGTCTATCCTTGTATAATTCAGCTGGTTGAGATTGATATGGGATTTTGAAAGTAATTAGCAATTAAAAGTAATTAAATACTTTTTAGAGAGAGTAATTCGTACAGTAATCTAATTACACTGTTGAAGGGGAAATTAGTAACTAGTAATTAATTACTTTTTTAGAGTAACTTACCCAACACTGAACACAAATATTAGATTAAAAACTTAACTTAAAAACCAATAACAAAAGTTGAAAACTAAATTAAGTTGAAGTACTAGAAGTTTTGCATATTTTCATACAGTATAGGCCTGTTTTAGGAGGACCATTAACATTTTGTTGGATTGTGATAAGTATTAGATGACTGTTAGAAATTATATTATATAGATATTAGATTATAGATTTCTCATATTAGATTTGGCAAAACCTTGAATTTAAAAACTAAAATAATATTTTATTTATATATCACTGAAAAGAAAGTATAAAAATTTACTTTTAAAAATGACCTTTTAAAGGTAAAAAAGTAGCCTATATATATATATCAAAATCAAGCTAAATCAACACAATTAACTTGGATGTTTAAGTTGTTTTAACTTAAATTTCATTAACCTGCATGACTTTTAAAAAATGAGTTGAATCTTGTATAATTTATATACTAGTACTAATTTATATACTATATACTGAAATAAATGTATTAAATGATGTAGGCCTACTAAATTTACTAAAACCAAAAGATTAAAGCTCAATGGAAACATTTTAAGACAAACTAATAAAAAATGGGGGAAAAAAATATTCAAACTAAATATGAATACATACTAAAATAAAGAAATAAATTGCACTTACATTTTCATAAGAACATGAAAAAAGTCTTTTGTAATAAATAACGCTTAATATGTATTCAAATATGAGAAAATGTCACACTCTCGACCCTGAGTCGGTCTATATTTGCTCTGTGATATTGTCCGGCTGGGAGGCTTGAATTCTCCCCGCAGGAGCAGAGGCCAAAAATAGTTTTTAGTGTGGTTTCTAATTAGAAGTGATGAGAGTCCCGCCTCATTAATTTGGTCCAATGGTTGCTGTCAGTCTTTCGCACTAGAATAGCCGTGATCACAGTCTGACGCCGGGATCCGTGTTATGGACGTATTAGGCAAAGCATGAGCAGAAAGGAGGAGCTCAGGGTTTGCTCGTCCATATCTCACGGGTCCTCAGTTATGTTTCAGCCAAGGTTTAACTCACTGCAAAAAGATTTTTGACTTGTTGTGTCCTTTAGAAGAAAACCAATCTCACCCAAATGGGATCTTTTTCTGTGGAGAGCAATCTAACAAACTGATTTGCTTGTATCATGGGAAGTGAACCATGTAACCCCCCTTGGGTCTGATTCGGGGTCAGCTGTCGGGGAATGTCCCACCTTACAGACATTTCTAAAGTGTGCCATGACTGAATAACCCTCATAATCTCTTCATTCAGCTTATTAAACTAGGAGATCCTCTGTGAAAAACTCATCCAAGACCTTCAGGACTCCAGCGTTACTCTCATGTGTTTGTGTATGTGTATGTTTGACAGTAATCATATTTCTGTAAGTCATATTTCACCCCAACCTCAAAAGAATGAAAATAAATCATAATTTTGCATATGAAGAGTTCAGATGCAAAAGCCTCTAAATGCCATTTGAAATTTTCTTCTAGAATGATCATTTTTATCAAGCTTGTATATTTAAGTTCAGTGATCTCACTTAAATGGCAATGATAATTACATATTAATTGTTATTTAAGTGAAATGACTGAACTTAAATATACAAGTTTTATAAAAACCATCATTAAAGAAGAAAATTTCAAACGGCATTTAAAGGCTTTTGCATCTGAACTCTTCTGACCTAAACGTTTTTTTTTTTGTTTTTTTGTTTTTTTGTTTTTTGCATTGTGATATAATTTCCTGCCAATAATGCACATTACACCTCATATTCTCATTGGTTACAGATAACTTAAACTAAAGTCTTAAAAAAGTCGTTATTTGAAATCAAATAGCTACACTTTAAAAGGGTCATATAATGCCATTTTTGTACAAGTTAATATAAATCTTTAGGGTCTAAATGAAAACTTCGTAATATACTTTTATTAAAAATTCTCATTAATATTGTAAGAAAACACTAATTTTACCTGGTCAAAAACAGCTTTGTTTTCAGCACGCCGTTTCAGTGCATGTGTCTTTAAATGATAATGAGCTTCGCTGACTCCGCCCCTCTCTTCTGTGGGCCTTTTGACACAACACACGTTGCCTTGACAACAGTTGAGGTTTAGATAAAGAATGGCAGCGGGAGTCTTTGAGGACGCATCTGTACAACATATCAGTTTGAACCGGAGTCGGACCCGGAGCAAGATGACGGCCGTGAAGAAGTTCGACAATTAAAGGAGACGTTCACTTTAAAAAAAAAACATTTGCTGATAATTTACTCACCCCCATGTCATCCAAGATGTCCATGTCTTTCTTTCTTCAGTCGAAAAGAAATTAAGGTTTTTGATGAAAACATTCCAGGATTTTTCTCCATATAATGGGCTTCAATGGGAACCAAACGGTTCAAGGTCTAAAAGAAACTGCAAACTGTTCAAAGTGCTTTAAATAATTTCAGACGATGAATAAGGGTCTTGTCAAGCGAACTGGCGGCCATCTTGTCACAGGCAAGCTTTCTGGCGGGCTCTGTGGTTCCGGCAAGATGAGTGATCAAACTGTTTGAAAATCAGTAGAAAATTGATCAAGTTATGGTTATTTAAAAAGTACATGCGCCATTAAAACACAATGTTACGCGTGAGCGAGATGCCTGTGACAAGATGGCCGCCATGTGCGGCACAGACGAGACATCTAGCCTTTAATGGATATCTATGGCCCACATCATCAAGTTATTCTGATAAAATGCATGAATTAAAAAACATTATGATTTGCACAGATATAATAAATGTTGCAATGTTTCATATAAAATTAGAATTGTCCATTTTGTTTTCATGGTGACTTTAGGATGTCCTGCTGGCTGTTGGTTAGATGCCAATAAACAGAGTGAGACACGCTGCCCTTAAACAATGTCATTACTTTCCGCTTTTAAAGCTCATGTATACAGTAAGTGTGTTTTTGCTGGTTACTGTTGCTCTGTGTGTCTGTGCCCCACTTCAGGCTGGCCTGTCCTGTTTGCAATGAGATACTTACACTCTATACGAAACCTCTCTCGAGACAACAGCTGCAGACTTTAACAAGCAGACCATAACACCACCGCCTGTATATCACACTCTAAAAATGCTACAATGAAGACACACAATCCCATAAGGTCAGTTCAAAAATAATCAGGTCATGAGATAAAAATTGCACTTACACTGTTAGACCTTACCAGGTTTTTTTTACAGTAAAATACTGGCAACACTGTTGCCAGTAATTTACTGTAAAAATGCACTAAAACTAATAAGTTGTATTTTTTAGTTAACTTGAGTTTTAGTGCATTTTTACAGTAAATTACTGGCAACAGTGTTGTAAAAATGTACCAAAACTAATAAGTTGTATTTTTTAGTTAACTTGAGTTTTAGTGCATTTTTACAGTAAATTACTGGCAACAGTGTTGTAAAAATGTACCAAAACTAATAAGTTGTATTTTTTAGATAACTTGAGTTTTAGTGCATTTTTACAGTTAATTACTGGCAACAGTGTTGCCAGTATTTTACTGTAAAAAACCTGGTAAGGTCTAACAGTGTAGAATATGAATATAGAGGGAATGGCAATCCCAGATCATACCTTTTGATTAGAGACGCACACAAAAAATCTTCCAGTGCACCATTTATGAATACAGATTTTTTTAAAGTTGAAGTATTACATTTCAGCACTGACATAAATCTTATAACTCTAGGTAAAATGACTATAGCCAACAAATGTGTATGTTATATATATATATATATATATATATATATATACTGTAAAAATGAATATGCTTTATCTAATCAATAAAATTGTGGCAATAGATTACGAGCAATATTATTTATTAAATTGAACAAATTAGAATTGAGTGATAGTAAATCAAATTAATACTCTAATTAATTCTAATTTGTACAATTTAATTAATAATATTGCTTGTAATATGTTGCCACAATTTTATTGGTTAGATAAAGCATATTATTTTTTTCAGTACATATATATATATATATATATATATATATATATATATATATATATATATATATTAATGCATTGTATATATTAATGCATTGCATTGTTCTGCCCAGATATTATTGCCTCCTAAAATCTAATTTTTGGTGTAAATCGATTTAATACTGTGTTTACAGGCAACATTCTCCCAGTGTGTGTGTTGGTTGTTATATGCACAGTAAACAGAGGGTAAACAGAAGCAGTAATATAAAGGCCACATTTGGCATTGGGCGAGAGGTTAAGTTTCTCCGTTGTAATGAGAGCCATAATGAAAATCTGTCCTTGCATAGCTGGAAGAAATCGCTCTGCATTTAGATGTAATGTTAAGATGCTTCCCTGTTTAGTTCTAGCCACATGTCCTGGATCTAATTTTAGCCTGAAATATGAAACAGTCACAATAAAGGAGCTATTTATAATGGCTGTGCTGTTTTGGGGGCAGCGAGTTATCTCAAAATGACAACATTACATTACTGAGTATAGCAAGAGTATGATAACAGAGGCGGTGATTTTTAGATGCCTGCACTGCACAACCCTGCACAGAGAAGCGGCTATATCTCGTCAACATGTCGGATCACTCTTGAAACTGTGTGTATTTTTAAGTGCCTTGCCCCATAGACTTCCAAATGCATTACAGTAAACAAAATTGTTTTTAGTATAGCCTACCTATCTTGTGAATTTAAACTTTTAAAAAGTACCCTACTTCAAAATTATTATTTTTTATGTGTAAAAAATAAAAAAACATTAGGGAAAAAATACTGAGGGCACGCATCATGCTCAAGTCTTTCATTTTTTTTATGAGTTTAAGGGGGCGTTTTTAACTTATAAGTAACATTTTTAATGCGTTTTAGCCGTTCATTTCCGTGACAAACGCGTTTTCGCAGCCCGAAAATGTTTTTGAAAGGGATAGTCATCACCATATAAACTACAAAAACGTGAATTTGTAAAATGATGTCATACATGCATATTATGTGTTCAAACCAGAGTTCAATCTCAAGGCCAGTGTGTCTCTACAAAATGACTTCGCCAACTACTGGCCTGACATGCAGAATAGGCTATATAGGCCTATGCACGCATAAATTCCGCAAGGATGCTCTTCCGTTCCCGTTGGGGAGATTAAAGCAGAGGAAAACCAAGGAAAACAAGTCTTCAAAATGTACCGTCCTTGCGTCTTTGAAACGAAACTTTCATACGTTTAGATGTAATTTTATAGTTATGTTTATTTAATATAATTTTAAAAAGAAGCATAAACACAACGAGGGGTGTCTGTTTCGTATCTTTTTGTGACTAACGTTTCTTTAGTATAATAACCATGGAGTATATAAAATTCAATATAAATTCTCGGTATTGCATTTGGACGATCGGCGGAAGTTATCGAGCATCCTTAGGCCTTCACCGGAAATACTGCCGTGCATAGAGCCCATACAGCCTTTTTAGCTGTTTTCGACGATCCTTATGAAGAAAAGAGGAATCGTTTTAACAACGTTGTCATCTAAAAATGCAAAGGAAAAACTTTTTCGTTTTTAGTTGTACAGTAAACTTACTTTATTGTCGCGTATGACCACACCTTTTGGGACGTGTTGTATATTTCAGCTGAGGCCTTTCAAGGGCAGTGAAAAATATCACAATACAACCAGGCCTGTGTTTTTTCTACATCTTATAACTTTAACAAATAGACGTAGTTTAGTTGCAGCTCTTTAATTTACCACAACTACGATGAATTTCATGCAAGTTTTTGATCAGGCGCACGAGACACTCTATAGTTCCCGCTAAAGGTGAGAAGAAAGAAGAGCTGCGCGCGCAACCGGGAGGACGACGGGGTTCTGAGGTAAGACAGTTTTACCAAACGACACATTATTATACATATTGTCAAAATTCGTTTTTACATGTATAGTTGTGCTATAGGCTACTTGAGGTACTTGGGCTTAGGTAACATAATCTAAAGCTCCAGAATACATGCAGAGAAGATTAGTCGAAATCAGTCCTAGGCTATGGAAAACAAATAAGAAAACAAAAATAATAATAATAATCATGTTTTGGTATTTCTTATGTCACAATTATGATATATAGGCCTAAACTATAGCCTATTATGAGATTAATAAATCGAAATTGCGACTTTGGACTTTTTGTGTCATAATTATGACTTTTTGTGCTAAAATAAATCAAATATTAGTTATTGATCTATTTAATGATATTAGATGAAAATAAATACTTACAAAAAGTTATTAATAAAATTCAATCAAGTAAACAAATGATACAATTAATTTTTCAGTGTATGATTGTGTGTTTTTACATTTTCGGATGGTTCCCTCACACGAGGACGATCATTTGACGGTTCGTGGCAAGACTGAAAAAATATAAAGCTTGAACTGTCAATAAAAAAAGCGATAAAACCTTACACAAATCTAAAGGAAACACTGCACTAACATTTAAAACTCACTTGTAGGCACAAAAAATGAGAAAGAATCTCGAATCTGTGTTGGACTCGAGTGCCACCTTGTGTGTGAGCAGGGAACCTTTCTTTATGTTGTGAGGATGTCCAGTTTAGTTCTAGTAGCCTACAGTTTCACTAACTGGTCTTTTTGAAGAAACTGCAGTAGTTAAAAAAAAAAAACTATGAAGATTGTGTGTTAAGAACTAGTCTGAGCCGCTAGAGGTTAGTTTGGTGTAACTTGAAATAAAATAAATGTAATCTGAAATCAAATTAAATACAAAGATTGCCAGCAGCCAAGGCAGCGCATCACATTTTCATTTAGTTTAACTTGATCTACTAAAATAACTAAAGCTAATATATAATGTATAAAGATAAAAAATAAATAAAAATGTAATATGTCACCGGTGATCGTCGTTTGAACCTTTCTGGATCCGCCGTCAAATTAATAAGTTTAATTATATCAATATTATAAGTGCAGACTGCAGTGAGAAAAGGCTATAAATCTCCACCTCCAACATCCTCATGCCATATTGCCTATTCGCCGAGAATCTTCTTTATGTGTGTGTGTGCAGACGTAGGCTATGTGTACAGATGTGATGTAATGACTCAAAGACATGCTCGAATCTCCCGCAGAAATCCAAATCATGTGCTGCGTCCCAATTCGCATAGGCTACTATCCATCCTAAATAGTATTCGAAAATAGAATTAGTACGTCCCAAATCGTAGTAGGCTATGTTGAAATGAGTGTTTCAAAGATACCCTAAAGGACTACTTTTTCCGGTCAGAATCCGAAGTGTAGATCGATGCACACTCTAACGGCTGATATTGCCCACAAACCATTGCGCGTTGGACGAGGATTCGGTTAGAACTACAAACACGAGTAAAAAGTGTTAAAAAACTACAGACACGTAGTCGATACGGAGGACGCGCGAGTCCCCGCGGTTTTGTAGAGAGGTTTAGATGAAGAGCTTTGAGTGATTAATTATCAGTATCTAACCTGACGAAAATTAATTTATTCAATGTTGTCCACATTATATTGCATCTGCAGCAGCATTGTGAACTTTTGTAAAGACACGTTTAATTAACGTTAAATTAGATAGAATGGACCCAGATAGCAAACTGACATTGAATCAACGTGGAAATATGACATCGAAACAACGTTGATCTGACATTGTTTTGCTCATCGAATTAACGTTGAACCAACGTCAGACGCGTCATTCTTTCAAAACTAACGTAAAATCAACTTGAAATCAACGCGTTGTTTCAACGTTATGAAAGCAAACCAATTTTCGATTTTCATTTAGCTTTGAAGAATGCCGCGTCTGACGTTGGTTCAACGTTAATTCGATGAGCAAAATCAACGTTGTTTCAATGTCATGAGAGACGTCGTTTCCACGTTGATTCAATGTCAGTTTGCTATGGGGAGGATTTTAACTGTGACAAGATGATTGACAGGGCAGTTTACGGTGACATGATGCGCGCAGCACGCGTTAAAGATGACGTGATAGTACGTCCCAAAGCTTGCCTACTCTTTTGCTACACACTCAAAAGTATGTACTTTTTCCTCACAAAAAGAGTACATACTTTTAGGGCGTAGTATAAGTAAGCGAATTGGGACGCAGGGATGGTCACAAGCTAACCGTCGTGAATCGAGCTACGGCAAGCAGAGAGTTTTGAACACTGGCTGGTTATGGACTTCCCAAAAGAGCCACGAACTGCAGCTTTAAAGTTTAAACGATGCTCACCAGCTCTGAACCTACAGCCTATCAGTTAGCAGCTCATTAACCTCTAGGCCACCTGTTCATAGCATACGGCCCGCGTTACAACCGTCACCATAAAACACGGATTATTTATGCCTTCTCTAAATAAAACACACAATCCACATTGCCTATTATAGAAGAACAGCTCTGGAAGAAACACTCGGTGTGTGTCATTGAGTTTATTGGAGACGCAGTGTAAGTTTCAGCTCGTGTCTGGATTAGCTTGACTCGCGCTCACATTCTCTGCTGGCAGAAAGACGAGTGTTATTGTCGAGCGCAGAGTCAGACTCATCGCATGTCAAGATGTTGTGTGGGACGGGGACCGTCTGTGGTGCACCCGTTATTGGGAAGGATTTCAAGCATGGCAGATTATTGATCATACAGTGCAACAAAAATAATTGTGATTTTAACGGTAAAAGACCGTAAAAATAATAAAGTTTCCGTACTATATGAAGTACGGAAGCCCTGAACCGCAACCTAAAAAAAAAAAAAAAAAAATCTGTAAAAAAAAAAAAAATCTGTAAAAAAAAAAAAATCTGTAAAAAAAAAATCTAGCATTTCGAGATTAAAGTCGAAATGTTTCGAGATTAAAGTCGAAATGTTTCGAGATTAAAGTCGAAATGTTTCGAGATTAAAGTAGAAATGTTTCGAGATTAAAGTCGGAATGTTTCGAGATTAAAGTCGAAATGTTTCGAGATTAAAGTCGAAACATTGTGCATTCATAACAGTGCGCGTCCACTGGCTCAGAGCGCGCGCGCGTGTGTGTGTGTGAAGTCGAACTGCCATGGATAAACACAAAATAGTAGCTTTTTACTTTTATCTGGGCTTTCAACAAAATTCTACACACATCACACGTGCTAGTGTCAGTGTTTCTGAGGTGTTTTCGTGCTCGTCTAGTCAACACTATCTGGGTCGAGAACACAACAGTAACTGTTCGGTCTCCCTCTTCACCGTAAATACGCTCTGGATACATTTTAAGTGCATCATTCTGTATCCAATCATTTGGCCGGATCCTGTGATTTCCTAAGATTTAATAACCACTTATGGTTGAGGAGAGATTCTCTGATATAATTGTAAAGCACTTCGAGTGTAGGCATACTGTATATGAAAGCGCTATATAAATGCCCTATTCATTCATTCATTCATTCATTCATAAAGCTGGATTTTTCCATCCAGTCTGAAAAGTGTTTTCCGTGTTGGTTTTCCTATAGGCTAAAGTCTATTCCGGCGCATTATATTTTATAACGATAAAGTAAGATAAGTAATTCAGATAAAAGTAAAAAGCTACTATTTTGTGTTTATCCATGGCAGTTCGACTTCACGCGCGCGCTCTGAGCCAGTGGACGCGCACTGTTATGAATGCACAATGTTTCGACTTTAATCTCGAAACATTTCGACTTTAATCTCGAAACATTCCGACTTTAATCTCGAAACATTTCGACTTTAATCTCGAAACATTTCGACTTTAATCTCGAAATGCTAGATTTTTTTTTTTTTTACAGATTTTTTTTTTTAACCTTTTTTTTTTTTTTTTTACTGACTTTTTTTTTTTTAGGTTGCGGTTCAGGGCTTCCGTAATGAAGAGTTCAGATGCAAAAGCCTCTAAATGCCATTTGAAATTTTCTTCTTTAATGATGATTTTGATCAAACTTGTACATTTAAGTTCAGTAATTTCACTTAAATAACAATTAATAGGTAATTATCATTGCCATTTAAGTGAAATCACTGAACTTAAATATACAAGTTTGATAAAAATCATCATTAAAGAAGAAAATTTCAAATAGCACTTAGAGGCTTTTGCATCTGAACTCTTCATATACAGTAAATAACTGTGATAGATCTAACGGTACATTTTACTGTAAAATACCGTTAAATTTACTTTTTGAAAGTGAAAAAGAAAAGAACAACTCGTTGTATAATTTACAGTGAAAAACCGTAAATTGACATTCCCACAATTCCCTGCGTGACGCTTCACATTTGATGCGTTTTTGTTGAAATAACTGTTTCTTCATAATTTTATTATTTTTTTTTCTAATCAGTGATGTCCATTAGGGTTTTATGTTACATTTAATGTTGTTAAATTAATGTTTATTGCATTTTTTTAACTTCATGTGTGTTACCTTGATGGTGTTTTTATGTTTGTGTGAATGAATGCAGCTTCTTCTACAGTAAATATGTGCTTTGATTGATCATGTGACTGTCATCTCTGCTCTGATTGGTGGTTGTCAGTGTATTACAATGGTACAAAACAGATATCTATATTTCAATATATGGGTAAATTAACATTATATCAGATTATGAAATTAAATTCGGTTTATTAATGTAATTTTTAAGTTTAGTCTGTAAAACCATTAATGTTGCTACCGTATTTTTGACGATAAAGTTATGTCAATCACAGCTGCCGGTTTTTTACCTTTTTATTTTTTACGGTGCATTTAACCCATGAAGCAAATTAATAAGCATACCGTATAGTTGATACGTGACTTTCTAAGGCCTCTGAATGTTCAAGTATATTTCCTTCAAATTTCCTTAGTATATTTGGTACAAATCCTCCATAAAAATGTATTTTTTACTGTGAAATCAGATTAAGGAAACAAGAATGACTTTTAATATTTCTATATGATCACACACTGGACTGAAGCAGCTTTGGTTACTTCATTATCCAGACATCATGTTGTGATCCTCAGGCTTTTGATGTTTGTTTATTCTCAATCATCATTTTATTGCATTGCATTATGTTTTAAAACATAAGCTTTAATCATAAAACTAATTATTTAAATATATTTATTGGCAGGTGCTGAGTCTGAATTGATATTTATAAGCATTTTATGTAAGTTTCTGCTGTACTGTAATAAAAATCTCATTGATTTACAATACAAGCACAATTTCAAGCACTTTTTGTCCATATAAATATCAGCAGCCATCTGCACACAATTTTGCTCAGTTTGGAGTAAAATTAAGCTGTCTATTCCATTAAAAAAATAATTTCTCTGGGTATTATTTCATATATCAGGCTTTACAGAGTTATTGATTTGAACAAACCCACAAATTTAAACTATAAACCTTGTGAAATGTGATTATTGTTATGAGTGTGATGCACTGCGCCATCTGGTGGCAAAGGCGTGTATTACAGATGGCTGATTATGAAAAACTGAAACTATTATTATTATTGTATTGACTCTTCTGCTTTGTTTTGTCAGATGACGTGTCCGTTTGTCTCAAGGCATCCCGGATTAACAAAAGGTAAAATAATGTATGATCTAACGTTTCCCTGCTGTATCTCTCTGTGTGACAAAAAAGGGAGAACATCAGCTATATGACCTTATGCTTTCTGGAGGCTGCCGTGAACATTTATCTCATTATTTAGCGTCTCTTAGAATAACACTCTGATAGATTTAGCAGGCGCTCATCTCACATGAGTAATTTTGTCCAATATTCTGCTGCATATCAAACCTGTGCAATGCGTTTTTTTCTTCTTCTTTTGCTCTCCTAAAAGTGATGATTCAGTTTCCACTTTTTCCACGGCAGCTGGATTTCGATTCATTGCTGCCTGCACAGTGAGCTTTATAAAAAAATAAAATAAAAAAGCACATTTCACCATTAACACATCACATTTGACAAATCAGATCCGGGAGGAACTCGAGTGTTAACGCAGAATTATGAAGTGCTCATCTTTTCAGCTGTATTTTGAGTACAGAATGAGTATGTTACAAGTAATAGTGTTTTCTTAATACTTTAAGTGTGCATATGTGTGTGCTTTAATGATGATTTTTATCAAACTTGTACATTTAAGTTCAGTAATTTCACTTAAATGACAATTAACAGGTATTCTTCATTGCCATTTAAGTGAAATTACTGAACTTAAATATACAAGCTTGATAAAAATCATCATTAAAGAAGAAAATTTCAAATGGCATTTAGAGGCTTTTGCATCTGAACTCTTCAAATATACAAACAACATAAGACAAGGCAATATGGATGAACCTATCTCTACTACACACACACATATATATGCAACAATTATTCACACTAACGCTGCGTCTGAAAGCGAATTGTTAATTAGTTACATTTACAAGTAAACAACTTAAAATGTATAATGAGCACATCTTTATGATTTTGTGACATATGCATCCTATGTTTTCACTTTAATTAAAGCCATCAATGATGCATTTATATAGGTTAGTTACTGTATTATCACTCACAATAAGTGTTTATTAGAACACAACACGGCTATTAATAACAATATATTCACTTATTTGACAGATATAATTATGAATTTTTATGAAATCATACGACTGACTAATTAATACAATGATTAGGAACATGTCATGTGCATTGAAAAAGCAAATGCATGACTAAGTAATTATGCAAATAATAATAAGAACTGTTCTTATAATGCAGAGTCTTTATA
Organism: Pimephales promelas; assembly: GCF_016745375.1. The sequence continues at coordinate 2,144,737 of NW_024121377.1, read as the reverse complement.
AATGTATTTATAAATTGTAAACTATAAAATAGTAATACTTACTTATAAATAAGTATATGGAGCTATAATTCATTATAAGCATGGTCTTCATAGAAAGTGTTACCAAAATATTTATATAATTATCAATATTATTAAGATTTTTTTTTCATTTATATAATATATTTTGTGTATATATTTAAAATTGTATTTTATTGTAAACTAATTTTTAAATAAAAGTACAAATTTTTGTTATCAAATTTTTATTGATTAAACATACAAAATTATGAAGATAAACAATCAGCCATTACCCCAGTGAAAAAAAGAATATATATATATATATATATATATATATATATATATATGAAGAGTTCAGATGCAAAAGCCTCTAAATGCCATTTGAAATTTTCTTCTTTAATGATGATTTTTATCAAACTTGTATATTTAAGTTCAGTAATTTCACTTAAATAACAATTAATAGGTAATCTTCATTGCCATTTAAGTGAAATCACTGAACTTAAATATACAAGCTTGATAAAAATGATCATTCTAGAAGAAGATTTCAAATGGCACTTAGAGGCTTTTGCATCTGAACTCTTCATATATATAATATATATATAGAGAGAGAGAGAGAGAGAGAGAGAGAGAGAGAGAGAGAGAGAGAGAGAGAGAGAGAGAGAGAGAGAGAGAGAGAGAGAGAGAGAGAGAGAGGGTACATTATAAATCGCAATAATAAAGAAGATAAAATAATTAAAATAAAAAAGTATATCAGTAATAAATCAGAAAAATAATAAAGATATAAAGATCTACAGTATATAAACAGTAAAAAATAAATGAATAAAAATAATATGGAAACAACATGGTTAATAAAAGTATAAATTGAAATCAATCCCTTTTCTAGAAACAGCCGTTTTAGAGCTAATTTGTTGACATTTCACACTTTATTGCTTCTAGTTAATGTGCTCAGGATGAAAGCTGTGATTTCTATATTATGACAGGCTTTACACTGTAATTAAGTGAACAGTTATTCCTGTGTTCCCCGTAGTTTCTTTTCCAGAGCAAACCCGCTTTGAGCAGCTGGCAGGAGTTTAACTGACCATGCTTTTTCTTTTAAAGCTCTAATGAAATACGTCGTTCATGTGACTCTGAAATTGCTACCTTGAGGATGTTTCCCGCCTTGACTTATGTGAGTGTGATTAAGTTCAGGTTGAGCCAATCGCCTTGTGTGGCATTGCTACCATATGGTGTTAATGGGGCTTATTTACTTATGAAAGAAGCTGCTGGGTGCCAGGCTATATGTTTCTCCATTAAATTGTCACGAGCTATTAATCACAAACACACACGTAGTGTTTGAAGGGTGGATGTTTGAGGGGAAATCTCCCTGCATTGAGCCCTGAAACATACCTTATGCACAATAACATATCTGGTTTAATGGCACAGATATTTGAAGGAAACTTTGACCGCTTGAGTAAGTTGCTGCCACCACAGAATTCAATGCATTGACCAAAGATTCATATTCTGTGTTTCATATGTTTCTGGCTTCACACTGTTAAAGTGCTCCTATTACACTCACTCTAAAAAATGCTGGGTTGTTTTCAAATTTGGATTTGCGTGAAATATGGACGAACCCAAATGTTGGGTTAAAAAATCCAATTAAAAAATGTACAGTTGATAGTGAAAGTTGAAGTTGGGTTAAAATTAGAAATTACATTTTAACCCAACATTTGGATTTGTCCACATTTTACCCAATTTTTGGGTTAAAACAACCCAGCATTGTTTAGAGTGCTCTTTCCAATGTTACCGTTCATGCAGTGTGAAATATCGCTATTTGTGAATGTAAAAGGTCTGCAAATTTTTAAAAGTCAAATAAAGTTACACGCTGGGTTGTTTTCAACCCAAGCGCTGGGTAAATGTAGGACAGAACACATTTTGGGTTAATTTTACCTTGAAAATTGGGTTGTTTATTTAAACCGGCAACACTCTAAACATTGCTGGGTTGTTTTAACCCAAAATTGGGTAAAATATGGACGAACCCAAATGTTGGGTTAAAAAATCCAATTAAAAAATGTACAGTTGATAGTGAAAGTTGAAGTTGGGTTAAAATTAGAAATGTCATTTTAACCCAACATTTGGGTTTGTCCACATTTTACCCAATTTTTGGGTTAAAACAACCCAGCATTGTTTAGAGCAGCCTTTCTCAAACTTTTTTCAGTCAGGGCACCTTTCAAAAGTGCATAAAATCTCAAGGCACCCCAGTGTAAAATATTATTTAAAAACACTGCATAACCCAAATGTAAATGCAAATGTCTTGTTTAGTTAGACAGAACAGCAATGAACAGAGCATAATATGAACTGTAAATAACAATAATAATAAAAACTTTAAAAACACAGGTTTGCAAAGTAATTCACAAAATAACTAATCAGAGACACAAATGCCATAAAACCGTAAGAGGTGGGCCACCCAATACAAGAACCCAATAACAAATCCAGACCAGGAGAACTCAAATGAAGTGCAGGATGCAGTTAAAATAAAATAAAAAGGGGCAGACATTAATATATATATATATATATATATATATATATATATATATATTAAAATATATATATATATATATATATATATATACAATGCGATAAGAAAAATATGCATGTTAAAAAATGCACCAGAGATAAGCAAGAATGTTTTTCCATATAGTGCTTGTTTTCATCCGTGCCATGCGCATGCACACACACCCACATACACATACACCCACACACACAAACAATAATCCACAACGAGAGAGGGAGAAAGATCTACATGCGTGCATGCAGCGCGCATACGCGCTCACACAAGCCGGCGGTGGGGGTGACCAGACGTGAGCCTGGTGCGATGCACACAGCCGCCCTATCTAGGCAGGGATGGATGAGAGACGGTCAGGTGTCTTAAGTTAGACACAAACGGAGAGGGCATGTTGCATCCCCAGTACCACTGATGAAGCCAAATTTTAGGTAGCCTAACTGTCGTTGTATGTTCTCATTTTAGCCTTGTCTAACGTTACCTTTGCGACCTTTGGTGCCGATTCAGAGCTGGAGGAGGAAGTAGTAGGCTGAGGCTCCATTTCACAGAAAAACTGTCCGGTTCTTGTGGGGATTTTCTTTTCAAAAAACGATCCATGATGCTGTAACTGAAGTGGCCTAAATTCACGTTTATTTTTACGTTTCTGTCAGTCTGAAGTGTTGTTGCTATAACGCGTTGCTATGGATTCCGTCACTTGCGTCAAGTTGTGTTTGTGTCTTGCTTCGGTCTTGTGAGACGGATGTTTATGCTTCATTTTATATATTTATCTAAAATGAATTTACAATTTATGTACGTTCATATTTTTAAAAAGAAGAATGTAAATATGTAAATTCAAATATGTTTATTATTATATATATATATATATTTTTTTTTTTTTTTTTTAGCCTACGTAATTTTTTGGCGGCACCCCTGACACAGTCAGGGGGCACCCCAGTGTGCCGCGGCACCCACTTTGAGAAAGGCTGGTTTAGAGTGCTCTTTCCAATGTTACCGTTCATGCAGTGTGAAATATCGCTATTTGTGAATGTAAACGGTCTGCAAATTTTTAAAAGTCAAATAAAGTCACACGCTGGGTTGTTTTCAACCCAAGCGCTGGGTAAATGTAGGACAGAACACATGTTGGGTTAATTTTACCTTGGAAATTGGGTTGTTTATTTAAACCAGCAACACTCTAAACATTGCTGGGTTGTTTTAACCCAAAATTGGGTAAAATATGGACGAACCCAAATGTTGAGTTAAAAAATCCAATTAAAAAATGTACAGTTGATAGTGAAAGTTGAAGTTGGGTTAAAATTAGAAATGACATTTTAACCCAACATTTGGGTTTGTCCACATTTTACCCAATTTTTGGGTTAAAACAACCCAGCATTGTTTAGAGTGCTCTTTCCAATGTTACCGTTCATGCAGTGTGAAATATCGCTATTTGTGAATGTAAACGGTCTGCAAATTTTTAAAAGTCAAATAAAGTCACACGCTGGGTTGTTTTCAACCCAAGCGCTGGGTAAATGTAGGACAGAACACATGTTGGGTTAATTTTACCTTGGAAATTGGGTTGTTTATTTAAACCAGCAACACTCTAAACAATGCTGGGTTGTTTTAACCCAAAATTGGGTAAAATATGGACAAACCCAAATGTTGGGTTAAAAATGTAATTTAAAATTTGAAACTTTCACTTTCAACTGTACATTTTTTTTTAAATTACATTTTTAAACCAACATTTTGGGTTTGTCCATATTTGACCCAAATTTGGGTTGAAATAACCCAGCATTTTTTAGAGTGTATAGTACTAGCTTTTTTAAATGTTTTTTTTTTTACTTCATATGTGAATTAATGTTTACGGATTATAAACGATATACAGAACAATAACGTAATTTATAAATAAAATAATATTAAAGAGGATCTTAAAGAGGTCGCATTAAGACTTGTGATAAATAACCCCTGGGTTGTTACGTCTGACCCAGGAGCAGGTAAACACAAAATCTACCCAAACATTGGGTTGTTATGTCTGACCCAAGAGCAGGGAAATCCAAAATCTACCCAAACACTGAACAAATTAACCCAATATCCTCAACCCAAAATTGCGTTGAAAAAAATAAACCAAGATTTTTTAACGAAATGAGTCGTCAGTAACTCAGTCTTACAAACCAACGTGACAATGTAACTCATTTGCATAATGCCGGCCTGTGGTGTTCATTGGCTGCCGGCGAACAGCGTCTCTTTGCCCCGCCCACAAACACTAGTTGTATCTGAGACTGGATGTTGGTTTGTGTCGTTCATGTCGAGAAGACGCTGCAAATCCACTTCAAAAAGACGAGCTCTCGAAATAATGCGGTAAAACCGACGCCATCGTTACTGTTCGAATCAAACGCTGAGAAAGAGCTGATATTCGGATATGCTAATGAGCGTTTAGTTTCGACATGCACTGTGAGCAGTCGACTGGGCCGTCCGCCCAATCAGAGCAGAGCAGCTCCCGGAGAGGCGGGGCTTAGAGACACTGAATCTTCGAATGAATTGTATTGTGAAATTAGGTGTTTCAAAGTATATAATGAGAAAATTAAAATGTTTTTTACCTTGGATGCATGTAAATCTTTATTAGCAGACTCCAAAATAATTAGAAACCTTTAAAATAGCATGCTAGAGGCCATTTAATGGTTTGAAAGAGTATCCATCGTGTGTCCCAGTCTAGGATGTCCTGGATGTGGTCACATCCTTAATTGCTCACGCTGAATGTGATTCAGTTTACTTGGTTAATGAATTAAGTCATCAAAGAGCAGTTCAGTGTGTGCATTGTGGGGGAATTTCCCCTCAGCGTGACTGTGTCGCTGAAACACGAACCCCTCGGCTCTGCTCACCCGCCGCGCGCTTTATTACAGCTCATTAAGACTGTGAATAACTCACTACCACAAATACATTAGCAAAGAGCGCTAACCCTGAAAAGACTTCACACACACACACACACACACACTATTCCCTCGGTCTATCTCTGCTCTTTAACAAGTTCAGTTAGTCACAGGGCCGTAATTATAATTATCAAAGGGTAAATCAAATCAGGTCACAATTCACCCAAAAATCTAAAGAAAAACAAATGGAGAATTACAATGAGGTTTAAAGGATTAGTTCACTCCAGAATTAAGATTTCCTGATAATGTCATTCAAAATGTTCATGTCTTTTTTTCTTCAGTTCCCTTTTTAGAGGAAAATGCTCCGGGATGTTTCTCCATATAGTGACTTCAACGGGTCGAAGGTCCAGACGTGAGTTTCAGAGCAGCTTCAAAGTCTCGACACGATCCAGCCGAGGAATAAGAGTCTGATCAAGACAAACCAGTGGACATTTTATATTAAATAGTAATACAAACAAACATTTATACACTTGATTGAAGCACAGATGCTTGTTTTGTACTACTCCACGACTTCAGGCATGATGTAATCCTGTTGGAAAGGTCACGTGTGATGTAGGCGGAAGTACAGGCCTGTGTTTACAAGTGTAGTGAAGAAGGTTTTCCAACTTCAAAATCATCCGACATCATTATTTTATGCTTTGTAAGGGTCGTTTGACTTAGTCTTTGCACGTTTGCTTTGTAAACCAGTCCTTCCAGAAAAACATGGAGTTTTTTTGTAATTGTTGCGGACAAAAACCCTGGATTATGCGGCCCGTTTTCTTAAAAAATGCGGTGGAATATGGATATTTATGGATGAAATTGCGAAAACTGCGGTTTGATGAAAAAGAGAAAAAAAAGTGATTCCCAAACACCCTGTTCTCACTCGGCTCCTGCCTTAATGTAGAGTCATTTCTTATTACTTCCTATGATAAGCAAGCATATACATCACAGAAAGTGCTGGAATATTTCAGTATATTTCTCATTTTGTTTTATTTCAGACCTTAATAAACACATCAAACTTACAAAACATTGATGAGTCAAACAAGTTCTGTAGCTTTACAAAAACAATAAGCTACAACTCCTGTAAAAATGAATAAATAAAATACAAAAAATAAAGTGCGCTCCTATTTTACAGCTTTTCGATGATGTTCACGTCGCGTAATTACGTCACTTCATAACGTTCCCATGGCAACAGGTTACGTCACTTTATACTGTAACATTCTCTTGGCAACAGGTTACGACACCTCATAACGTTCCCATGGCAACAGGTTACGTCACTTCATAACGTTCCCATGGCAACAGGTTACGTCACTTTATACTGTAACATTCTCTTGGCAACAGGTTACGACACCTCATAACGTTCCCATGGCAACAGGTTACGACACCTCATAACGTTCCCATGGCAACAGGTTACGTCACTTCACAACGTTCCCATGGCAACAGGTAGCGTCACTTCATAACGTTCCCATGGCAACAGGTTACATCACTTCGTAACGTTCCTATGGCAACAGGTTACGTCACTTCATAACGTTCCCATGGCAACAGGTAGCGTCACTTCATAACGTTCCCATGGCAACAGGTTACATCACTTCGTAAAGTTCCTATGGCAACAGGTTACATCACTTCATAACGTTCCCATGGCAATGGGGAAACGGCTGCTCTTGTGTGATGCAAGCGCAACATTTTTCAACTTTCTGCTAAGATATACGTGACTTTTTTGCAATGAAAATGCAAGGATTATGAAATCAAATCATGCAAGCCCAGCATATTTTAGACGGAAATGGGAAATTTATGCGGTGAAAGTGCGGCGTATATGAAAAAATGCCCCCGCATAAATATGCAGACTTTGGCTGATTATGGACTAAATCATGTGATCGCATAATCACGTTTTTCTGGAGGGACTAGTAAACACTGGGTCAAGCAATAGCATTTTTGGATAAAAAGTATATAAATGTTTAATATTTGTCTAGATCAGACTCTTATTCCTCGGCTGGATCGTATCGAGACTTTAAAGCTGCTCTGAAACTCACGTCTGGACCTCAAACTGTTTTGGACCCCATTGAAGACACTATATATGAGTCCTGGAAACCTTAATTTCACTCGACTGAAGAAAGACATGGACATCTTGGATGAAGTGGCGGAGAGTAAATGATCAGGAAATCTTAATTGTGGAGTGAACTAATCCTTTAATTTGCTGTCTTCACCGTTCACACATAGCACGTTTTATTAATGCATTTATTAATCTTAGCTAATGATCATTTCAACATTTACTATTTAAAATGACATTATTTAAATCAGAAGTTGTATCTTTTAATATTATTTAATGGAGCCGACATTAACAATCAATGAACAGCTGTATTTCTATTAACTAAAGATTAATAAACACTAACAAATGTATATTGCTCATTGTTAGTTAATATTAGTTAATGCATTAGCGTATGTTAACTAATGAAACCTTACTGTAAAGTGTTACCTTTTTTCATTATTTTAATTATAATATTTAATTATAATTATTTATATTTTAGTTAGCTTTACATTCTGCACTAGAGTAATTAGAATTAGGCCATGCTTAATTGTCAATAAATTCTAAAATTATGCATTTCCTTATCTTGTATTATTTATATTTCTTATTTTTTATTATTGATTTATTATATGCCTTTTGTAATTATTTTTAATCACTTTTATGTTAATAAAGCACTTTGAATGGCCGTTATGTATGAAAAGTGCTGTGTAAACAAGCTCATTTTTTGATATATGGTCTGAATATGTACTTTACAGGTTTTCCGTGAGTTTCGTGGATGGGTTTCGCTCTCCGTGTCTCTGGGATGATGATCCACGGGAGTTTTCCTGCAGTATTAAACGCTCTGGTGTGTGAAGCTCAGGTAGGTCTCTCTCTCTCTCGTTTCAGGGCTGAACTGTGATTGTCATTAAGGTAAGGAGTCTTTTTTCCCTCCTCTTGTGCTTGTCTGGTGAGTGTGTTAACATCATGGAGACTCACACAGCGTTATTTCCATGCTGGACCAGAAATCTGATCCTTTTTGTTACTGGAAAAGTGACCCTCATCATTTCTGCTCGACTTTTAACATGTTTAAGGAAAACGAGGACTTTGGGTGGGTGCGTGAAAAACTCTTATTCGCTTCGTTACTTTTCATCATTTGGCCTGAAACAAATGGTGGCATTGAAATTTAATTTTGTTTAGAAGCGGCACATATTTCTAATTTAACATATTTTTGAACGAAACATGTTAAAATAGAATTTATATTTCAATATTTTTAATTAAAATTTAATTAGATTTTTTAATCATTACATGTGATGTGACGCTCATTAAGTTTACATTTGGACATTTTTAGGATTTATAAGATAAACAGATTTAATAAAAATCTAAATATTAATTATTGCAAGTTTTATCCTTAATGGAACGACCATTTTGTAATCCACAGTAAAGGCACACATTTCTAATATACAGTAAGTTACAAATTTATCATTTTTAATAAAAATTTTAATTATTGCAAAAACACATTTTTTAATATATGTAATTATGCAAAATTAAAATATAAATTGTGCAAAAAAAGCAAGTAATCTTGAGGCATATATTTCTGATCTAATATTTTTAGCATGTTTAGGTTAATATATATCGCCAATTTTAATAAAAATCTAAATATTAATTACTGATTTTAAGAAAAGCTCATTTATTCATGATTCATGATCTTTGAGTTCAGTCGTCATCAGGATGAACTGTTTTGACATGGCCCAGAATAGTGAGTGAGACGTTCTCAGTGATTAAGTTGTTGACTTATTTAAAGGGTTAATAAGCATTATGGGATGGTTTGCTGTTCACAGGTCCAGTTAAGGGTGCGCAGCTGCAGTGTGTTTGCATGACCACTGAGAGCAGCTCTTCTCACCTCTGACAGAGATCTCTCTAGCAGCCCACAAGGGAACCGGCCTTTCATTTACACACACTCAAACAAACTCGATATGATTCTGCTGTAAAACCATTATGCTCTCCTGAAACGTCCTGAAATATGACAGCGATAAGAGGAGACCGACCTGATCAGTCCCCGCTCTCATAGACTCCAAAATACTGAGACAGGGAGATTGTTCAGTAAAGATTTATCTAAGAATATAGTGTGTGTGTGTGTGTGTGTACACTCTAAAAAATGCTGGGTTGTTTCAACCCAAATTTGGGTCAAATATGGACAAACCCAAATGTTGGGTTAAAATTTGAAATGACATTTTTAACCCAACATTTGTGTTTGTACATATTTGACCCAAATTTGGTTTCAAACAACCCAGCATTTTTTATAGTGTAAGTGTAAGTGTGTGTGTGTGTGTGTATATATATAATGTACATCTGGAAACAAAAAGAAGATTATTTTAAAGTATTACAACAAATAAACTTAAATATAAAATTTAAGTTTAAAATATAAAAGTAAAAGATATAAAATTATTAAGAATATTTCTAGATGCAGAAATGAGTGGCATTGATCATTTGACCTTTTCACTTCTGTATCTTTTCTGTACTAGAATTTTGTAGAATTTGATATTCAAAATAATGGAATGGAAGTATTTTATAACTTCATGGTACCTAGACCTTTACCAAATGTAACTTTTTTTAAATAATTTTTATTAATATTTCTATTAAGCATGTTTCATTTTGATTTAATGACTTTTACAGACAAAATATTTCTAGTTCAAAGAAATCCTGTTCTTTTAAACTTTCTGATCAGCAAATAATCCTGAGAAATCAAATGTATCACACTTTCCACAAAAAGGTGACTTTGTTAATCATAAATGTTTCTTAAGCAGCAAATGAATCATCATTAATGATTAATCATGTGACACTGAAGACTGGAGTAATGATTCTGAAAATACAGCGTTGATCACAGGAATAAATTATATTTTACTGTATATTCACATAGAAAACAGTTATTTTAAATTATAATAATATTTCACAATTTTTACTGTATTTTTGATCAAATAAATGCAGTCTTGGTGAGCAGAACACTTTGTCTGACCTTTTTTAGCATGTATAAGTTCACATATAAAACCGTTTATATAAAAATCTAAACATTAATTATTGCAATTTTATTCTTAACTATATGAACATCCCTTATGTAATCTACAATAAAGGCACACATTTCTAATATAAGTTTAGCATGCATTATTTACCATTTCATAATTTTTAATTAAAATGTTAATTACACAATTTTTAGCATATATATGTAAAATTAAAATATAAATAAAAAAATGTGCAAAAAAAAAAGCAAGTAATCTTGAGGCACATATTTCTGATCTAATATTTTTTAGCATGCGTAAGTTAATATAAATCGCCAATTTTAATAAAAATCTTTAATAAGAAAACAAAAAATAAAAATATTGCCTGACCTTTTTTAGCATGTAAAAGTATATAAAACAGTTTTAATAAAAATCTAAATATTAATTATTGCGATTTTTATCCTTAACTACTGTATATGAGCAACCATTATGTAATCTACAGTAAAGGCACACATTTCTAATATAATATAATATTTAGCATGTATTATTTACCATTTCATAATTTTTAATTAAAATGTTAATTACACAATTTTTAGCATATATATGTAAAATTAAAATATAAATTAAAAAAAAAGCAAGTGATATTGACGCACATATTTCTAATCTAATATTTTTTAGCATGCGTAAGTTAATATATATATCGCCGATTTTAATAAAAATCTTTAATAAAAAACAAAAAAATCTAAATATACGTTTATCCCAGTAGAAATGTCCTGCGTGGGCATTTTTATTAGTTTATCAGCAGACATGATTTAAAGCGCTGATTGAAACTGCAGGCTTGTGTTGTTGTCCTCGACTCTCATTACCCCTTAAATCTGCTTATTTTCCATGCAAGACAAACTCCCGGCCTGTAATGCACTCCACCATGAAAACGAACCCAAACACGAAACAAAGGCCCTGTTTTGGCAGCCGAATGGTTTATAATTGTGTGTTTAATGTGGGAGGGAGATGCGCGCTCGGCTTGTGATGTGACGAGCCTGTATTGAGCTTGTGAGAAAGGAAGCGCCAGGAATATCAATGCATCCTCTGCGTAGATTTCCCGCCGAGAGTGACGTGCGTGTGGGGAAACCAGGATACTTTCCTTATTATGGATTTGACATGAACTTGGCCCCCGGCCCTGGGGAATGTGATGAATGCATTATTTGATCTTCCTGCCTTTGTTTACCTCAGCGAGCGGCCATTCTGCAACACACCGCTAGTGCACGTCAGTAGATGTTTTTAATAAACAGTAATCACTTCCGGCCCTTTTGATGGACTGCTGGAACAGTAAACTGCTCAAATTATTTTTGGCAAAACAATGGACTGAATTCCTGGCGTGTAAAGCAGGTTTTATGAGTTTATGAGCTCAAGGCAACGGCGATGCGGCGCGTTTAGCCGCTGACTGATGGGAGCCGTGACATCTTATCTGTGAATGAGGAAAAGCTTGTTTGCACGACGGACTTAAACTCTTAAATTAGCATGAAAGGGTTCGGATAACTTTATAACAATGTTTATAGTTTCAGTGAAATACTGTTATAGTTGTTATTAATATTTTGAATTAGTTTTTATTTTTCTTGAGCAGCAAATCCTCATATTATAATGATTTCTGAAGTAATGATGTTAAAAATTCAGGGAATAAATGACATTTTAACACATATTCACATAGAAATGACACTACAGGTGAATAGGGTCATTTTTTAACTAGCAGATATCAGCATTAAACTTTCCCAGTTGATTACCTACATTAAGATGAGAAAAAAATGTTTTCTGTAATTTAATGTTTAAATATGCAAATGAGGCATTACCTAATTAAATATGCACTAATATGCACTAATTTGCATATATTAAAAAAGTCACTGTGTTCACATATTAGACTTTTGTTATCCTGTAAATCAGAACGTCAATAGCCGTAAAAAGGTTTATTACAAAATAACATACTGTGATTTACTGTTATAATTTTTATTAATATTTTGAATTAGTTTTTATATTGCTTTAGCATCAAATCATCATATTAGAGTGGTTTCTGAAGACTGGAGTAATGATGCTGAAAATTACAGGGAATAAATTACATTTTTAAACACATTCACATAGAAAACGGCTGTTTTAAATTCTTACAATATTTCACAATATTTCTGTTTTCAGTGCATTTTTGATCAACTAAACACATCTTTGGTGAGCAGATGACAATAATTTGCTCAATAATTCCCCAAAAAAATAAAAATAGCAAATAGACTTCAAACTGGAACTCATTTAAGATGCTCCCTCAGAAGGCAGCTGCCTATGTAGACAGCAAAGCACTTCACTAGGCTTTAGTTTTATACGTTCAACCCAGTGACATAAAAACGCCTCATAAATGTACTCATGTTTTTTGTGTTTAGGGTCATTGTGATATTCAGGAAAGGCCCCCGATCTGCTGTTGTCAGGCCGAGCCGAGTGTTTCCTCGCTGTGATCCAGGGAGCTGTTGAGCTTCACTTGAGCTCAATGCTTCAAAACATAAATGTTAGAGCTGTTTCCTTAATGTGCTGTGCAGTGGAAGTCTCTCGCTCGTGGCCTTCGTGACCCACAGCTCCTGAACCTCGGCTGCCACTGAGAGCCTTAACCCACTGGAACACACACCGGAAACGCTACAGGAACACACTGCATGCAGTGGGAAGGTTTCCACTACTGTGCTGAATGCTAATGGTGTTACTATGGAAGCTTGTGTCCGCCACAGAATGATAAATAAAAAAGGTAATTGCGACTTTTTATCTCACAATTGCGAATTTACATCTCGCAATTCTGAGAAATAAAGTCAGAATTGTGAGATTTAAAGCGAAATGTAGCGGAAGCAAAATATAGTCGCATGTGTGTATAAATTTGTGTGTGTAAATATGTGTTAAGTCCGAATTTCGTGTTATAAAGTCCGAATTGCGTGATATAGTCGCAATTGTGTTTTAAATTGCGCGAGTTGCCACTATATCTCGCAATTCTGACTTTATAACACGCAATTGTGACATTATATCTTGCAATTCTGATTTTATAACACGAAATTCTGACTTTATAACACAATTTTGTGTGATATAAAGTCGCAATTGCGTATTATAAAGTTAGAATTGCGTAATAAAAAAGAATTGCTTGAATTGCGACTATATCACGCAATTCTGACTTTATAACACGCAATTGCGACATTATATCTTGCAATTCTGACTTTATAACACAATTTTGTGTGATATAAAGTCGCAATTGCGTATTATAAAGTCAGAATTAAGTAATAAAAAATAATTGCGTGAATTGCGACTATATCACGCAATTCTGACTTTATAACACGAAATTCTGACTTTATAACACAATTTTGTGTGATATAAAGTCGCAATTGCGTGTTACAAAGTCAGAATTGCGTAATAAAAAATAATTGCGTGAATTGCGACTATATCACATAATTCTGACTTTATAACACAATTTTGTGTGATATAAAGTCGCAATTGCGTATTATAAAGTTAGAATTGCGTAATAAAAAAGAATTGCTTGAATTGCGACTATATCACGCAATTCTGACTTTATAACACGCAATTGCGACATTATATCTTGCAATTCTGACTTTATAACACAATTTTGTGTGATATAAAGTCGCAATTGCGTATTATAAAGTCAGAATTAAGTAATAAAAAATAATTGCGTGAATTGCGACTATATCACGCAATCCTGACTTTATAACACGAAATTCTGACTTTATAACACAATTTTGTGTGATATAAAGTCGCAATTGCGTATTATATAGTCAGAATTGCGTGATAAAAAATAATTGCGTGAATTGCGACTATATCAAGCAATTCTGACTATATATCACACAATTCTGACTTTATAGCACGCAATTCTGATGTGTGTTATAAAATCAAAATTTCATGATATAAAGTCAAAATTGTGAGATATAAAGTCAGAATTGTGTGTTATAAAGTCAGAATTTCATGATATAAAGTCGCAATTGCGTGAAATAAACTATTCTGTGGGGAAAAAGTTAGTCTTTTTTTCCCCTTAGAATTGACCTGATAACTTGCAATTGCGAGTTTATATCTCACAATTCTGAGAAAAGATGTCAGAGTTTCGAGATATAAAATTATGTGTTATAAAGTCAGAATTGCGAGATAAAAAGTCTCAATTCTGTCTTTCTTTCTCGCAATTGCGACTTTATTTCTCAGAATTGCGACTTTATATCTCACAATTCTGACTTCATATCTCGCAAATGTGAGATAAAAAGTCGCAAATATTTTTATTTCATTTTTTTTATTCAGTGGCGTTCCATATGTTACACAATCCGTGTAAATCCGTTATCGTTAGTGTTAAAGCCGGCGGAAAATGGCATTCGCACCCCGTTTTACTTCGGTAATGTGGCGTATTTCTGTGAAGCCGGATGTCGGGCGGGAATTGATTGGATGGTTTAAAAAGGGGCGTGGCTGAAAAAATTGGCATCATTTCAGAGACATCCTCCAAAACATATTTTAAGGCCTACATTTATGATTATGTATTTAAATTGCATGTAAAGTTTTCCATCCATTTGGATTGCACAGTTTTAACATAAACTACTAAAATGAATGTGTTGATGCATATTTGTCAGTTCTGTCATAGTACTAATAAAGTGTATGTGTTTTAAATACACAATGATAAGGTTTATATTTATCATCAAAAAATCCAATTTGTTGCACACTAATAAATCGTGCAAAATAAGAACAGAAACGCATATTAGGAAAGGCGACGATTTTGACTTTAATGCGAATAAATACTTCTCAAACCTCTAAGCGTGATCCCGGAGTGAGTATCGAGTCAGTTGTGGGACATTATGGATGTGTTGCATTGCTGCGTTCGATGGGATTTTGGATGGAGTGTTTTAGTGATTGGTGGGATCTCATATGTTTCACAAATATCCCAGCGCGATGCACATCTGGAGAAGCGCGCAGGCCTGAGATCAGGTCTCTAATGCAGGTGCATGTTCGCTATTAACGGGTAAATTCGGGGTAACAAAATAATAAGATGAAAAATTGAAAAGGATTTGGCTCTTTTCACTCGCAAAACATGTGCTGGATGAAATATGCAGACTTTCCCCTGTCAGCTTTAACGTGATGGAAATGTGCTCGCTTCCTCCCGGTGTGGATCATCCCTGTGGACGACGCTCAGATTTCATTTCCTTGTCATGAAGGGGCCCTCGTGTGCAGTTTTGGCCCGTTTTTCTGATGTCCTGATGCGGTTTTCTCCTCCCCTGGATGTGACAGCGCTGTCGACCGCGTGGCCTCTTTACTCGTCTTCATAAATCACTCAAATCCAGAGGCCCACCCTTGGGTTTGCAGTGCCAGCGTGGACAAAAGCTCTCTGTAGGAATAAGAAACGAAACCGCTTCGCCTCAAAACACCAGCTTTGCGCAAAACCACTAATGACCCTGGAATCGCCGAAAACGCGTCCACTTTTATTGCATGTTCCAGGACAGATCGTCAACCAATCAGACGCTTGGACGCTTGACATGAAACAAGATAATCACACATTCTGGTCAACAGGCCATTCGAGTAAAATGGAGTTGAGTTTGAGGTCCGGCCATAATACGGCTGCCGTTCCAGCAGTTTCTTGGAAGTGTAGTAAATTTCTCTGTGCACTTTTTTTTTTTCTCGTCTCAAGCTCTCTCTCTCTCTCTCTCTCTCTCTTGCTCCCCAGTGATCCATCATTTGGGCGTGGAGTTGAGCCTCTTCAGCGATCTGATCCTGGTGACATGATGCTGGACACTCGTATGTCAGGCACAACTTAAACCCAAATAACTTCATCCCTTCAAACACCGAATGTGAGAAAAAAGGTGTGGTAAAGAAAAGAAAACAAAAACTGATATCACTTCCAGCAATGTGAAATATATATATATATATTAGGGCTGTTGATTTCAATCAATCAATCAATCAATTTAAGAGTCTTAAAGGATTAGTCCACTTTTGCTGATAATTTACTCACCCCCATGTCATCCAAGATGTCCATGTCATTCTTTCTTCAGTCGAAAAGAAATTAAGGTTTTTGATGAATATTTTCTCCATATAATGGACTTCAATGGGGACCAAACGGTTCAAGGTCTAAAAGATTTTAAACGACACCAGACGATGAATAAGGGTCTTATCTAGTGAAACGATTGGCCATTTTAAACAATAAATAAAAAAGTTTAAGTTTAATAAGCACAAATGCTCGCCTTGCTCTGTTCTGTGATGTGCGTTCGTGACTCGAAATGAATGAAAATGACTCGAATGGGTTGATTCAATGAACGAAATGACTCGAAAAAAGATTTGTTAATTTTTATGGTATTTTTGGTCATTATAAACTATTTTATTTCAGTTTCATTCGTTAAAATAGTTAATGATCACAACTATTATTATTTTCTGAGCCAAATTTGACTGAACCATTTACAGAAATTATGACAAATACCACAAAAAAGGATTTCATGTGATACGTGAAAGCAACAAAAAAAAGTTAGGATATTATATTTTTTTCCCAGTGAGATTCATCCACCATGTAGCTCCATAAAATTATAAAGAAGGGTAAATCCTCTTCCTCGGGGTACTGTAGATGAATCAGGGCTTTCACTGCCGATGGATCATGACACACATATTCTGTTACCACAAATGTCGTTTGCTGGAGTTTAAAAGCAACATTTTTGGTTTTTAATTCCATGCTGGTTTGCAAAGGCGAATCAATCTTTCATTTTCAGGATTTAACTGGCATGGTCAGAAGCAGATTTTGTTATAGTACACCCTCCTCTTAAAGGGATATTCACCCTAAAAAGTAAATTCTGTCATCAGTTACTCACACTCACGTCTCTCCAAAACAACATGACTTTCGTTTTTCATTAGAACACAAAAGAAAATCTTATCAGATCTCATTCATGGTCATGCATACCGGTATTCAAAAATGCGTAACCAGTTGTGATGTTGAACATCACCGGTTTTCCTGTATATACTGTATATACACTAAATTTCAATAATATATGTCATGATACACAAATTCAGTTTAAATCTAGAGGAGAATTATCGGTGAATAAAAACGTACATTTTGCTTTTATATGTTATCGTACAACTTAAGCTCGCATTATGGCACTTTTATGATGTCCTTTTTGGGGCTTAATGATACAAAAGAAAATCGTATGGGTTTGAAATGACACATGGATGAGTTAATGTTTCGAATGAGGAATATTGCATTTGCAATCATTTCCACCCCATTTGTTCAAGAGAACAAAATCGTAATTTACTGGGAAAGTGGCACAAAGCATCAATAATAAAATAACAAAACGTTTAAATTTTACAAGTACTGGTCAAAGTGGCTAAGGTATACGAGTAGGGATTGAACAAAAGGAGATACTGTGAGTGTTATTTCCTCTCTCTTTTTATTTATTATTATTTTTTATTTATTATTTCCTCATTTACATTTGATTGATAATACTATATTGAGAACCCTTTTTTTTTTCTTCAGATGTACAATACTTGCCCAATGAAAATATTCTGGCTTGTATGTTGTATGATGGGACCCTGAACCTTTTATTGACTTGAAAGGACAATTATAATTTTTCCCCTGATGTTACTATAAAGGAAGGAAAGGGGAGGGGGTATGGGGAAGAAAAGGGAACCCCTGATTTGATATTAACATAATGTTAATGAAAGTTTGTGTATAACATAATTGTATGTTACACCCCTAGTGACCGGTTTGTTCTGTTCTGTTCTGTTTTTTTTTTTTTGTGTGTGTGTTTTATAAAAATCGATATAAACCAATAAAAAATAAAAGTTTTAAAAAAAAATAACAAAACGTTGCTGTAACTAGTGACCCCCACCATGAAATAAATTGTGCATTATACCAAATCACACTCAGGCATTTCATAATGAAAAAAACAATGTTTTGCATGGTGTGCAATAAAATTGATCAGCTGGTTTGTCCAGTTATCCAATCAAATGACACTTTCTTGTTGTTGTTGCACATCCAGGAATTTATTTGGTAAGTGTGTTTTCATTGTAATTTATGTGCATACTTTTTTCATTCAATAAGAAAACATGCCATTTGAGATTTTTTAATATAATTTTTTTTAATGATTTATTTTTATTTTTATCTTCTTAAATATATTTTATATAGCACTTTCCACAGTATAGATTGCAATCAAAACATAATAACAATGTTCGTTTCTTAGTGAAAAAACACTAAGTATTAAACACTGTCTTTATTGATTTTAGAAACAATAACATAAAAATAAATATTTTTTATGCACATTTTAATTTGAATTTTAATTCCATTCCATTCATTCTAAAATTCCCATAAAAATAGGTGGCGATGGAAACCAATAGCGGATGATGACAGAATTGCTTTTTTCGGTTCTTTAAACACATTAGGGTTAACATCGCACCGACTGCAGGAAAACTGCTTTCAGCATGCAGGCCTCACACGCTACAAACAGATGGGAGACAATAAGTGGGGGGAAAAAAGAAAAAAGATCAGGATTAATTAGCACGTTTGTCAGTTTGCAGGAAACACAGTATCGGTTTCATGCTCTTCGCATTTGCCCAGCACCTGTTGTACATGATGATTAGGGCGATGTCTACGGGTGGCTCGTAGAGTGGGTGAATGAGTGTGTGTTGGTGAGCAACAGGAGGGGCTTTTGTCATATTTATATCAACAATGTCGGACAAAACACTCTAATTATCCCCTTCTGGCCCGGCTCGTCTTACAGGTCCCAGTCCATTTGCTGTCCTGTCCCAGAGCCAGACTCCACAGTCCTTAAGCACATCCTAATGACAGCTCTCTTTCAGTCCACAGGCTTTATAATTGCACAGGCTAACTTACAGACATTATGTGGCATTAGTCCAGAGAGCTCATAAAGGGGGGTCACAGGCCGATCACAATGCATGTGGCCTCAATAAATCTCCTAAGTGACAACAGCGAGAGGTCATATTGCTCAGATTGTTGAGTGGACTAGATCAGCCCGACCGGAGCGCCAGAGGGAAGCCCAGATTCATATTTTATGATCCAAAAATATCTGAATCGTATTGAGTTGTATTGCAAAAAAAAAAGTACAAAGTACCCTTGGGCTGTACTGACCATAAATACAAAATATGTGCAAAGAAACAGTTTGTAATATTAACTTTAGATATCGGTCACCATATCGGTATCAGCCGACATCATTTTTAATGTTATCGGCCTTGTAAGAAAATTTGGTCGATATATTAAAGCTAATAAATGATGTATTTTTCCTCCAGCTGAGACACTTCAGATGCGACTGTTCAACATGATGGGTTTAAATAGCTTGAAATATGACTGGAATCACTTTAAAAAAGAAAAATACAGTAAAGTATAAAATGTGCATCGCAAGTCTGTCACGTCGGCTACATGAAATTACATTAAGAACATTATAATTGTGTGTTTCGGACGTGGCTTTTAATGATTTAGACTTTTGTTTTTGTAATCAGGCTCTAAAAAATTATAGAAACATTTTGGTTTAGATTTATCGGCCAATATATCGGTTATTGGCTTTCAGATATAAGGAATTATCGGTTATCGGCTTTCAGATATAAGGAATTATCGGTTATCGGCTTACAGATATAAAGGATTATCGGTCATCGGCTTTCAGACAAAGAATTATCGGTTATCGGCTTTCAGATATAAGGAATTATCGGTTATCGGCTTTCAGATATAAGGAATTATCGGTTATCGGCTTTCAGATATAAGGAATTATCGGTTATCGGCTTTCAGATATAAAGAATTATCGGTTATCGGCTTTCAGATATAAAGAATTATCGGTTATCGGCTTTCAGATATAAAGAATTATCGGTTATCGGCTTTCAGATATTAGGAATTATCGGTTATCGGCTTTCAGATATAAGGAATTATCGGTTATCGGCTTTCAGATATAAGGAATTATCGGTTATCGGCTTTCAGATATAAAGAATTATCGGTTACCGGCTTTCAGATATAAAGAATTATCGGTTATCGGCTTTCAGATATAAAGAATTATCAGTTATCAGCTTTCAGATATAAAGAATTATCGGTTATCGGCTTTCAAATATAAAGAATTATCGGTTATCGGCTTTCTTATATAAGGAATTATCGGTTATCAGCTTTCAGATATAAAGAATTATCCATTATCGGCTTTCAGATATAAAGAATTATCGGTTATCAGCTTTCAGCTATAAAGTATTATTGGTTATCGGCTTTCAGATATAAAGAATTATCGGTTATCGGCTTTCTTATATAAGGAATTATCGGTTATCGGCTTTCAGATATAAAGAATAATCGGTTATCGGCTTTCAGATATAAAGGATTATCGGTCATCGGCTTTCAGATATAAAGAGAATTATCGGTTATCGGCTTTCAGGTATAAAGTATTATCGGTTATCGGCTTTCAGATATAAAGAGAATTATCGGTTATCGGCTTTCAGATATAAAGGATTATCGGTTATCGGGTTTCAGATATAAAGGATTATCGGTTATCGGCTTTCAGATATAAAGAGAATTATCGGTCATCGGCTTTCAGGTATAAAGAATTATCGGTTATCGGCTTTCTTATATAAGGAATTATCGGTTATCAGCTTTCAGATATAAAGAATTATCCATTATCGGCTTTCAGATATAAAGAATTATCGGTTATCAGCTTTCAGCTATAAAGTATTATTGGTTATCCGCTTTCAGATATAAAGAATTATCGGTTATCGGCTTTCAGATATAAAGGATTATCGGTCATCGGCTTTCAGATATAAAGAGAATTATCGGTTATCGGCTTTCAGGTATAAAGTATTATCGGTTATCGGCTTTCAGATATAAAGAGAATTATCGGTTATCGGCTTTCAGATATAAAGGATTATCGGTTATCGGGTTTCAGATATAAAGGATTATCGGTTATCGGCTTTCAGATATAAAGAGAATTATCGGTCATCGGCTTTCAGGTATAAAGAATTATCGGTTATCGGCTTTCTTATATAAGGAATTATCGGTTATCAGCTTTCAGATATAAAGAATTATCCATTATCGGCTTTCAGATATAAAGGATTATCGGTCATCGGCTTTCAGATATAAAGAGAATTATCGGTTATCGGCTTTCAGGTATAAAGTATTATCGGTTATCGGCTTTCAGATATAAAGAGAATTATCGGTTATCGGCTTTCAGATATAAAGGATTATCGGTTATCGGGTTTCAGATATAAAGGATTATCGGTTATCGGCTTTCAGATATAAAGAGAATTATCGGTCATCGGCTTTCAGGTATAAAGAATTATCGGTTATCGGCTTTCTTATATAAGGAATTATCGGTTATCAGCTTTCAGATATAAAGAATTATCCATTATCGGCTTTCAGATATAAAGAATTATCGGTTATCAGCTTTCAGCTATAAAGTATTATTGGTTATCCGCTTTCAGATATAAAGAATTATCGGTTATCGGCTTTCTTATATAAGGAATTATCGGTTATCGGCTTTCAGATATAAAGAATTATCGGTTTATCGGTATCAATCAAAATATTCATATCAGTGCATCCCTAATTGTATATTTTAAAATCTTTAAATTTATATGTAAAAAGTCACTGATTTGAAAAGTTAGTATTAAAATTACACAGAAAAAGTGGCAGGTCTATTATTTTGCATTTACACTAGGATCACGTTGTTCCGTCCATTGCTATAGTTATCACTGTCAATTCATACAGTATATGTGTGTGTGTGTGTGTGTGTGTGTGTGTGTAAATAAATAAATAAATAAATAAAAATGCAGATTTTCTTTTTTTTTTACGTGGCGGTTCAGGGCTTCCATAGAAAACACATCGTAATATGTCATGAATTTGGGGAAAAATTGCTAAATTGTCTTGGAAATGGTGTCACAATGCAAAAATGCAGATTTTTATTTCTATATTAAAATATATACTGTTTTTTCTTTTGTTTTCGGAGTGAAATAATATATGACCTGATTAAATTTCTTTTTCTTTTATCTATAATAAAATGAAAATATGGAAATGTAAAATACATAACCTATTTCTTCAATTGTGTAATCAGCAATTGTGTTCAGATTCCTTTCAGTTAAACAATTTGAGTATCATTGTTGATGATAAGTTTAGGTTATACCCTCAAAAACAAGGTCCCGATGAGCTACGGAAGTCTCTAATTGGCCGAGAGCAAACAAAAACAAAACGTTGCGCTTTTGCACCTGTGTGCGGATATCCGACCTGTCAGAGGAATTTCAGAACAAACAAAACAAATCAACTCAGTCAAAGAGTCGAAGCTAAACCCAGCACTGATTTCATTTCAACCTGTCGGTGCACCCGCTGTAACTGTGCCCTTTCAACGCAGGATTGATAGACCTCTTTTTTCATAGGGGAATTATTAAGTTTGCCCACAAAACCAGTGCAAATAACTCAGCGCTGACCCGCCGGATGGCTTTGGAAGGGCAACCTCCCATAGGGAGGGCGTTCAGAGCTTAATTATAATGTCAGGAGACACTTTCAAAGTAGTCCGAGATGAGAGTCCACTCCAATGGGAAACCCGAGCCGATCGTCTTTCCCAGTTCAAGGCAAACTGTTGAATGGGATCAGACACAAGGAATCACAGTGAGTCAAAGGGGACCCATAAAGAACAGTGCATGGGGGGTCGTCTTTAACAGTTTGCATGCACTAAAATTGTAATGGTACAAGAACATGAGCTATATTAATACATGTTCTCACAGTTTAGCCGAAAGAAAATAGAGCAGTTATGTTAATGACATTACGATCGAGATCAAGAGCAGGCCAGAGAATCATTACGTCTGATTCACAGCGACTTGCATCACTTAACTGTTTTTTTTTTTTTTTTTTTTTTTACATAATAACAGATTTAGTTTATTAAAAAATTAAAGAATAAATGTAATTACACTTCTATTCAAAAGTTGGGGTTTACATTTATTTGGGGTTACATAAATCGGCATTGATATGATCAAAAAAGTTTGATATATTTTTACAATTTTTCTTTAAAAGTTTTAACTTTATTAAGTTAAAATACATTATATATTTCTAATCTTTAAAATGAATAAATGTTTGAGTTTCTTTTTTGTTTTAATGACTCGAATGGGTTGATTCAATGAACGAAATGACTCGAAAAAAGATTTGTTAATTTTTATGGTATTTTTGGTCGTTATAAACTATTTTATTTCAGTTTCATTTGTTAAAATAGTTAATGATCACAACTATTATTATTTTTTGAGCCATATTTGATTTAACCAAGATAAACCAATTTACAGAATTTACGACAAATACCACAAAAAAGGATTTCATGTGATACGTGAAAACAACAACAAAAAGTTACGATATTATATTTTTTCCCAGTGATATCATCTTCATCCACCGTGTATTATTATTATTATTTTTATTTTAAAATATTAGATTAAGATTAATCACATCCTAAATAAGTTTGTGTTAATATGTATATATATATATATATATATATATATATATTATATATATATATAAATGCACAAATATGCATGTATATATTAAAGAAATGTATATTATATTTAAATATTGTAACACATTTTTCTTAAATATATACATGCATAAAAAGTTACATTTTTGAGTTGCTGTTATATAAAAATATATTAAAAGTTGTTTTTTTCCACACATATTTAAACATCATTTGTGTTTTTCTTTGCTTTTTGAATAAATAAAACAGATTTTTGTGATGCATTTTTTTCCCAGGATTATTTGATGACTAGAAAGTTCAAAAGAACAACATTTATGTTAATTATTTTGTAACAGTGTAAAAGTTCAATTCAAATGCATCCTTGCTGACTAATTATACATTTCTTTCAAATGTCAGTCAATGTAAATAGGCAATGATAAAATAGTTAAATAAAACAGTTACGCTGCTTCAGATTTTTGTGATGCATTATTTTTTCCAGGATTATTTGATGACCTTTTGAAAAGTAAGTCACTTGCATGTTTTGTGTCTGATTTCTCCCAGTGTTTAGCGTCTCGCTGAGCCGAAGTGGTTTGGTGCCGGCCTCCCCGAAGCGGCAGCTGGCCGGGATAAGGTTACGATTTCACCTGTGCACTGCAGCGGCGCAGGAACTGGCGTGTCATTGAGGAGCGGGTAATTATTCAACACGTCAGACTGCAATGCCTGCAATGTTAATTACGCCGCGGGCTGAGAGATTAAGCCTGGGAGCAGAGGCTCATTACGGGCACACCAGTGCAACATGTGCTCTCCCCAACACTCCCAGTTCCACCAGATCACACTTTATCATTCCCACACCAGGTTTGATTTTACGTCAGATGCGTAAGATTTTACAACTGAGCACGTAAAATACATTCGATGTGTTTGCTTGTGACGAAAATAGAAGTGTGTGTTAGTGTGGGGTTAAAGAAATGCTCCAGGTTCAACATGTCAACGGTTAGGTCCACATTCTGGGTCCCTCAGATAAACTTTAACCCAATAAACATGCCCAAAGCACAAAAGTACAAAGCCTATAAAAACAAGAAAAAATATAGAAATATGCACTTGCTTACATAAAAGGGAGAACATTTATTAAACCAATTGCACGCACAAAAGAACATAATGTACACATATAGACATGTACTTTACATGAACAAGCTGTCTATCTGTCTGTCTGTCTATCTGTCTGTCTGTCTATCTATCTATCTATCTATCTATCTATCTGTCTGTCTGTCTGTCTGTCTGTCTGTCTGTCTGTCTGTCTCTCTCTCTGTCTGTTTATCTGTCTATCTATCTACACACACACACACAAGCCCACCCACCCTCTATAGGTGGCTGATTGCAGATGTTATCACAGTGAGTCCTCGGGTTCATCTCCACAGATCCCCGTCTGTGAGAGATATACGGCCGTCTTGACACATTGACATCATTCCTTAAACATCTGCTGCTTAAAAACGGCGACATTTGTGGAGAAGCGGCGTTCCAACAAGGCCGTAATCATTTACTCTATCGCTCGGCGAGAGTTATAGTACAGAGGCGCACTAATAAACCGCCGAGGCCTTTCCCCTTCCACTTTATAGAGTTCTGTGAAATCGCCCTGATAAAATTAAACACTTGCCATCTCTTTGACAGACGCATTATACACACAGACGTTATGAATGAAACTTTTTTTTTTTTTTTTTTTTTTGATTCGAAATGATTTGCAATCTTGCTTAAGACATCAAACTGTCAGCTCATTCATCTCTCTGGTAAAAGGGCTTTTGAAGCAGTAAAGATATGAACACTGGGGGGAAAACTTTATACAATTTCCACTCGAAATAGGAAGCTCGGTCCTTCTGGGAGACACTAAATTGAAACTAAGGCTGTTTCTGATGGACCACAGGATATGCCTGCAAATTTAGACATATCACAATGGCAAAAAAGTCTGTTAGTGCCCATTCATATAAACTGAATGCTTGTAATGTTCTTGGCCCCTCGGAGGATTCTCGCAAGGTTGAGCAGCGACAGCAGGAAGAGCTGAATGGTTTTGACATAACTTTATTTTAGTGCTCTACAGGTTTTCTCTCCTCCCTACGGTTTAATGGTGTATTCCACCGGGGTCCCGAAAGGAAGCGGACAAAGCTTTGCTGCTCGACCTCGATGTCATTTCAAGATGAACGGGAATTTAAGGCTTTTTCACACATTGCATTTTTTCTTTTGTTAGAAAGACAGTCACCTTTATTTATACAGCGCTTTTTACAACACAGATGTTTTCCAAAGCAGCTTTACAGATGAAATTAACGCGACAAACTTTATGTTTATCAATAGCATCACAGTCCAGCTTAAGTAAGCTCAGTGATGGATACTTTAGTTGTAAAAAAGTGATTCATTTAGTTCATTTATATATATATATATATATATATATATATATATCTGGAGGAACCATGATGTCATCGTCCAGTTCACTTCCCATATAATGCAGTCAATGCAGGAGATCAATAATATACATTACGATATTACATTATGTTGAATATTACATTACACTCTAAACAATGCTGGGTTGTTTGAACCCAAATTTGGCTAAAATATGGACAAACTCAAATGTTTTTCACTTTCACTTTCAACTGTAAATTTTTTATTCCATTTTTAACCCAACATTTGAGTTTGTCCATATTTGACCCAAATTTTTTTTAGAGTGTAATGTCCCCAATTAAGCAAACCATAAGCCAATGGTGCCAAAGGCGAAAAGAGGTGGAAAAAAAAGGCGACAGACTGTATGATTAATGGACATAAAAAACAAATCTCGATACACCTTCTGCAACAAATATAAATATAAGTATACAATACTGGGTTGTTTTAACCCGAATTTGGGTCAAATATGGACAAACCCAACTATTAGGTTAAAATTTTTATTTAAAAATGTAACCCAAAGGCTAGGTTCGTCCATATTTGACCCAAACAACCCAGCATTTTTTAGAGTGTAATGCAAAATAAATTATATTATTATATAACATTTAAAAAAAAATATTTTACTGTGAAATATTACAACAGTATTACTTCTTATTTGGGCAAATATTATAGTAAATATTAATATTATTTTATAGCCATATTTACATTATATAATTATACAATTACTACAGCAAACCTGGATTTAAATTTAATTTGCATTCACAATTTTAATCATGAAAATTGCACACAAAAAATAGTGTGTGTGTGTGGGGGGGGGGGGGGGATATATATTACAAAAATTTAATTACATTTTAAACTATCAGATTATATATAGATTGCAGTCAGAGCGATAATTAACACTATTTAAAACTATTTGTTCAACAATTTTACCCTAAATTATTATTTTTTTGTCAAAAATAGTGATGAACAGCAGCATTTAACAAATTGTTATGATAGTAAAATATATATTAGTGTAATATTTTATATTAGGGAAAACATATCTCACTAGCATATTGACTGTTTATTAGTAACTTTTAAAGTACATATTAATGCCTTATTCTGCATGACCATATTCTACATCCCTTAATTGATCCCATAAATAACATAACTACTACAACTACCTTACACTACCAATAAGCAGTAATTAGGAGTTTCTTGAGAGAAAACTCCTATAGTGAATATGTGCTCCATATTAGGGGTGGTGATGGCACAGTGGATAAGACACATGCCTTTGGTGTGAGAGACCCGGGTTTGAATCCACTGTGAGACACCAATGTGTCCCTGAACAAGACACTTAACCCCTAGTTGCTCCAGAAGCGTGCGACCTCTGACATATAGCAATTGTAAGTCACTTTGGATAAAAGCGTCAGCTAAATGTAAATATAATAAAGTGTTACCAATATTATTTGGTGTATCGCTACAAAAAGATGCCACACAATAATTTGTGCAAGCAATGATTCTTTTTTTGCACTGATTCATTTTAAACTGATTCACTGAAATGATTCACTGCACTGCAGAAGATGTGTGTGTACACTGTAAAAAAATATTGATGGTTTAACTTAAAAAATATGTAACCTGGTTGCCTTAAAATTTTAAGTTGATTGAACTGGAAAAAGTGAGTTAATAAAATGAAGGAGAATGATTTAACCATCAGAAACTCAAAATTATATGTTATCTGAACTAAATAAATTATTTAAGTTGATTTGACAAAAGAAAAAATGTTGTGATTACTACACTGTAAAAAAAATATTGTTGGTTTAACTTAAAAAAGTAAGTAACCTGGGTTGCCTTAAAATTTTAAGTTGATTGAACTGGAAAAAGTGAGTTAATACAATGAAGTAGATTAATTTAACCATCAGAAACTCAAAATAATAAGTTATCTCAACTAAATAGTTGATTTGACAACATTTGTGATATCAAATCTTGAAAATATTCTTTACAGTGTAGATACTCTCTATTTTGTGGAGACGTTGCTAAAATAAAATAAAAATGATTGAAATTGTCGGCATGTTTAAATCTGAATTGGTTTAATGTCCCACACATGTGAAGTGGTTTGAGCACTCAGGATTGATATGTTCAACTGTGTTTGCGTTGCATCGACGTCTGTGTACTTGTGTACGGTGTGTTTCTTCACTCAGGTAGATATAATGAGCGGATCTGATGCTCTTGCCAGCCCAGTTTGACAATTTCCTTTTATTTTATTACTTTTAAAAGTACAGTAAATCAAGTCAGGGGACGCGGCGGCCCAAACGGCTGCTTCGTGTGTTATACAGTCGTGCTGCGGCGTTATTTTCTGTGTGTGTGTGTGTTTGCTTTACAGGCTCTTTTCTCGAGTGTGTCATAGCATGATGCATTTGGATGTAACCCGAACTATCCATGCAGTCATATGGTGAACGAGTATCAGAGATTATTAGCAGGCCTGTGGTGGGACATGTGATACTCCGCCTGAAACTATTTTAAACACCTTTTTTTTTTAAATTATCACACATGCAGCTTTTATTATGAGCTCATATTAATTGAGAGACTGCATGGAATATTTAAAAAATTAATTTATCACACCACAGACCGTTATAATGAACTAGGGAGGGGAAAAAAGGTACAAATGTTCACGTTTATTGCATGACTGAATCATCTGACTTCATCAGGCTGATCTGGGATCTGGCACTCGTTTTGCTCTTTTTAATTGGAAAGATTTTCTTTTGCGCCAGTTTCAGAAACGTTCAGCATGGGTGCAGATTTATTGGCCTGTAAATGACACGGTTTGTTGTGTGTGTTTGTGTGATTGTGAGTATATGGCACAATCTCACACACACGCTGCTTGTTAATGATTGAGGTTGAGGTTAATAGATATTTTATTAAAGTCATTAAGCTGCATTCAAGTCCTCGTGGAAAAGTATTTAAAATAAAATGATTGATTTAATTTTTTTTTTTTTTTTAGAAAAACATTTTAGTTCTGATGTGGATAAGCAAAACGAAGAAGAGCAACTAGCTGAAATAAAGTGAACAAAATGAACAAATCTTTTTCCGAGTCATTTGGTTCATTCAACGAACGAAATGAACGAGTTGACTCTGGAAAAGATTCGTTCATTTTGAGTTTAAACAGGAGAGTCACGAACAGAGCAAGGCGAGCATTTGAGCTTATAAAACTTATTTTTTTTTAATTTTTTTATTAAATGAGCGATCGTTTCGCTAGATAAGACCCTTATTCATCGTCTGGAATCGTTTAAAGCCCTTTGAAGCTGCACTGAAAGTGTCTTTTGGACCTTGAACCGTTTGGACCCCATTGAAGTCCATTATATGCATAAAATCCTGGAATGTTTTCATCAAAAACCTTAATTTCTTTTCGACTGAAGAAAGAAAGACACGGACATCTTGGATGACATGGGGGCGAGTAAATTATCAGCAAAAGTTTTTTTTTTTCAATGTGTGAAAAAAGTGAACGACTCCTTTAATAT
This sequence comes from Pimephales promelas, assembly GCF_016745375.1. The sequence continues at coordinate 2,114,988 of NW_024121377.1, read as the reverse complement.
TGGGTGCAAGTTAGTTGACATAGGCCTATTTTTATTTATTTTTTAAGTAACAGTTACATTCCCTGGTAATTAGTTACTTTTATAATGATTTAACTATTTGTAAGAAGTAACTACTTTTTTTAAGTAACATGCCCAACACGCTGAAGTGTAACGCTTGTGTGTGTTTGGTTTCCAACTATGCTTTCCTCGTTGGTATTTCAGGTTTGTGTTGGACGACCCTCAGCGCATCTGCACATAAATATCAAGCACTTATCAGTGCTCCCGTGAGAGCGCTCATGCTAATCTGCCAAATTACCTCTTAACCGTCATGAAACGTTAATGCGTTTAACAACATTTCCTCTGCAGATTGCGGGCTGATGGATGTGACACGGCAGCCGGACTGCGGATGTTTTCTGTTGTTTTTTCCTCCGAAAAATTGTGTTTCCTCCGTGACCTTGTAGACTCGCTGTTCGATGGCCGGAGAGGTTTCCATCAGGGACCCGTACGAGTCTCCGAACGCCCGTAAACATGGGGTCTGATGTTCTGCGCGCACAGCTTGAGGATCTGAATGGAGAAAGCTATGAAAACACCCTGGGTTATTCCGTGTGTCAGGATGTAAAAAGAGGAATACAAACTAATTTATCACGAGGCTTTTACAGCCCCTTCATGGCCCATATTTTGCATGGGTTACGATTCCCAGACCTCCTTTGTCCCATATTATCAGATTCACAACACACTGAGCTCTGTGTTTCAATAACTTTATAACGTGTGACTCCACGCCGTGCGTTCACTCTTTGAACGCGGGCCCATGAAATGAGTAACTTCTTTTATAATATTAGTACATCGAGTAATGGAACACAGTAAAAGAGATTTACTTTCATAATTCCTGTTCCCGGTTTTACTGCGTATGATTCATCTGTGCACGTTATGGAGAAAAATGTTAATCCGTAACTACTTATCAGACATCACTGGTTATGATAATCAGACTTCACTGTTAATTAACCATTGCACAAATTAGCCATTGCTAAAGGCATTGCATTCATGCTTGAGATGTCGCCCGCTTTTCTTATAATTCAGGGTTTCCCAAACTTTCTCGTCAGACAAACCACTTTGACCTAAAATAAAAGTCCCCCCTGAGAGTTTAAGTTTATATTTTAACAATTTATCAACTCACCGACCTATTCGAGGCTCTCTGATGCTGGTTAATGGTCACATGACATGCAGGTAAACACATTTATATATATATATATATATATATATATATATGAATAACTGTTAGACAGGAGGGAAGGCCAGGTATATTTGGGTTTATGTGAGGATTGTTTGAAGTTCACTTAAATTAAAAGTTGTTATATTTTTAAAGCCAATAAATGTTTTTAATACACTGTAATGTTAAATTGCTAGTATTAATGTTTAAAATTGGGGGAGATGTCCATAGCTGTATTACTATCAGTGACCTTCATTCATAAAAAGATGCCATCAAATATATTGTATTTATGTGTGTGTTTATTATATATATATATATATATATATGATATGATATGTAGTCAAACAAAACTGTACTAGCTGTACTTTGCTTTGCTTTTTTTGCTAAATATTTATGTAAACGAAATACCTTAACTACGTTTAGTGTTTTATACTTCCATCATATTTTAAATATATCAAATATTTTCCTCATATTTTGATTATCTAATTAAACTTGTAGGATCATAAAAGACAAATATCCCCTCTGGATAACACTTATATAGCATATAGATATATATAAAACATTATTTTAAGCTATACAGGTGAAACTCGAAAAATTATAATATGATGCAAAAGTTCATTTATTTCAGTAATTCAACTTAAAAGGTGAAACTAATATATTATACAGACTCATTAGATGCAAAGTGAGATATTTCAAGCCTTTATTTGTTATAATTGTGATGATTATGACTTAGCTTATGAAAACCACAAATTCAAAATTAGAACATTGTGAACATTTCTTTCATATCTGTAAGACAAATTAACAAAATTATAACAAATAAAGGCTTGAAATATCTTACTTTGCATGTAATGAGTCTATAAAATATTAGTTTCACCCTTTAAGTTGAATTACTGCACTGTAAAAAAAAAAAATATTGATGGTTTAACTTAAAAAAGTAAGTAACTTGGTTGCCTTAAAATTTTAAGTTGATTGAACTGGAAAAAGTGAGTTAATACAATGAAGGAGATTAATTTAATCATCAGAAACTCAAAATAATAAGTTATCTCAACTAAATAAATTATTATAAAGTTGATTTGACAAAAGAAAATATATTGTGATAACAAACCTTGAAAATATTCTTTACAGTGTGAAATTGATGAACTTTTTAAATTTAATTTTCAAGTTCTATATTCAAATTTTTTTATTCTATATTCTAATCTAATATTCTAATTTTTCAAGTTTCACCTGTATAGCTTAAAGTAATGTTTTATATACAGATATATAATGCTATATAAGTGGGGAAAAGTGGGGATATATCTTTTATGACCCTACAAGTTCAATTAAACAATCAAAATATGAGGAAAATATTTGATATATTTAAAATATGATGGAAGTATAAAACACTAAACTCTCACCTGTAAATCTGAAGAATGATAGTAGTTTTGAAAGGCGTGGAGTGAGTTATTTAAGGCTGACATCTCTACTTTACCTGCTTCTAGACACTAACTATTGCATCTCGGCCATATGGGAAGGCAATCCTGGAAGTGTTTCAGTGGATTCCTCCCGGCGCCGTCACTGCACTTCCTACGGCTGATTTACGGCTCAGGTTCGTCTGTTCCCTTTTGTAGAATTATTTACTGTGTATATGTTTGTAGGGATTATAAAGGAGGGGGGAGGGGGGTATACGTTCATACGCACTGCAAACATCACACCCGTTTTGTTTCCTTTCTTTTTTTGACGCATCTTAACGGAGGATTTATTTCAAGATGGAATAAAATACTGAATTCTCAATATCAGCCGTGGAAATAAACTCCCTCGCGCCGGGATTCGTGCTCGGATAATAATTCAAAACGGCCCGAACACTGGTTGCATTTATTACCGTTTCCACAATGATGCGTCTCGCTGGCAGGATCCTGCCATCAATTTTAGTACTATTAAATGTTTCTAACGGGAGATGACAAATATTTGAACGGAGCTGCTTGTCTTTGGCCGGAGAGAGTCAAAGGAAAATCCCTGGCCTTGAAAAAACGAGGGCCAATCCCATTCATCTCAATTACGCCTGAGAACGATCTCAGTCCGTTTAAATGGTGTGTTGGAAATGCAGCGAGCTTCAGGGCAGTTGCAGCGTTTTTATGAGCGCAATAAAGAGTCGTTCCGTACTGACCGGTGTGAGGATGTGTTTACGTGCTTGTCTTTAACGAGGGCATATTGAGTGACGGTTTGCTGTAAAAGCCGCCGCGATTGGCCAAAACGACGAGAGATCAAGAGAGCGTTCTTTAACGCACATTTAAGGTCGTGACCCGTGTGGCTGCATGTGTGGGAGCTGGTTTCACCACAGAAGAAAACAGTTTAAAAGATAATTGCCACTTTTAATCTCATAATTGTGAGTTTATATCACGCAATTC